>CM033469.1:390658126-391005918 GCA_019447015.1 Hymenochirus boettgeri | reverse complement strand
TATATTTTTGAAGTTTTAATTTTCGAAATTTGACATTTTTTTTTTTTGACGGAAAGGTTAGAAGACTTTGTCAAATCTGTTGGATCTGCTGATTTTCGAAAACCAGCAGTTCCGAGTCTTTTTTTTGCACAATAGACGAAACTAACAACCTGTTAAAATTATAAAATGTTATAAATAAAGATTTTTTTACACTTATACTTACATCCAACCTTTAAGCTGGGACCACACATTACCGGTACCGAGAAAACCCTATATGCTAATGTGTGTACGGCCGAAATGCCCGCTTCTCATGCAGAGGAACGCACAGCGCCAGCATCGGAAACAGTCGTTCTGGCGGAAAATGTCCTCGGTCGTCGCTGCCTGCCCCCTGTACTAAAGTATAGGAGTCAGCTGCAATTGTAGGGAGTGTGGCAGTCATGAGGGTTCTCCCTATACTTTATATATACTGTATATAGGAGTATGGCAGTCATGAGGGTTCTCCCTATACTTTATATATACATGTATATAGGGAGTATGGCAGTCATGAGGGTTCTCCCTATACTTTATATATACTTTATATAGGGAGTATGGCGGTCACAACGTTTCTCCCTATACTTTATATATACTTTATATAGGGAGTATGGCGGTCACTAACGTTCTCCCTATACTTTATATATACTTTAATAGGGAGTATGGCGGTCACTAACGTTTCTCTATACTTTATATATACTTTATATAGGGAGTATGGCGGTCACTAACCTTCTCTCCTATACTTTAATGTACTTTATATAGGGAGAATGGCTGTCATAACGTTTCTCTCTATACTTTATATTACTTATATAGGGAGTATGGCGGTCCACTAACATTCTCCCATACTTTATATATACTTTATATAGGGAGTATGGCGGTCACTAACGTTCTCCCTATACTTTTATATTACTTTATATAGGGAGTATGGCGGTCACTAACGTTCTCTCTATACTTTATATATACTTTATATAGGGAGTATGGCGGTCACTAACATTCTCTCTATACTTTATATATACTGTATATAGGGAGTATGGCGGTCACTAACGTTCTCTCTATACTTTATATATACTTTATATAGGGAGTATGGCAGTCACTGACGTTCTCTCTATACTTTATATATACTTTATATAGGGAGTATGGCGGTCACTAACGTTCCCCTATACTTTATATATACTTTATATGGGGAGAATGGTGGTCACTAACGTTCCCCTATACTTTATATTACTTTATATAGGGAGTATGGCGGGTCACTGACGTTCTCTCTATATCTATATATACTTTATATAGGAGTATGGTGGTCACTAACGTTCTCCCTATACTTTAATATACTTTATATAGGGAGTAGGCGGTCACTGACGTTCCTCTATACTTTATATATACTGTATATAGGAGTATGGCGGTCACTAACGTCTCCTCTATAACTTATATATACTTTATATAGGGAGTATGGCAGTCACTAACGTTCTCTCTATACTTATATATACTTATATAAGGAGTATGGCAGTCACTAACGTTCTCCCTATACTTTATTATATCCTTTATATAGGGAGTATGGCAGTCACTAACGTTCTCGCTGTACTTATATATACTTTATATAGGGAGTATGGCGGTCACTAAGTTCTCCTGTTACTTTATATACTGTATATAGGGAGTATGGCGGTCACTAACCTTTTCTCCCTATACTTTATATATACTTATATAGGGAGTAGACGGTCACTAACGTTCTCTCTATACTTTAACATACTTTATATAGGGAGTATGGCGCGTCACTAACGTCTCTCCTATACTTTATATATACTTATATAGGGAGTATGGCGGTCACTAACATTCTCCCTATACTTTATAATACTTATTATAGGGAGTATGGGGGTCACTAACGTTCTCCCTATACTTTATATAACTTTATTATAGGGAGTATGGCGTCACTAACGTTCTCCCATACTTTATATAATATTTATATGGGGAGTATGGCGGTCACTACGTTCTCCCTATACTATATAGGGAGGAGTCGGTCACTAACGTCTTCTCTAACTTTAATATACTTATATAGGGAGTCGGCAGTCACTAACGTTCTCTCTATACTTTATATATACTGTTATAGGGAGTATGGCAGTCACTAACGTTCTCCTATACTTTATATATACTTTATATGGGGAGTATGGCGGTCACTAACGTTCTCCCTATACTTATATAGGGAGTATGCGGTCACTAACGTTCTCTCTATACTTTATATATACTTATATAGGGAGTACGGCAGTCACTAACGTTCTCTCTATACTTTTATATACTTTATATAGGGAGTATGGCAGTCTAACGTTCTCCCATACTTTATATATACTTTATAGGGAGTATGGGGAGTCACAACGTTCTCCTATACTTATATATACTTTATATAGGGAGTATGGCGGTCACTAACGTTCTCCTCATACTTTATATATACTTATATAGGGAGTATGCGGTCACTAACAGTTCTCCCTATACTTATATATTTTAATAGGGAGTATGGCGGTCACTAACGTTTCCCTATACTTTATATACTTATATAGGGAGTATGGGTCACTAACGTTACTCCTATACTTTATATATACTTTATAATAGGGAGTATGGCGGTCACTAACGTTCTCCTATACTTTATATATACTTTATATAGGGAGTATGGCGGTCACTAACGTTCTCCCTATACTTTATATATACTTTATATAGGGAGTATGGCGGTCACTAACGTTCTCCCTATACTTTATATATACTGTATATAGGGAGTATGGCGGTCACTAACGTTCTCCCTATACTTTATATAACTTTATATAGGGAGTATGGCGGTCACTAACGTTCTCCCTATACTTTATATATACTTTATATGAGGGAGTATGGCGGGTCACTAACGTTCTCCCTATATTTATATATACTTTATATGGGGAGTATGGCGGTCACTAACTTCTCCATACTTTCTATATACATTATATAGGGGTATGGCGGTCACTAATGTTCTCCTATAAAAACTTTATATATACTTCTGCTTGCAAGACACTGCCACGCGACCCACTCATCCATTTTTATGGCAGCCATATTTAAAGGGTAACTAAAGTCACAAAAACAATTTTAACTAATCATCAACAAGTTTTTTTTTATAACCCCCAACCATACCGGTACACACTACTGACCTTCCCTTCCTTACTGTGGCAGCAATACTCAAAACTAATTTTGATCATCATTAAAAAGTTAGTTTTTTTTAACTCCCAACCTGAGACAGGTAACCCCTACTGACCTACCCTTCATTTCTGTGGCATTCATATTTAAAGGGTAACTATAGTAAAAAAACCATTTTGACCAATCATCAAAAAAGTTAGTCTTTTATCCCCCATCTGACACAAGTAAACACACCAACTTTTAATTCATGTGACAGCCATATTTAATGGGTAAGTAAAAAACAACAATGTCCTCATAATGGCATTATTAGGTTTAAAATCTGCAACCAAACACTCACATTCCCTTCGAAAATGTGGCCTTTCAACCAAATTTATACTTAAACTTTCCATTTCTAGTTGATCCTGTTATTTTTTACCTGTAATCTGTTTTCAAACCTGTATTAGTTTTTCATCCTGTTGTGGGTTTTTGACCCTCTGCAATTGGCTTATTATCTTTCCTGTTAAAATTCTTTGGCAAATCAAAGTTGATCAAATATGGTTACATTTTATAAAAATGCTAAAGATTTGGGGGCTGCAGCACCAATCATAAATCCAGTAAAATATAACCTTATTGTTTCAGCAAATGATCCCCCAGGCAGTTATTGACATTTCACTAACGCAGGACAATCGCAATGACAAATATCGTTATTATCTCAACGTATTATAAAGCTATGTCGCAGCGAGAATATATGGGGGCCAAACATTTACGACCAGGATAGTCCTGAGAAATTGCCAACTTTTAAGGGGACTTAAGGACCACTCCACCCTCATAGAACATCTTTTAGAAAGAACGGCATCTTTAAAAATGTTGAATATCAAGTTTGTCCTATAATTCATTACTTATGCCTGCTATGCTTCTGGAGGCTCATGGAAACTGAGCAATTAAGAAACCTGTACTGAGCATTATGAGCCGGGCATGCTCAGAAGAGGCAGACAGGGAATTACATTCAGTCATTGGCTGTATGTTCAACTGTCAAATCCATAACTGACTTGCTAACTGAAGAACCAGGAGCAGAAAAAGGGGTCCAAGGACATTGTGCAGGATTTCAGTTTAGACTATATATTTCCCATTTCAAATATTACCGTTTAGGGTTTTGGGGGGTGATTTACCTGTATATTGTGGAAATAAGACCCATTTTCGACTTTATTATAAGAACAGATATAGATTATGGCACTGATGCGTTTTCGCCACCTCAGACTTGGTGTTTTTTGAAAGGCTGAACTTAACACGATGAAACCTTATGCCGGTTGATAATACGATTGTCGTTTACCCACTGCCATGTAAGGCAATGCGCGAAGTGGTGATAGTCGGCAGTACTGACTTTTCGGTTACCGCATTTGATAAAGGCGTAAAGTTACCGATGTTTGTAAATAAGCCCCCCAATAAAACCAATTGCAAGCATTAAGCCGCCAGATTTTTCTATATGGAAACACTCAATAAATATTTCCAATTTTGTTTTTTTTAAGAGATTTTTTTTATGTCAACTGATGTTCAACCTGCAAAAAGTAAAAAACCACCACCACACCATCCATCTGTTATGCATTTCGTAGATATGTGGCAATTTCTATAAATATTTGCCAGTCGGAATCTTCCTTGTTTTCCATTCGTCAGCTGCTTTGAACTTCTACACTCCAGAAATGGAATTTTTTCGTTTCGTGTTGGATAATATTTTGTTTTCTCGCCGCTTTGTGTGATAACTTGAAGATGGAGAGAGGATGATCGTCATGTGGTAGGTATTGCCCTGAGTCGTTTGTCACTGTAGGATCTCCCAGACAGACTTTTAATAAAATGTTCTTGGATAAGTGCACACAGTGTAAAGGCAGCAAAGCAATACTCATTGGAAATAGAGTTATTAGGCTCCAATACAGTGACTCCAGACTGAAACATTTTACTTGTTTGGATGATAAAAAAAAACATTGAATGGAAGTGTAAACATCGAGCAGTAAGATTTGCACACGCTTGGATCTTCCTTCTTTTATGTGCCAAATAAAGCGTTATAGCTTAAGATACCCAAAGATCTGTAATAAAGCCTAGAGGTTCGTACAATGTTAATAATCTGTGCAATATAACTGACGAACGTTCAACGACATTATTGTTAAATTTTCTATATTAAACGGCTTGATATTTGTTTGTTTTCAAATGAAAATCTAGGCCTAGGGGGCCAAGTCACAACACTGCGGGTTTGTAGGACCCGTGATACTGCGGATTTTCGTTAAGTAAGAACATTGGCTCTGAATGTACGGCCACAATCATCCTTTAGGGAAACAAGTTACGAACGCTGTGAGAATACTATGCGGTACTAAATACAATTGCGGTTTTTATATTTAGATCACTATTGCACATTTACAATCACTATTGATGAGTATGATAGTGATTGCAAATTCACGGCGATACCGCACCTTTAAATATGGCCCTTGTACTCAAGTTTCCTATAATGCTCCTCGATCAAAAGATTGGCCTAGGCGGATGTTGGAACCTGGGGTGTGGTAGAGATTAATGAACTGAAAGTTAAGTTTCGATACAGGCTCGCTGGACTTATTGAGTTCCAAAATCCTAAAATTTCTAATTATATTTTGAGTTTTAATTTTCGAATTTGACATTTTTTTTTTTTGATGGAAAGGTTAGAAGACTTTGTCAAATCTGTTGGATCTGCTGATTTCGAAAACCAGCAGTTCCGAGTCTTTTTTTGCACAATAAAGAACACTAACAAACCTGTTTAAAATATAAAATGTTATAAATAAAGTTTTTTTACACTTATAGTTACATCCAACCTTTAACTGGGACCACCCACTTACCGGTACCGAGAAACCCTATATTGCTATGTTGTACGGCCGAAATGCCCGCTTCTCATGCAGTAGGAACGCACAGCGCCAGCATCGGAAACAGTCGTTCTGGCCCGAAAATGTCCCTGGTCCTGTGCCTGCCCCCTGTACTAAAGTATAAGGAGTCAGCTGCAATTGTAGGGAGTGTGGCAGTCATGAGGGTTCTCCCTACTTTATTACCTGTATATAGGAGTATGGCATCATGAGGTTTCTCCCTATAATTTATATATACTGTATATAGGGAGTATGGAGTCATTAGGGTTTCTCCCTATACTTTATATATACTTTATATAGGAGTATGGCGGTCACTAACGTTCTCCTATACTTTATATATACTTTATAGGGAGTATGGCGGTCACTACCGTTTCTCCCTATACTTTATATATACTTTATATAGGGAGTATGGCGGTCACTACGTTCTCTCTATACTTTATATATACTTTATATAGGGAGTATGGCTGGTCACTAACCTTCGCTCTATACGTTATATGGTACTTTTATAGGGAGTATGGCGTCACTAACGTTCTCTCCTATACTTTATATATACATTATATAGGGAGTAATGGCGGTCACTAAATTCTCCCTATACTGTATATATACTTTATATAGGAGTATGGCGGTCATAACGTTCTCCTATACTTTATATATACTTTTATATAGGGAGTATGCGGGTCACTAACGTTCTCCCTATACTTTATATATACTTTATATAGGGGGAATGGCGTCACTAACTTTCTCCTATACTTTATATATTTAATAGATGGAGTATGGCGGTCACTAACGTTCTCCCTATACTTTATATATATTATATAGGGAGTATGGCGTCACTACACGTTCTCCTATATTTATATATACTTGATATGGGATGGCGTCACTAACGTTCTCTATCTTTATATATACTTTATATGGGGAGATATGTGGTCACTAACGTTCTCCCTATACTTTATATATACTTTATATAGGGAGTATGCGGTCACTGAACTTTCTCTCTATACTTTATATATACTTTTTATATAGGAGTATGGTGGTCCACTAACGTTCTCCCTATACTTTAATATACTTTATATAGGGAGTATGGCGGTCACTGACTTCTCTCTATAACTTATATATACTGTATATAGGGGTATGGCGGTCCACTAACGTTCTCTCTATACTTTATATATACTTTATAATAGGGAGTATGGCAGTCACTAACGTCTCTCTAATACTTTATATATACTTTATATAAGGAGTATGCAGTCACTAACGTCTCCCTATACTTTATATATCCTTTATATAGGGAGTATGGCAGTCACTAACGTTCTCCCGTAACTTTATATATCTTTATATAGGGAGTATGGCGGTCACTAACGTTCTCCCTGTACTTTATATATACTTTATATAGGGAGTATGCGGTCACTAACCTTTCTCCCTATACTTTATATATACTTTATATAGGGAGTATGCGGTCACTAACGTTCTCCTCTATACTTATACATACGTTATATAGGGAGTATGGCGGTCACTAACGTTCTCCCTATACTTATATACTTTATATAGGGTTATGGCGGTCACTAACGTTCTCCTATACTTATATATACTTTATATAGGGAGTAGGCGGTCACTAACGTTCTCCCTATACTTTATATATACTTTAATAGGGAGTATGGCGTCACAACTTTCTCCCTATACTTTATTATACTTTATATGGGGAGTATGGCGGTCACTAACGTTCTCCTATCTATATCTTTATATAGGGGTATGCGGTCACTACGTTCTCTCTATACTTTATATATACTTTATATAGTGAGGGAAGGCGGCACTAACGTTCTCTCTATACTTATATATACTGTATATAGGGAGTATGGCAGTCACTAACGTTCTCCCTATACTTATATATACTTTATATGGGAGTAGGCGGTCACTAACGTTCTCCCTATACTTTATATAGGGAGTATGTCGGTCACTAACGTTCTCTCTATACTTTATATATACTTTATATAGGGAGTAGGCGTCACTAACGTTTCTCCTCTATACTTTATATAATACTTTAATATAGGGGTATGGCAGTCCTAACGTTCTCCCTATACTTTATATATACTTTATATAGGGAGTATGGCGGTCACTAACGTTCTCCCTATACTTTATATATACTTTTATAGGGAGTATGGCGGTCACTATACGTTCTCCCTATACTTTATATACTTTATATAGGGAGTATGGCGGTCACTAACTTCTCCCTATACTTATATATATAACTTTATATAGGGAGTATGGCGGTCACTACGTTCTCCTATAATTTATATATACTTTATATAGGGAGTATGGCGGTCACTAACGTTCTCCCTATACTTTATATTACTGTAAATAGGGAGTATGGCGTCACTAACGTTCTCCCTATACTTTATTATACTTTATATGGGGAGTATGGCGTCACTAACGTTCTCCTCTATACTTTATATATACTTTATATAGGGAGTATGGCGGTCACTAACGTTCTCCCTATCTTTATTATACTTTATAGGGAGTATGGCGGTCACTAACGTTCTCCCTATACTTTATATATACTTTATATAGGGAGTATGGCGGTCACTAACGTTCTCCCTATACTTTATATATACTTTATATGGGGAGTATGGCGGTCACTAACGTTCTCCCTATACTTTATATATTATATGGGAGTATGGCGGTCACTAACGTTCTCCTATACTTTATATATACTTATATAGGGAGTATGGCGGTCACTAAAGTTCTCCCTATACTTTATATATACTGTTTATAGGGGTATGGCGGTCACTAACGTTCTCCTATACTTTATAATCTTTATATAGGGAGTATGGCGGTTCACTGAACGTTCCCTATACTTTATATACTTAGTATAGGGAGAATGGCGGTCACTAACGTTCTCTCTATACTTTATATATACTTTATATAGGAGTATGGCGGTCACAACGTTTCTCACTATCTTTATAATATCTTATATAGGAGGATGTGGTCACTAGTTCTCCTATACTTTATATATCCTTTATATGGGAGTATGGCGTCACTGACGTTCTCACTACTTTATATATATCTTATATAGGGAGTATGGCGGTCCACTAACGTTCTCACTATACTTTATATATACTTTATATAGGGAGGTATGGCGGTCACAACGTTCTCCTACTACTTTATATATCTTTATATAGGGAGATGGCGGTCACTAACGTTCTCCTATACTTTATTAGACGTTATATAGGGATATGGGTCACTAACTTCTCATCTATACTTTATATTACTTTATATAGGGAGTATGGCGGTCACTAACGTTCTCACTATACTTTATATACTCCTTTATATAGGAGTATGGCGGTCACTAACGTTCTCCTATACTTTATATATTACTTTATTAGGGAGTATGGCGGTCACTAACGTTCTCCTATACTTTATATATACTTGTATATAGGGAGTATGGCGGTCACTAGACTTTCTCACTATACTTTATATTACTTTATATAGGGAGTAATGGCGGTCACTAACGTTCTCACTATACTTTATATATACTTTATATAGGAATATGGCGGTCACTAACGTTCTCACTATACTTTTATATACTTTATATAGGGGAGTATGGCGGTCACTAACGTTCTCCTATACTTATATAACTTATATAGTATAGGCGTCTACGTTACTATCTATATATACTTTTTATAGGAGTATGGCGGTCCACTGAACGTCTCCTATACTTTAATATACTTTATATATGGAGTATGGCGTCACGACTTCTCCCTACTTTTATAGATACTTTAATAGGGAGAATGGCGGTCACTAACGTTCTCCTATACTTTATATATACTTTAATAGGGAGTAATGGCGGTCACTAACGTTCTCCTATACTTATATATACTTTATATAGGAGTATGGTGGTCACTAACGTTCTCCTATACTTTATATATATCTTATATAGGGAGTATGTGGCGGTCACTACGTTCTCCCTATACTTTATATATACTTTATATAGGAGTATGGCGGTCACTAACGTTCTCCCTATGAGTATGGCGTCACTAACGTCTCCTATACTTTTATATATACTTTATATAGGGAGATGGCGGCACCACGTTCTCCCTAATACTTTATATATACTTTATAAGGAGTATGGCGTCACTAACGTTCTCTCTATACTTATATATACTTTATATAGGGAGTATGGCGGTCACTAACGTTCTCCCTATACTTTATATATACTTTATATAGGGAGTATGGCAGTCACTAACGTTCTCCCATACTTTATATATACTTTATTAGGGAGTATGGCGGTCACTAACGTTCTCCCTATACTTTATATATCTTATATAGGGAGTATGGCGGTCACTACGTTCTCTATACTTTATATATTTTATATAGGGAGTATGGCGGTCACTACGTTCTCCCTATACTTTATATATACTTTATATAGGGAGTATGGCGGTCACTGACGTTCTCCTATACTTTATATATACTTTATATAGGGAGTATGGCGGTCCACTAACGTTCTCCCTATACTTTATATATACTTTATATAGGGAGTAGGGCGTCACTAACGTTCTCCCTATACTTTATATATCCTTTATATAGGGAGTATGCGGTCACTAACGTTCTCCCTATACTTTATATATACTTTATATAGGGAGTATGGCGGTCACTACGTTCTCCTATACTTTATATATACTTTATATAGGGAGTATGGCGGTCACTAACGTTCTCTCTATACTTTTAATATATACTTTATATAGGGAGTAATGGCGGTCACTAACGTTCTCCCTATACTTTATATATACTTTATATAGGGGAGTATGGCGGTCACTAACGTTCTCCCTATACTTTATATATACTTTATTAGGGAGTATGGCGGTCACTAACGTCTCCCTATACTTATATATACTTTATATAGGGAGTATGGCGTCACTAACGTTCTCCCTATACTTTATATTACTTTTATATAGGGAGTCTGGCGGTCACTAACGTTCTCCCTATACTTATATATACTTTATATAGGGAGTTGGGCGGTCACTAACGTTCTCCTATACTTTATTCTGTATATAGGAGTATGGCGGTCACTAACGTTCTCCTTATACTTTATATATACTTTATATAGGGAGTATGGCGGTCACTAACGTTCTCCTATACTTTTATATATACTGTATATAGGGAGTATGGCGTCACTAACGTTCTCCCCTAACTTTATATATACTTTATATAGGGAGTATGGCGGTCACTAACGTCTCTCTATACTTTATATATAACTTTATATAGGAGTATGCGGCGTCATAACGTTCTCCCTATACTTTATATATACTTTATATAGGGATATGGCAGTCACTACGTTCTCCCCTATACTTTATATATCTTATATAGGGAGTATGGCGGTCACTAACGTTCTCTCTAACTTTATATATACTTATATAGGGAGTATGGCGGTCACTAACGTTCTCCCTATACTTTATATATACTTATATAGGGAGTTGGCGTCACTAACGTTCTCCTCTATACTTTATATATACTTATATAGGGAGTATGGCGGTCACTAACGTTCTCTCTATACTTTATATATACTTTATTAGGGAGTATGGCAGTCACTAACGTTCTCTTCTATACTTTATATATAACTTTATATAGGGAGTATGGCGGTCACTAACGTTCTCCCTATACTTTATTATACTTTATATAGGGAGTATGGCGGTCACTACGTTCTCTCTATACTTTATATATACTGTTAATAGGGAGTGGCGGCACTAACGTTCTCTTCTATATTTACTATACTTATATATACTTAATGGGAGTGTGGCGGTCACTAACGTTCTCTCTATACTTTATATATACTTTATATAGGGAGTATGGCGTCACTAAGCGTTCTCCTTATACTTTATATATACTTTATATAGGGAGTAAGGCGGTCCCTTATTACGGTCTTCCCTATACTTTATATATACTGTTATATAGGGAGTATGGCGGTCACTAACGTTCTCCCTATACTTTATAATACTTTATATAGGAGTATGGCGGTCACTAACGTTCTCCCTATACTTTATATATACTGTATATAGGGAGAATGGCGTCACTAACGTCTCCCTATACTTATATATACTTGATATAGGGAGTTATGGCGGTCACTAACGTTCTCCCTATACTTTTATATATACTTTATATAGGGAGTATGGCGGTCACTAACATTCTCCCTATACTTTATATATCATTATATAGGGAGTATGCGGTACTGACGTTCTCCTTATACTTATATATACTGTTATAGGGAGTATGGCGGTCACTAACGTTCTCCCTATACATATATATCTGTATATAGGTAGGTATGGCAGTCACTAACGTTCTCTCCTATACTTTATATATACTATATAGGGGATATGGCGTCACTAACGTTCTCCCTATACTTTATAACTTTATATAGGGAGTAATGGCGTCACTACATTCTCTCTATACTTTATATATACTTTATATAGGAGTATGGCGGCACTAACGTTCTCCTATACTTATATATACTTTATATAGGGAGTATGGCGGTCACTAACGTTCTCCCTATACTTATATATACTTTATATAGGGAGAATGGCTGTCACTAACATTCTCTCTATAACTTTATAATATACTTTATATAGGGAGTTTGCGGTCACTAACGTTCTCCTATACTTTATATATACTTTATATAGGGAGTATGGCGGTCACTAACGTTCTCCCTATACTTTATATATACTTTATATGGGAGTATGGGCGTCACTAACGTTCTCCTATACTTTATTACTATACTAATTATATAGGGGTATGGCGTCACTAACGTTCTCCCTATACTTTATTATACTTTATATAGGAGTATGGCGGTCACTAACATTCTCTATATACTTTATATACTTTATATAGGGAGTATGGCGGTCACTAACGTTCTCCCTATACTTTATATATACTTTATATGGGGAGTATGGCGGTCACTAACGTTCTCCCTATACTTTATATATACTTTATATAGGGAGTATGGCGGTCACTAACGTTCTCTCTATACTTTATATATACTTTATATAGGGAGTATGGCAGTCACTAACGTCTCTCTCTATCTTTATATATACTTTATATGGGAGTATGGCGGTCACTAACTTCTCTCTATACTTTATATATACTTTATATAGGGAGTATGGCGGTCACTACAACGTTCTCCCTATACTTTATATATACTTTATATAGGGAGTATGCGGTCCACTAACGTTCTCCCTATACTTTATATATCCTTTATAAGGGAGTATGGCGGTCCTAACGTCTCCTTACTACTTTATTTTATACTTTTATATAGGGAGTATGGCGGTCACTAACTTCTCCCTATACTTTATATATACTTAATATAGGGAGTAATGGCGTTCACTAACTTCTCCCTATACTTTATATATAACTTTTATAGGGGTATGGCGGTCACTAACGTTCTCCCTATACTTTATATATACTTTATATAGGGAGTATGGCGTCACAACGTTCTCCTTATACTTTATATACTTTTATTAGGGAGTATGGCGGTCACTAACGTCTCCCTATACTTTATATATACTTTATATAGGGAGTATGGCTGGGTCACTAACGTTCTCCTCTATACTTATATATACTTTATATAGGGAGTATGGCGGTCACTACTTCTCTCTATACTTTAATTACTGTATATAGGGAATGGCAGTCACTAACGTTCTCTCTATACTTATATATACTTTATATAGGGAGTATGGCGGTCACTAACATTCTCTCTATACTTTACATATACTGTATATAGGATATGGCAGTCACTAACGTTCTCTCTATACTTTATATATACTGTATATAGGGATATGGGGTCACTGACGTTCTCCCTATACTTTATATATACTTTATATAGGGAGTATGGCGGTCACTAACGTTCTCCTCATACTTATATATACTTGTATATGGAGGGAGTATGCGGGTCCACTAACGTTCTCCTATACTTTATATATACTTTATATAGGGATTATGGCGGTCACTAACATCTCCCTATACTTTTTATATATACTGTATATAGGGAGTATGGCGGTACTAACTGTTCTCCCTATACTTTATATATACTTTATATAGGGAGTATGCGGTCACTAACTATTCTCTCTATACTTTACATAATATACTTTGTATATGGAGCATGGCTTTCACTAACATTCTCTCTATACTTTATATATACTTTATATAGGGAGTATGGCGGTCACTAACGTTCTCCCTATAACTTTATATACTTTATATGGGGAGTATGGCGGTCACTAACGTTCTCCCTATACTTTATATATACTTTATATAGGGAGTATGGCGGTCACTAACGTCTCTCTATACTTTACATATTGTATATAGGGAATATGCAGTCACTAACGTTCTCTCTATACTTTATATATACTTTATATAGGGAGTATGGCGTCACTACATTCTCTCTATACTCTCCATATACTGTATATAGGGAGTAATGGCGGTCACTAACGTTCTCTATACTTTATATATACTGTATATAGGGAGTATGGCAGTCACTGACGTTCTCTCTATACTTTATATATACTTTATATAGGGAGTATGGCGGTCACTAACGTTCTCCCTATACTTTATATATATATTTTATATGGGAGTATGGCGGTCACTAACTTCTCCCTATACTTTTATATACTTATATAGGGATGTATGGCGCACAACATCTCCTATACTTTATATTATACTGTATATAGGGAGTTGGCGTCACTGACGTTCTCCTATCTTTATATATACTTATATAGGGAGTATGGCGTCACTAATCGTTCTCCCTATACTTTATATATACGTAATATAGGAGTATGGCGGTCACTGACGTTCTCCCTATCTTTATATATACTTTATATGGGGAGTATGGCGGTCACTGACGTTCTCCCTACTTTTATATACTTTTATATAGGGGGTATGGCGGTCACTGACGTTCTCCCTATACTTTATATATACTTTATATAGGGAGTATGGCGGTCACTGACTTTCTCCCTGTACTTTATATATACTTTATATAGGGAGTATGGCGGTCACTAACGTTCTCCCTATACTTTATATATACTTTATTATAGGGAGTATGGTGGTCACTAACGTTCTCTTCTATACTTTATTATACTTATATAGGGAGTATGGCGGTCACTAACTTTCTCCCTATACTTTATATATACATTATATAGGGAGTATGGTTTTCTCCCTATTACTTTATATATACTTTTATAGGGAATATGCGGTCACTAACGTTCTCTTCTATACTTTATATATACTGTATATAGGGAGTATGGCGGTCACTAACGTTCTCCCTATACTTTATATATACTTTATTTAGGGAATATGGCGGTCACTAACGTTCTCTCTATACTTTATATATACTGTATAAGGAGTGGCGGTCACTAACGTTCTCCTATACTTTATATATACTTTATATAGGGAGTATGGGCGTCACTACGTTCTCCTCTATACTTTATATATACTTTTATAGAGGGAGTATGGCGGTCACTACACGTCTCCTATACTTTATATATACTTTATATAGGAGTATGGCGGTACTAACGTTCTCCCTATACTTTATCTTACTTTATATAGGGAATGATGGCGGCACTAAACGTCTCCCTATACTTTATATATACTTATATAGGGAGTATGGCGTCCTAACGTTCTCCCTATACTTTATATATACTTATATAGGGAGTATGGCGGTCACTACCTTTCTCTCTATACTTTATATATATTTTTAATAGGGAGTATGGCGGTCACTAACGTTCTCCCTATACTTTATATATACTTTATAATAGGGGTATTGGGCGGTCACTAACGTTCTCTCTATACTTTATATATACTTTATATAGGGAGTATGGCGGTCACTAACGTTCCCCTATACTTTATATATATTTATATAGGGAGTATGGCGGTCACTAACGTTCTCCCTAACTTTATATATACTTTATATAGGGAGTATGGCGGTCACTAACGTTCTCTCTATACTTTATATATACTTTATATAGGTAGTTATGCGGTAACTGACTTCTCCCTATACTTTATATATACTTTATATAGGAGTAGATGGCGGTCCTGACGTTCTCCCTATACTTAATATACTTTATATAGGGAGTATGCGGTCACTACGTTCTCCCTATACTTTATATCCTTATAATAGGGAGTATGGCGGTCACTAACGTTCTCTCCTATACTTTATTATACTTTATATAGGGAGTATGGCGGTCACTAACATTTCTCTCTAAACTTTATATATACTTAATATAGGGATTGGCGGTCACTAACGCTCTCCCTATACTTAATATATACTGTATATGGGAGAATGGCGGCACTAACGTTCTCTCTATACTTTATATATACTGTATATAGGGAGTATGGCGGTCACTAACGTTCTCTCTATACTTTATATACTGTATATAGGGAGTATGGCGGTCACTAACGTCTCCCTATACTTTTATAGACTGTATATAGGGATATGGCGGTCACTAACTTTCTCCCTATACTTTATATAGTACTTTATGTAGGGAGTATGGCGGTCACTAACGTTCTCCTATACTTTATTATACTTTATATAGGGAGTATCGCGGTCCTAACGTTCTCCCTATACTTTATATAACTTTATATAGGGAGTATGGCGGGTCACTAACATTCTCCCTATACTTTATATCTACTTTTATAGGGAGTATGGCGGTCACTAACGTTCTCCCTTATACTTTATATATCTTATATAGGAGTATGCGGTCACTAACGTTCTCCCTATACTTTATATATACTTTATATAGGAGTGTATGGCGGTCACTAACCTTCTCCCTATACTTTTATATATACTTTATATAGGGGAGTATGCAGTCACATACGTTCTCCTATACTTATATATACTTTATAGGGAGTAGGGTCACTAACGTTCTCCCTATACTTTATATATACATATATAGGGAGTATGGCGTTCACTAACGTTCTCCTATACTTTATATATCTTTATATAGAGTATGGCGGTCACTAACTTCTCACTATACTTTATATATACTTATATAGGGAGTATGGTGGTCACTACGTTTCTCCCTATACTTTATATATCTGTATATAGGGAGAATGGCGGTCACTAACGTTCTCTCTATACTTTATATATACTGTATATAGGGAGTATGGCGGTCACTAACGTTCTCTCTATACTTTATATATACTGTATATAGGGAGTTGGCTGTCACTAACGTTCTCCCTATACTTTATTATACTTTATTAGGGTATATGGCGGTCCACTAACGTTCTCCCTATACTTTATATAACTTTATATAGGGAGTATGGCGGTCACTGACGTTCTCTATACTTTTATATATAATTTTTATAGGGAGTATGGCGGTCACTAACGTTCTCCCTATACTTGTATTATACTTTATATAGGGAGTAGGCGGTCACTGACGTTCTCCTATACTTTATATATACTTTATATAGGGAGTATGGCGGTCACTAACGTTCTCCCTATACTTTAATATATACTTTATAAGGGGTATGGGCGGTCACTAACGTTCTCCTATCTTTATATATACTTTTATGGGAGTATGGCGGTCACTAACGTTCTCCCTATACTTTATATCTACTTTATATAGGAGTATGGCAGTCACTAGTTCCTTCTACCTTTATATATACTTTATATAGGGAGTATGGCGGTCACTAACGTTCTCTCTATACTTTATAATACTTTATATAGGGGTTGGCGGTCACTAACGTTCTCTCCTATACTTTATATATACTTTATATATAGGAGGGAGTATGGCGTCACTAACGTTCTCCCTATATTTATATACTTTATATAGGGAGTATGGCAGTCACTACTGTTCTCCCTCTACCTTTATATATACTTTATATAGGAGGTAGGCGGTCACTAAGACGTTCTCCCTATACTTTATATATACTTTTATGATAGGGAGTATGGGAGTCCTCCTTTCTCCCTATTACTTTATATATACTTTATATAGGGAGTATGGCGGTCACTAACGTTCTCCCTATACTTTATATATACTTTATATAGGGAGTAGGCGGTCACAAAGTTCTCCCTATACTTATATATACTTATAATAGGGAGATGGCGGTCACTAACGTTCTCTCTATACTTTTTATACTTTATATAGGGAGTATGCGGTCACTAACGTTCTCCCTATACTTTATTATACTTTTATAGGAGTATGGCGGTCACTACGTTCCCTCTATACTTTATATATACTTTATTAGGGAGTATGGCGTCACTAACGTTCTCCCTATACTTTATATATACTTTATCTAGGGAGATGGCGGTCACACGTTCTCTCTATATTTATATATACTGTATATAGGGAGTATGGCGGTCACTAACGTTCTCTCTATACTTTATATATACTTATATAGGGAGTATGGCGGTCACTACGGTCTCCTCTATACTTTATATATATTTATAGGGCAGTATGGCGGTCACTAACGTTTCTCCCTATACTTATATATACTTTATATAGGGAGTATGGGGTCACTAACGTTCTCCTATACTTTATAATACTGTATATAGGGAGTATGGCGGTCACTAACGTTCTCCCTATACTTTATATATACTTTATATAGGAGGTATGGGCGGTCACTAACGTTCTCTCTATACTTTATATATACTTATATGGGTATGGCGGTCACTAACTTCCTCTTACTTTATATATACTTTATAGAGGAGATGCGGTCACTAACGTTCTCTCTATACTTTATATATACTTTATATAGGGAGTATGCGGTCACTAACGTTCTCCCTATACTTTATATATACTTTATATAGGGAGTATGGCGTTCACTAACGTTCTCCCTATACTTTATAATACTGTATATAGGGAGTATGGCGGTCACTAACGTTCCTCTATACTTTATATATACTGTATATAGGGAGTATGGCGGTCACTAACGTTCCTCTATACTTTATATATACTGTTATAGGGAGTATGGCGGTCACTAACGTTCTCTCTATACTTATATACTTTATATGGGAGTATGGCGGTCACTAACGTTCTCCCTATCTTTATATATACTTTATATAGGGAGTATGGCGGTCACTAACGTTCTCTCTATACTTTTATATACTTATATGGGAGTATGTGGCGGTCACAACGTTCTCCTATACTTTATATATACTTTATATAGGGGAGTATGGCGGTCACTAACGTTCTCCCTAACTTTATATATACTTTATATAGGGAGTATGGCGGTCACTAACGTTCTCTCATACTTTATATATACTATATAGGGAGTAGCGGTCACTAACGTTTCCCTCTCTATACTTTATATAAACTTTATATAGGGAGTATGGCGGTCACTAACGTTCTCTCTATACTTTATATATACTTATATAGGGAGTATGGCGGTCACTAACGTCTCCTTATACTTTATTATACTGTATATAGGAGTATGGCGGTCACTAACGTTTCTCCTATACTATATATATACTGTATATAGGGAGTATGGCGTCACTAACGTTCTCTCTATACTTTATATATACGTATATAGGGAGTATGGCGGTCACTAACGTTCTCCCTATACTTTATATATACTTTATATAGGGAGTATGGCGTCACTAACGTTCTCTCTATACTTTATATATATCTTAATTAGGGAGTATGGCGGTCACTAACGTTCTCCCTATACTTTATATATACTTTTATATAGGGAGTATGGCGGTCACTAACGTTCTCCCTATACTTTATTATACTTTATATAGGGAGTATGGCGTCACTAACGTTCTCTCTATACTTTATATATACTTTATATAGGGAGTATGGCGGTCACTAACGTCTCCCATACTTTTATATACTTTATATAGGGAGTATGGCGGTCACTAACGTTCTCCCTATACTTTAATATATACTTTATATAGGGAGTATGGCGGTCACTAACGTTTTCTCCTATACTTTATATATACTTTATATAGGGAGTATAGGCGGTCACTAACTTCTCCTATACTTTATATATACTTATATAGGTAGTATGGCGGTCACTACGTTCTCTCTATACTTTATATATACTTTATATAGGGGGTATGGCGGTCACTAACGTTCTCCCATACTTTTATATATACTTTATATAGGGGGTATGGCGGTCACTAACGTTCTCCTATACTTTATATATACTTTATTAGGGAGTATGGCAGTCACTAACGTTCTCCCTATCTTATATATACTTTATATAGAGTATGGCGGTCACTAACATTCTCTCTATCTTTATATATACTTTATATAGGAGTATGGCGGTCACTAACGTTCTCCCTATACTTTATATATACTTTATATAGGGAGTATGGCGGTCACTAACGTTCTCCCTATACTTTATATATACTTTATATAGGGAGTATGGCGGTCACTAACGTTCTCCTTATACTTTATATATACTTTATATAGGGGTATGCGTTCACTAACGTTCTCCCTATACTTTATATATACTTTATATAGGGAGTATGCGGGTCACTAACGTTCTCCCTATACTTTATATATACTTTATATAGGAGTATGGCGGTCACTAACGTTCTCCTATACTTATATTACTTATATAGGGACGTTGGCTGTCACTAACGTTCTCTTATACTTTATATATACTTTATATAGGGAGTATGGCGGTCACTAACGTTCTCCTATACTTTAATTACTTTATATAGGGAGTATGGCTGTCACTAACGTTCTCTCTATACTTTATATATATTTATATAGGGAGTATGGCGGTCACTAACTTCTCTCTATACTTTACATATACTGTATATAGGGAGTATGGCAGCACTAACGTTCTCTCTATACTTTATATATACTTTATATAGGGAGTATGGCGGTCACTAACATTCTCTCTATACTTTACATATACTGTATATAGGGAGTATGGCAGTCACTAACGTTCTCTCTATACTTTACATATACTGTATATAGGGAGTATGGCAGTCACTGACGTTCTCTCTATACTTTATATATACTTTATATAGGGAGTATGGGGTCACTAACGTTCTCCCATAACTTTATATATATTTATATAGGGATTATGGCGGTCACTAACGTTCCCTATACTTTATATACTTTATAGGAGTATGGCGGTCACTAACAATCTCCCTATACTTTATATACTGTATATAGGGAGTATGGCGGTTACTGACGTTCCCTATACTTATATATACTTTATATAGGGAGTATGGCGGTCACTAACATTCTCTCTATCTTTACATATACTTTGTATGGAGCATGGCTGTCACAACATTCTCTCTATACTTATATATACTTTATATAGGGAGTATGGCGGTCACTAACGTTCTCCACTTATTATATTACTTATATAGGAGTATGGCGGTCACTAACGTTCTCCCTATACTTTATATATACTTTATATAGAGTATGGCGGTCACTAACATTCTCTCTATACTTACATATACTGTATATAGGGAATATGGCAGTCACTAACGTTCTCTCTATACTTTATATATACTTATATAGGAGTATGGCGGTCACTACATTCTCTCTATACTCTACATATACGTTATAGGGAGTATGGCGGTCACGAACTTCTCCCTATACTTTATATATACTTTATATAGGGATTATGGCTGTCATAACGTTCTCTCTATACTTTATATATACTTTATATAGGGAGTATGGCGGTCACTACATTCTCTCTATACTTTACATATACTGTATATAGGGAGTATGGCAGGTCATAACGTTCTCTCTATACTTTATATATACTTTATATAGGGAGTATGGCGGTCACTAACATTCTCTCTATACTTTAAGATACTGTATATAGGGAGTATGGCAGTCACTAACGTTCTCTTCTAACTTTACATATACTGTATATAGGGAGTATGGCAGTCACTACGTTCTCTCTATACTTTATATTACTTATATAGGGAGTATGGCGGTCACTAACGTTCTCCCTATACTTATATATATTTTATTAGGAGTATGGCGGTCACTACGTTCTCCCTATACTTTATATATACTTTATATAGGGATTATGGCGGTCACTAACAATCTCCCTATACTTTATATATCTGTATATAGGGAGTATGGCGGTTACTGACGTTCTCCCTATACTTTATATATACTTTATATAGGGAGTATGGCGGTCACTAACATTCTCTCTATACTTTACATATACTTTGTATAGGGAGCATGGCTGTCACTAACATTCTCTCTATACTTTATATATACTTTATATAGGGAGTATGGCGGTCACTAACGTTCTCCCTATACTTTATATATACTTTATATAGGGAGTATGGCGGTCACTAACGTTCTCCCTATACTTTATATATACTTTATATAGGGAGTATGGCGGTCACTAACATTCTCTCTATACTTTACATATACTGTATATAGGGAATATGGCAGTCACTAACGTTCTCTCTATACTTTATATAATACTTTATATAGGGAGTATGGCGGTCACTAACATTCTCTCTATACTCTACATATACTGTATATAGGGAGTATGGCGGTCACTAACGTTCTCTCTATACTTTATAATATACTGTATTAGGGAGTATGGCATTCACTGACGTTCTCCTAATATTTATATATACTTTATATAGGGAGTATGGCGGTCACTAACGTTCTCCCTATACTTTAATATTATTTTATATAGGGAGTATGGCGGTCACTAACTTTCTCCCTATACTTTTATATACTTTATAGGGATTATGGCGGTCACACAATCTCCCATACTTTATATATACTGTATATAGGGAGTATGGCGGTCACTGACGTTCTCCTATACTTTATATATACTTATATAGGGAGTATGGCGGTCACTATCGTTCTCCCTATACTTTATAATACTGTATATAGGGAGTATGGCGGTCACTACGTTCTCCCTATACTTTATATATACTTTATATGGGGGAGTTATGGCGTCACGACGTTCTCCCTATACTTTTATATACTTTAATAGGGGGTATGGCGGTCACTGCACGTTCCCTATACTTATATATACTTTATATAGGGAGTAGGCGGTCACTGACGTTCTCCTGTACTTATATATACTTTATATAGGGAGTATGGCGGTCACTAACGTTCTCCCTATACTTTATTATACTTTATTTAGGAGTATGGTGGTCACTAACGTTCTCTTTATACTTTATTATACTTTATATAGGGAGTATGGCGGTCACTAACGTTCTCCCTATACTTTATATATACATTATATAGGGAGATGGTTCTCCCTATACTTTATATATACTTTATATAGGGAATATGGCGGTCAACTAACGTTCTCTCTATACTTTATATATACTGTATATAGGGAGTATGGCGTCCACACGTTCTCCTATACTTTATATATATTATTAGGGAATAGCGGTCACTAAGTTCTCTCTATACTTATATAATACTTATATAGGGAGTATGGCGGTCACTAACGTTCTCCATACTTTATATATACTTATATAGGGAGTTATGGCGGTCACTAACGTTCTCTCTATACTTTATATATACTGTATATAGGGAGTATGGCGGTCACTAACGTTCTCCCTATACTTTATATATACTTTATTTAGGGAATATGGCGGTCACTAACGTTCTCTCTATACTTTATATATACTTTTATAGGGAATATGCGGTCACTAACGTTCTCCTATACTTTATATATACTGTATATAGGGAGTATGGCGTCACTAACGTTCTCCCTATACTTTATATAACTTTATATAGGGAGTATGGCGGTCACTAACTTTCTCTCTATACTTATATATACTTTATATAGGGAGTATGGCGTCACTAACGTTCTCCCTATACTTTATATATACTTTATATAGGGAGTATGGCGGTCACTAACGTTCTCTATACTTTATATATACTTTATATAGGGAGTATGGCGGTCACTAACGTTCTCCCTATACTTTATATATACTTTATATAGGGAGTATGGCGGTCACTAACGTTCTCCTATACTTTATATATAACTTTATTAGGGAGTATGGCGGTCACTAACGTTCTCTATACTTTATATATACTTTAATAGGAGTATGGCGGTCACTGACGTTCTCCCTATACTTTATATATACTTTATATAGGGAGTATGGCGGTCACTGACGTTCTCCCTATACTTTTATATACTTATATAGGGAGTATGGCGGTCACTAACGTTCTCCCTATACTTATATATACATTATATAGGGAGTATGGCGGTCACTACGTTCTCTCTATACTTTATATATACTTTATATAGGGAGTATGGCGGTCACTAACATTCTCTCTATACTTTATATATCTTTATATAGGGAGTATGGCGGTCACTAACGCTCTCCCTATACTTTTATATTACTGTATATAGGGAGAATGGCGGTCACAACGTTCTTCTATACTTTAAATATACTGTATATAGGGAGTATGGCGGTCCACTAACGTTCTCTCTATACTTTATATTAACTGTATATAGGGAGTATGGCGGTCACTAACGTTCTCCCTATACTTTATATAGACTGTATATAGGGAGTATGGCGGTCACTAACATTCTCCCTATACTTTATATAGACTTTATGTAGGGAGTATGGCGGTCACTAACGTTCTCCCTATACTATATATATACTTTATATAGGGAGTATCGCGGTCACTAACGTTCTCCCTATACTTTATATATACTTTATATAGGGAGTATGGCGGTCACTAACATTCTCCCTATACTTTATATATACTTTATATAGGGAGTATGGCGGTCACTAACGTTCTCCCTATACTTTATATATACTTTATAGGGAGTATGGCGGTCACTAACGTTCTCCCTATACTTTATATATACTTTATATAGGGAGTATGGCGGTCACTAACCTTCTCCCTATACTTTATATATCTTTATATAGGGAGTATGGCAGTCACAGACGTTCTCCCTATACTTTATATATACTTTATATAGGGAGAATAGCGGTCACTAACGTTCTAACTATACTTTATATATACATTATATAGGGAGTATGGCGGTCACTAACGTTCTCTCTATACTTTATATATACTTTATATGGGAGTATGGCGGTCACTACATTCTCACATACTTTATATATACTTTATATAGGGGTATGGCGGTCACTAACGTTCTCCCTATACTTTATATATACTGTATATAGGGAGAATGGCGGTCACTAACGTTCTCTCTATACTTTATATATACTGTATATAGGGAGTATGGCGGTCACTAACGTTCTCTCTATACTTTATATATACTGTATATAGGGAGTATGGCGGTCACTAACGTTCTCCTATACTTTATATATACTGTATATAGGGATTGGCGGTCACTAACGTTCTCCCTATACTTTATATAGACTTATGTAGGGATATGGCGGTCACTAACGTTCTCCCTATACTTTATATATACTTATATAGGGAGTATGCGGTCACTAACGTTCTCCCTATACTTTATATATACTTATATAGGGAGTATGGCGGTCACTAACTTCTCCCTATACTTTATATATACTTTTATATAGGGAGTATGGGCGGTCACTAACGTTCTCCCTATACTTTATATATATCTTATATAGGGAGTATGGCGGTCACTAACGTTCTCCCTATACTTTAATATACTTTTATAGGAGTATGGCGGTCACTAACTTTCCTCTATACTTTTATATACTTTATATAGGGAGTATGGCGGTCACTAACGTTCTTCTCCTATACTTTATATATACTTTATATAGGGAGTATGGCGGTCACTAACGTTCTCCCTATACTTTCTATATACTTTATATGGGGATATGGCGGTCCTAACGTTCTCCCTATACTTTATATATACTTTATAGGGAGTATGGCGGTCACTGACGTTCTCCCTATACTTTATATATCTGTATATAGGAGTATGGCGGTCACTAACGTTCTCCCTATACTTTATATATCTTTATATAGGGAGTATGGCAGTGCACTGACGTTCTCCCTATACTTTATATATACTTTATATAGGGAGTATGGCGGTCACTAACCTTTCCCTATACTTTATATATACTTTATATAGGGGAGTATGGCAGTCACAGACGTTCTCTCCTATACTTTATATATCTTTATAGGGAGTAGCGGTCACTAACGTTCTAACTATACTTATATATACATTTATAGGGATATGTGCGGTCACTAACGTTCTCTCTATACTTTTATATAACTTTATATAGGGAGTATGGCGATCACTACATTCTCCTCTATACTTTATATATACTTTATATAGGGAGTATGGCGGTCACTAACGTTCTCCCTATACTTTATATATACTGTATATAGGGAGAATGGCGGTCACTAACGTTCTCTCTATACTTTATATAGACTGTATTAGGGAGTATGGCGGTCACTAACGTTCTCTCTATACTTTATATATACTGTATATAGGGAGTATGGCGGTCACTAACATTCTCCCTATACTTTATATAGACTGTATATAGGGAGTATGGCGGTCACTAACGTTCTCCCTATACTTTATATAGACTTTATGTAGGGAGTATGGCGGTCACAAACGTTCTCCCTATACTTTATATATACTTTATATAGGGAGTATCGCGTCACTAACGTTCTCCCTATACTTTATATATACTTTATATAGGGAGTTGGCGGTCACTAACCTTCTCCTATACTTTTATATATACTTAATAGGAGTATGGCGGTCACTAACGTTCTCCCTATACTTTATATATACTGTATATAGGGAGTATGGCGGTCACTAACGTTCTCCCTATACTTATATATATACTTTATATAGGGAGTATGGCGGTCACTAACGTTCTCCCTATACTTTATATATACTTTATATAGGGAGTATGGCGGTCACTAACGTTCTCCCTATAACTTTTATATATACTTTATTAGGGAGTATGGCGGTCACTAACGTTCTCCCTATACTTTATATATACTTTATATAGGGAGTATGGCGGTCACTGACGTTCTCTTTATACTTTATATATACTTTATATAGGGAGTATGGCGGTCACTAACGTTCTCTCTATACTTTATATATACTTTATATAGGGAGTATGGCGGTCACTAACGTTCTCTCTATACTTTATATATACTTTATATAGGGAGTATGGCGGTCACTAACGTTCTCCCTATACGTTATATATACTTTATATGGGGAGTATGGCGGTCACTAACGTTCTCCCTATACTTTATATATACTTTATATAGGGAGTATGGCGGTCACTGACGTTCTCCCTATACTTTATATATACTGTATATAGGGAGTATGGCGGTCACTAACGTCTCCCTATACTTTATTATACTTTATATAGGGAGTATGCATCACTGACGTTCTCCCTATACTTTATATATCTTTATATAGGGAGTATGGCGGTCACTAACCTTCTCCCTATACTTTATATATACTTTATATAGGGAGAATGGCGGTCACTAACGTTCTCCCTATACTTTATATATATACTGTATATAGGGAGATAGGCGCGTCACTAACGTTCTCCCTATACTTTATATATACTTTATATGGAGTATGGCGGTCACTAACGTTCTCCCTATACTTTATATAGGGAGTATGTCGGTCACTAACGTTCTCCCTATACTTATATATACTTATATAGGGAGTATGGCGGTCACTAACGTTCTCCCTATACTTTATTATAACTTTCATATAGGGAGAATGGCGGTCACTAACGTTCTCCTCCTATACTTTTATATAATACTGTATATAGGGAGTATGGCGGTCACTAACGTGCTCCTATACTTTATATACTTTATATAGGGAGTATGGCAGTCACTACGTTCTCCCTATACTTTATATATCTTATATAGGGAGTAGGTGGTCACTAACGTTCTCTCCTATACTTTATATATACTTTATATAGGGAGTATGGTGGTCACTAACCTTCTCCCTATACTTTATATATACTTTATATGGGGAGTATCGCGGTCACAACGTTCTCCATATACTTTATATATACATTATATAGGGAGTATGGCGGTCACTAACGTTCTCCCTATACTTTATATATACTGTATATAGGGAGATGGCGGTCACAATTCTCCCTATACTTTATTATAAATACATTATATAGGGAGTATGGCGGTCACTAACGTTCTCCCTATACTTTATATATACTGTATATAGGGAAAATGGCGGTCACTAACGTTCTCCCTATACTTTATATACGTATTAGGGAGAATGGCGGTCACTAACGTTTTCCTATACTTTATATATACATTATATAGGGAGTATGGCGGTCACTATTGTTCTCCCTATACTTTATTATAGTATATAGGGAGATGGCGGTCACTAACGTTCTCCTATACTTTATATATCTTTATATAGGGAGAATGGCGGTCACTAACGTTCTCCCTATACTTTATATACATTATATAGGGAGAATGGCGGTCACGAACGTTTCCCTATACTTTATTTATACTGTATATAGGGAGAATGGCGGTCACTAACGTTCTCCCTATACTTTATATATACTGTATATAGGGAGAATGGCGGTCACTAACGTTCTCCCTATACTTTATATATACTGTATATAGGGAGTATGGCGGTCACTAACGTTCTCCCTATACTTATATATACTGTATATAGGGAGTATGGCGGTCACTAACGTTCTCCCTATACTTTATATATACTGTATATAGGGAGAATGGCGGTCACTACGTTCTCCCTATACTTTATATATACTGTATATAGGGAGAATGGCGGTCACTAACGTTCTCTCTATACTTTATATATACTTTATATGGGGAGTATGGCGGTCACTGACGTTCTCCCTATACTTTATATATACTTTATATGGGGAGTATGGCGGTCACTGACGTTCTCCCTATACTTTATATATACTTTATATAGGGATATGGCGGTCACTGACGTTCTCCCATACTTTATATATACTTATATAGGGAGTATGGCGGTCACTGACGTTCTCTTTATACTTATATATACTTTATATAGGGAGTATGGCGGTCACTAACGTTCTCTCTATTCTTTATATATACTTTATATAGGGAGTATGGCGGTCACTAACGTTCTCTCTATACTTTATATATACTTTATATAGGGAGTATGGCGGTCACTAACGTTCTCCCGATACTTTATATATACTTTATATGGGGAGTATGGCGGTCACTAACGTTCTCCCTTATACTTTAATATACTTTATATAGGGAGTATGGCGGTCACTGACGTTCTCCTATACTTTATATATATGTATATAGGGAGTATGGTGGTCACTAACGTTTCCCCTATACTTTATATATACTTTATATAGGGAGTATGGCAGTCACTGACGTTCTCCCTATACTTTATATTACTTTATATAGGGAGTATGGCGGTCACTAACCTCTCCCTATACTTATATATACTTATATAGGGAGAATGGCGGTACTAACGTTCTCCCTATACTTTATATATACTGTATATAGGGAGTATGGCGGTCACTAACGTTCTCCCTATACTTTATATATACTTTATATAGGAGTATGGCGGTCACTAACGTTCTCCCTATACTTATATATAACTTTATATAGGGAGTATGGCGGTCACTAACGTTTCTCCCTATACTTTATATATACTTTATATAGGGAGTATGCCGTCACTAACGTTCTCCCTATACTTTATATATACGTATATAGGGAGTATGGCGGTCACTAACGTTCTCCCTATACTTATATATCTTTATATAGGGTATGGCAGTCACTAACGTTCTCCCTATACTTTATATATACTTTATATAGGGAGTATGGCGGTCACTAATTTTCTCCCTATACTTTATATATACTTTATATAGGGAGTATGGTGGTCACTACTTCTCCTATACTTTATATTACTTATATGGGAGTATCGCGTCACTAACGTTCTCCTATACTTTATATATACATTATATAGGGAGTATGGCGTCACTAACGTTCTCCTATACTTTATTATACGTATAGGGAGAATGGCGGTCATAACGTTCTCCCTATACTTTATATATACATTATATAGGGAGTATGGCGGTCACTAACGTTCTCCCTATACTTTATATATACTGTATATAGGGAGAATGGCGGTCACTAACGTTCTCCCTATACTTTATATATACTGTATATAGGGAGAATGGCGGTCACTAACGTTTTCCCTATACTTTATATATACATTATATAGGGAGTATGGCGGTCACTATTGTTCTCCCTATACTTTATATATACTGTTTATAGGGAGAATGGCGGTCACTAACGTTCTCCCTATACTTTATATATACTTTATATAGGGAGAATGGCGGTCACTAACGTTCTCCCTATACTTTATATACATTATATAGGAAGAATGGCGGTCACTAACGTTCTCCCTATCTTTATATATACGTATATAGGGAGAATGGCGGTCACTAACGTTCTCCCATACTTTATATACTTTATATAGGGAGAATGGCGGTCACTAACGTTCTCCCTATACTTTATATATACATTATATAGGAAGAATGGCGGTCACTAACGTTCCCCCTATACTTTATATATACTGTATATAGGGAGTATGGCAGTCACAGACGTTCTCTCTATACTTTATATATACTTTATATAGGGAGTATGGCGGTCACTAACGTTCTCTCTATACTTTATTATACTTTATATAGGGAGTATGGCAGTCACTGACGTTCTCTCTATACTTTATATATACTTTATATAGGGAGAATGGCGGTCACTAACGTTCTCCCTATACTTTATATATACTTTATATAGGGGATATGGCAGTCACTAACGTTCTCCCTATACTTTATATATACTTTATATAGGGAGTATGGCGGTCACTAACGTTCTCTCTATACTTTATATATACTTTATATAGGGAGTATGGCGGTCACAGACGTTCTCCCTATACTTTATATATACTTTATATAGGGAGTATGGCGGTCACTAACGTTCTCTCTATACTTTATATATACTTTATATAGGGAGTATGGCGGTCACAAACGTTCTCCTATACTTTATATATACTTTATATAGGGAGTATGGCGGTCACTAACGTTCTCTCTATACTTTATATATACTTTATATAGGGAGTATGGCGGTCACTAACGTTCTCCCTATACTTATATAACTTTACATAGGGAGTATGGCGGTCACTAACGTTCTCTCTTTACTTTATATATACTTAATAGGGAGTATGGCGGTCACTAACGTTCTCTCTATACTTATATATACTTTATATAGGGAGTATGGCGGTCACTAACGTTCTCCCTATACTTTATATATACTTTGATATGGGAGTATGGCGGTCACAGATGTTCCCCTATACTTTATATATACTTTATATAGGGGGTATGGCGGTCACTAACGTTCTCCCTATACTTTATATATACTTTATATAGGGGGTATGGCGGTCACAGACGTTCTCCCTATACTTTATATATACTTTATATAGGGGGTATGGCGGTCACTAACGTTCTCCCTATACTTTATATATACTTTATATAGGGGGTACGGCGGTCACAGACGTTCTCCCTATACTTTATATATACTTTATATAGGGGGTACGGCGGTCACAGACGTTCTCCCTATACTTTATATATACTTTATATAGGGAGTATGGCGGTCACTAACGTTCTCCCCATACTTTATATATACTTTATATAGGGAGTATGGCGGTCACTAACGTTCTCCCTATACTTTATATATACTTTATATAGGGAGTAGGCGGTCCACTAACGTTCTCCCTATACTTTATATATACTTTATATAGGGAGTATGGCGGTCACTAACGTTCTCCCTATACTTTATATATACTTTATATAGGGAGTATGGCGGTCACTAACGTTCTCCCTATACTTTATATATACTTTATATAGGGAGTATGGCGGTCACTAACGTTCTCCATACTTTATATATAACTTTATATAGGGAGTATGGCGGTCACTAACGTTCTCCTAACTTTATATATACTGTTATAGGGAGAATGGCGGTCACTAACGTTCTTCCTATACTTTATATACTTATATAGGGAGTATGGCGGTCACTAACGTTCTCCCTATACTTTATATATACTTTATATAGGGAGTATGGCGGTCACTAACATTCTCCCTATACTTTATATACATTATTAGGGAGTATGGCGGTAACTGACGTTCTCCCTATACTTATATATACTTTATATAGGGAGTATGGAGGTCACTAACGTTCTCTCTATACTTTATATACTTTTATAGGGAGTATGGTGGTCACTGAACGTTCTCCCTATACTTTATATATACTTATATAGGGAGATGGCGGTCACTAACGTTCCTCTTATACTTTATATATACTTTAATAGGGAGTATGGCAGTCACAACGTTCTCCCTATACTTTATATATACTTTATATAGGGAGTATGGCGGTCACTAACGTTCTCTCTATACTTTATATATACTTTATATAGGGAGTATGGCAGTCACAGACGTTCTCCTATACTTTATATATACTTTATATAGGGAGTATGGCGGTCACTAACGTTCTCCCTATACTTTATATATACTTTATATAGGGAGTATGGCAGTCACAGACGTTCTCCCTATACTTTATATATACTTTATATAGAGAGTATAGCGGTCACTAACGTTCTCCCTATACTTTATATATACTTTTATATAGGAGTATGGCGGTCACTAACGTTCTCTCTATACTTATATATATACTTATATAGGGAGTATGGCGGTCACTAACGTTCTCCTATACTTTATATATACTTTATAAGGGAGTATGGCGGTCACTAACGATCTCCCTATACTTTATAATACTGTATATAGGGAGTATGGCAGTCACAGACGTTCTCCCTATACTTTATATATACTGTATATAGGGGAGTATGGCGGTCACTAACGTTCTCTCTATACTTATAGATACTTTATATAGGGGATATGGCGGTCACTAACGTTCTCTCTATACTTATATACTTATATAGGGAGTATGGCAGTCACTAACGTTCTCCCTATACTTTATATATACTAATAGGAGTATGGCGGTCACTAACGTTCTCCCTATACTTTATATATAGTTTATATAGGGAGATGGCGGTCACTAACGTTCTCTCTATACTATTATATATACTGTATATAGGGAGTATGGCGTCACTAACGTTCTCTCTATACTTTATATATACTTATATAGGGAGTATGGCGGTCACTAACGTTCTCTCTATACTTTATATATACTTTATATAGAGAGTATGGCGGTCACTAACGTTCTCCCTATACTTTATATATACTATATATAGGGAGTATGGCGGTCACTAACGTTCTCTCTATACTTTATATATACTTTATATAGGGAGTATGGCGGTCACTAACGTTCTCTCTATACTTTATATATACTTTATATAGGGAGTATGGCGGTCACTAACCTGTTCTCCCTAACTTTATATATACTGTATATAGGGAGTATGGCGGTCACTAACTTCTCCCTATACTTATATATACTTATATAGGGAGTATGGCGGTCACTAACGTTCTCCTATACTTTATATACTGTATAGGGATGGCGGTCACTAACGTTCTCTCTATACTTTATATAACTTTATATAGGGAGTATGGCGGTCACTAACGTTCTCTCTATACTTTATATATACTTTATATAGGGAGTATGCGGTCACTAACGTTCCCCTTACTTTAATATCTTATATAGGGAGTATGGCGGTCACTAACGTTCTCCCTATACTTTATATATACATTATATAGGGAGTATGGCGGTCACTAACGTTCTCCCTATACTTTATATATACATTATATAGGGAGTATGGCGGTCACTAACGTTCTCCCTATACTTTATATATACTTTATAGGGAGTATGGCAGTCCCTTACGTTCTCTCTATACTTTATATATACTTTATATAGGGAGTATGGCGGTCACTAACGTTCTCCTATACTTTATATATACTTTTATATAGGGAGAATGGCAGTCCTACGTTCTCTCTATACTTTATATATACTGTATATAGATAGGGAGTATGGCGGTCACTAACGTTCTCTCTATACTTTATTATACTTTATATAGGGAGTATGGCGGTCACTAACGTTCTCCCTATACTTATATTATACATTATATAGGGAGTATGGCGGTCACTAACGTTCTCCCTATACTTTATATATACATTATATAGGGAGTATGGCGGTCACTAACGTTCTCCCTATACTTTATATATACTTTATATAGGGAGAACGATTGTGACTGTCACAGATCTGTGTGTACCCACCATGACCATTTGGCGACAGGGTAGGGTAGGGACACTATTGCAAAAAATTGTTGCAAAATGCCTTTCAAATGGCTGTGTCAGTTTTCAGGTAACGTTGCTTTGTATCCAAATTGCTCCAATTTTCATGCCCGCTGGGGGTCTTAACACTTAACGAGACACGTTCGACATGTGATTGAATAATCCTAAAGCAAAAGTGTTGTATAATATGTCTGATGCAAAAAAATAAACTCTTATACAATACAATATAAAACAATATTCCAGCAGGGAGTTAAAGGACGTCTCCCTCAGTGCGATTTGCATGTAAGGCAATCGATGTGCGTGCAGAGAGAGAGCAGCATGTGGTTTGAAGTAATCACCTGCATCTACACGCCAAAGGGAAACATCAAGTGAAATCCATTCCAGGATCTAAGTGCTTACAAATTCCCTACGAACAGCTAAAAATATGTTTCCTGAAATTGTTCAGGTGGCGTTTGCTCTTCATTATCAGATAATGAAGGGAGTAACCATTGTCCAATAAAGTGGACATACTAACGATACATCTCTAGTGGAAACATGGAGAAAACAGATTCTTACAAGGTTATTCAATAAAAGTTCTTATTGTTTAAAATGGTGCTAATTTTGCCCCAACCAATCAAATGTTAGCTTTCAAATGTTAAATAAGATCTGATTGGTTGGGGCAAAATTAGCACCATTTTAAACTATAAAAACTTTTATTGAATAACCTTAATTTCTTAAAATGTCTATGGGGCTTGTATATGGTTATTATACAGTTTGGGGTATTAAGAACGTGTTCTTCTTCTAAGAATGGTCCATTACAGGTGCAGAAAAGGCAAACACGGACAATGCCATCCAATATTTTGTAGAAATGTGCAATTCTTAATTAAAGTGATCACGTTTTCAATTTTTGCCAATTCACCCCCTCCTCTTAAAAGTACCCAGGGTAAGGACCCCAAGTCCTCACTCCTGGGTATATTCTCTAGCAAGTGTAATATTTACAAAAAGATCCCCTTTCCAGTCCAGTCCACCTTGTAACCAATGGGAAGATGTTCTGCAAGAAGTGTGTCTTCTCATTGGTCAGATCACAGCCAGACAGCAAATGTGGAAAGAGACTGGACCAGTGAGGGAACCTCTCAGTATTACACTGTACCGAGTACTTCTAGCAGTGAGAAATGGAGGAGAGCGAGGAAGAAGGTATATATGCATATAATTTTTATTTAAAATATCTGTGCTTTTTTCTGTACATATATATGTGTGTATATATATATAAATATATATATATCACGGGTCTTACAAAAATAAAATCTTTATTTATTGGTTTCAACTAAAAAACATCAACATGTCTCCGCTATCTCAGGAGCCGTCATAAGGATCCTGAGACATCCTGGAGCATGTCTATAAACCAGCGGTATCTGTTACGTTTTGCCTTATCAGAATTAGAAATTGTTATCTGTTGCTTATGGGCTTGTCACATAAAAAAGACATTAGTAATCTATGGGCCATCAGATATGATTGGAATTGGCCCGATACAAATGTCCTGGCATGGCCAGTAGAAAAATGGAACAAATTACTGGACAAAGTGCCACACATGGTCCACCGGAACGGTTATCCTGATATCTTACAACTGGGATGATTACATTATTATTTGGCAAATATTACATATCATTCGGCAGGTATTTTTGGCAAACTTTTTCTGAAATTAAAAATGGCTGTTGTGATGCCCAATGGTTCCATTCAAAGTCCCCCAGATTCCTATTTGCATAAAAAGCTTTGCAATCTGAGCCTTGAATATTTACAACACTATCAGCCAAACAGCGAGATAAAGGTTTCCCGGAATAGAAGACCCACATGGATGTCTTTCAAACTTGCTTTATTCATACAATATGTTTCGGACTTATGGTCCTTTATGAAATGTGATAAAGGACCACAAGTCTGAAACATGTTTTGTGAATAAAGCAAGTTTGAAAGACATCCATGTGGGTCTTCTATTCCGGGAAACCTTTATCTCGTTGTTTGGCTATTTGATACATTTGGGACACAATGTAAGCAGGAACCAGGAGAAAAGCAAATAGAAGGGACGACTCTATTACAATTACGCTTAAGCAATATCTATCCTCTGTAAGAAATGCAAATCTTGGTAAATATGTTTTTGCCATTTCACCCTCACGTGCATCTACCTCAAAGGATGTATTTCTATGAACCAAGACCTCTTGTTTTATTATTTGCCCAAGTGTTGCTTTCCTGTGCTACAATTGTGATATTTGTTTAGAAGGTCAGAGTCTTTGTTCTGAAGACACCTCTGTGACCGTTTCGCAATGCAAGGAAGTATTCCAATAAAAGAACTGTATCCTTTATTTTTTTCATTACTGAAAGTTGGAGACATATTTTAAACATCTGATACAACAATAATTTCCATTACATCAATTCTAAAAATTCTTTGACTATAGCCTTTCTGACACTTACTCCATAACAACATTTTCCATCTTGCCTTTTGGGGTTAGAACGTATTATTCATGCCATGTCTGACATACGGAAGAATAAATACTTCCTGAAAAGTTCCGTAGAAAATGTTTTTCTGAGTGATAAATCTGTTTATTAGCATTGTTCTGAGTTTGAAATCTGTGTTATTGTAGGAGGTAATAGACATCTAGAAAACAGTTTAATGAACAAAGTTTCAGAACATACTATTATTGGGGGAACTGGATAAATGATAACAGAAGAATGCATAAAAAATAAAAATTAAAGGTCAATTAGACTGACATATTCCATGTCCCTGATCCACTGCTGCATATTACGCTGGGTGAGGACCTAAAACTCTTAGTCCTCACCTCTAGAAATCTCCCTCTGTGCTCTGGTCAGATCCTCCCCACCTGTACTGTCAGTGACAGCACGTGAGGTAGCCACCCACAGAGCGTGTCTTCTCATTGGCTGCCTCGTGAACTGTCACTCACGGCAGCAGAGAGGAAGATCGGACTGGAGCACTGAGGGAAATTTTTAGTATTGCAGATTTGCACATGTTTGCGTCAGTTTTGTAGCAACATTGTGCAACCTTTTGGATAGTGCTTATTTAGCAACTTGTTTTGCATTAAAATTGCACTGTTTTGGCACCAAATATTTAACTCTTGCTGGGGACCTGGTCTTATGGCATAAAAAAGTTAGCAAAGCCTTTGGTGAATACGATTTTCGTGGCTAAGATATTTTAAATATAGTGATAAGGACTCTCAGTGAATGACCCTTTAATTTAAGACTAATTTTCCTCCCTACAATTAACACATATTTAAAAGATATAAGGAAATAGTAATAATGGATTTTAATGACAAATGGATGTATGTACAAAACAAATTTATGTTAGAATATAATACTCAATATGGCAAAACAAAGCCAAGTCTAGAATGTGAGGAATATCTTGAAATATATCTAGAAATATTTGTTTAAAAAAAACAACAAGGGTGCAATATTTCATTGGACAGACAGGGTAGGGCAAAGCATCTTTATCCGCCGTTAATGTTTTGTTTGTATGAGCAAGTTAGACAGCCGTGTTGAAATAGTGGGTCTAGTCAGGTAGAGGGGAAAGATAAAAGAGAGGCAGCTGTACGAGAGACGGAATGCTGTGAGGTGAAAAAATGTTTTACTCAACCAGCATGGGACTGACTTTTACAAGTGTTTTATCCTACAGTAGCAAGACTCAAATCCTTGTTAAAAAAACATATTGTTCTAATATAAGTTTTTCACCCACACAGTGCTGTATCCCGATGCATGTACATCCATTTCAAAAAGAGACCATCAAGTCCACAAGGACCTATTTTGTGTGGTTAATCTTCAAACAGATTATTTTGCAGCAGTTGAATCATCTCTGGACAAGGTGTTGTTTTAATGAAAAGTACAAACCGATTTCTAGATCCATGGTAAAAAATTTGTCCAAACCTAATTTCTGCAGCAGAATTTCAGATTCTGCAATTTCTTTAAAAAGTCAAACATGTTCCTCAAAAGTGAAACCAGCCTGGTAGAATCACCCAAAAAACATGTGGTTCACCAGCCGACAGGATTGGAACAATTTGAAATTATCCACTTGGCTGGGTATGAGTATCTAACCTAAACTAGAGAGGATTGTGGAAGTCATTATATGAATCCAGTATTTTTCTTCAATCATTTAAATTTCTATTCATCAGAATTTGTGGGTGTTAAAGGAGAGGTACACTGGGAAATTAATTGCCCATTACTGAAAACTATCATTCTTCCCATTCTTCTTACATTTACATTTATATTTCTTACATAAACATCTTACATTTCAGCTGTCAATCAAGTGCCGTAGTATCATAAACTCTTCTGCTATGTAAAGTTTTACTGTAGCTGGAATGTTGACAGTTGGCACGTGAACTGCATGGTAGGAAATTCCCTCTCCCAATGCTGCCTCATAGGGATTGCTGAGCATGCTTGCCCTCACAGAGAGTCAGATAATGTGGCAGGGGGCTGGGGGACTGAGCTTGAGAAAATCCTGTACTGGATTGAAGTCATCACTTTTCAACGTATAATTCCTTTAAAGATCTGAAGCACCATGTTTTTAACTTTATAAAGGCTAACACCATTGGGTGTGAATGTGGATGTACTTGCAGTGGCTGGTAATACCTTCCAGCTAGGCAAATTCATTTAGCACCAACCAACCTTACTAAGTAACAGATCTCCAATTTAGAGCCCTTCATTTGCTATTGAACTTTTAGAGCCCTGATTAAATAAACAGTTTTACCATTTTTAGTGTTTAAAGTTCATGTCCACCCCCCCAGGCAACCCACCCCAACCAGGAGCCAAAGTACCCTACTATCTCAATAAATCCGTAAAGAAGATACACTTTAATGTTTGCTGGTCCCTTTCCTTCTTGTGTCCACCTCCTTTCATGGCTTACATACCCTTCACATGCTCCCACAACAGTAAAGAAGGTGGTTTACATAGCCATCATAAGTCATTGACTGTAGCATCACTGTCACAACACCAGAAAAGCAGCAGATCAAAGAAGAGGGACTGGTAGACTTAATAGTAAGTACTAAGATACTAATGTATTCGGGGGACTTAGTATTGAGGGAAAAAAGTCTACAGGGTGGACATGCTTAAGATTTAACTCAAATTCTATTAGGATGGGAGGCTATGAGGGAACAATCTTTTACAAATAATCATATGGGCTCAAAAACTTGTAAAATAAGAATGCACTTGTTTATCAATTGAAAAAGGTGATTAACACCTGCTTACTATATATGCTTTATGACCCAGGTGTGCACACCCTGGGTCCGTCGCTTCGTTCAGAGGTGTCTATGTCTGGAAGATAAATAAACTCTCTTATATCAAGATATATTATGGGTGAAACTCTTACCCATGCATCTCTGTGGCCCGGGTGCAGGACGCCCCAAGCCCGTCGCAAGGCAATGATTCTTCCAGGATCGTTACAATATTGGAATCCGCACTGACTGGGATTACACAAGACACTCCACCGTAAAATTTTGCAATTAAAAGCCTTTATTGTCTGGGCGCCTTACGCGTTTCGGACACACCCGTCCTTAATCATAAGTGTCTTGTGTGATCCCGGTCAGTGCGGATTCCAATATTGTAACGATCCTATGAGGGAACAATGGTGTGATGTGGTGGGATGGTATCATTATTTCCTTGGAGTTGCCAATAGCACCTGAACTTGAAGGTGGACATTCATAACCAACCTCTCTTGGAACTCCCTCCTTAAAGGCAATTCCCGCAACTGATATTTCATTATCCCCCCACTCCATCACAGTGAGATCAGTTGCACTGAGATATTCCTGAGGGCCAACGAGTTAAATTACAAGCAGCGTGTAAGAATTTGAAAGATTTTTATCATATTATTGCTGGCAGACTGGTTTTTAATTGTGCTTGTGTAATATGTACTGGTTTGAATCACTGAGGGAAATAATCAGGAACACCAAAATATAAACAGGACCCAAAAGAATAATAAGCCCTCAGGATATTAAATAATGTTTAAACTGCCCCTTGAAAGTCTAACAATTTTGTTTGTCCTGTGTTTTCAAGGGATTGGAAGTTCTGTACATCTCCTTAGCAACACGTTCAATGTTAAGTGGTTTTATTTGCTGTTAGTTTGTTAGTTTGTTTACGTAACCTGATGGATTGGCCATGAAAATTCCGGAAATTGTATGTTCCCACCATTCTGTGTTATTAGAGCCTAGATAAAATTTCCCAAGAGGTCAACCTTTAACACTGGATACTTTAGTCTATATTATTGCTTATCGGGTACAAAGTTGACTTTCAATGTAATTTTATAGGAAATGAAAAGGTTTTTTAGATAATTATGGTTAATACAACCCAATGCACATCACGTCTTTTGGCCTCTTTCTGTACAGACTATTAATAAATGTTCTATTGTTTATCTTTGATAATATATTTTACATTTTTACATATGTTACCAATAATATCAGGACATGGCCCAAGGAAACACTTGGCCAAGACATTCTATTAAGAAGGATTTTCCGCAGACGACTAGCAGGTGTTCTTTGTGATGAACTAAGAAAAATGATTAAAGAAGATAAATACAGACAACATTGAATGTTATTTAACATTTGAAAGCTAACATCTGATTGGTTGGAGCAGAATTAGCACCATTTTTAACAATAAGAACTTTTATTAAATCTCACTGCAAGTTAATAATAATCAGGGAGATGTAATTTAGAACACTATGGGGTTAAATGGAGTTAAACACACTCTTTGCGGTGTGATATTAGGTTAGCGTGGGGTTAACTAAAATTTTCCATGGCCAGGTCCATTTGTGATAACACCACAGGTACCCGATGTAAATTCCCCTGCGTTTTTGCGCTAGTGTGAAAACTAATGCCCTTTACGGAATTCCAGTTTGGGGTAGTGTTTTATGGTCTTGGGTTAATTGCTTAAGAACTTTTCTGGGGTGGTGAAAGGAGTGAGAATAGAAGGGACAGGTAAATGACGTTTCGGGTGACGGTAACAGAGCGATGGTAATAAGATATTAAGGGTAAGGACTACACTGAGTGCATTGCCACTTATAGATTATGGCTTTTTTAGTCTAATGTTTGGTTCCTCCTCTGGTGTATTAATGTCTATCATGTGTGGCTTTAGGGCTGGGGGAAAGTAGACAAATACAATGAATATACAGCATGGCCCATTGATCTTTTCCTTGTTTTGTTAGGGGATTTTGAAGGCCGTTACATAGACACAAAGGGCTGTTTTATAAAGGTGTGGTTTGGCTTTTTAGGGGTATTAATGATTGGTTTAACGATCTCTTAACCGACCTTTCATTTTCGATTACTTTAATGATCGTTAATTCATGATCGTTATCGTAAATTAACAATAATGATCATAAATAACGATAACGCAATCTTTGATTTACGATCCCCATAAAATACCATTGCGGTAGTTTATTACTGCGTGGTATTCTATGACCGGACGTTCATTAACACATTTACGGACGTAGTTGTTCATTACCAATAACCCACCGTATCGCTAAATTGTGATACCGCTCTTTGTAAATACGGGCCAAAATTCTGTGTATAATAAATCTGAATGCACAAACCAATAGATCTTTATGAAAGTGTTTACAGTAGGTTTAATGACTGAAATGGGAGAGTATCCAGTTTAATGCAGAATCTGCCTGCCTGGACCCTCTAGGTCTCTTTACACTGTCCAAGTATTGTATACTGTACCCTAAATCTTCATACACACGCGATTGTGTTCAGATCGTGCGTTAAAAGCACATGCCAATGTTGGCCTATTTGTCTGTCCACACTAGGTGTGCTGTGCTGCCATCCGCTTTTCAGAGCGTATTCGATCACCATTTTTTAATAGGGAAAATGCATGCACACGCGCTTTTACCATGCATTGGCAGGCTCCATTTTGGGGCCTCAGGCTTGCTCTAATTTTAATAAATGTTACCTTGATTTCCAACATTCCTAAAACCCAGCACCAGGATCCCCACGCACATCCCTAAGGGGGCAGTGGATGAAGCTTTCTGTTTTGAGAAAACTAGTGAAGACTAATTGAAATGATTTCTCTGGTGGTAAAGCGAGGAAGACAAACACAAGCAGAAGGAAATGAAAGACTAGCACGGAAGCCATACTTCCATGTATCCAACTCGGAGATAAACAGAGGAACAGTGCTGAGAATTGCTGAAAGGAAGTTCTGTTTCCTCTTTGAGCACTTGTTATAATTTTCTACCTTCAGTTCTAAGCAGGACAATGTCTTTGATGGGCAGAAACAAGTTTTAACAGTGTTTGTCTATGACAGGTCTCTGCTGGAACCTGGCCAGCTCTTCCTTAAACGAAGCCAAAAAAGGGACAAATGTGATTGTGGTTATCTTGCTTTTAAGACACTGCAACTCACAGGGCCATCTTTTAAGGGGATTGGCATAATATAGTAAATAATGGATCCCCTACTATATATTATAAGGATATTAGAAGTCACAGAGGAGTTCCGTGACCATACAAAAGCACGAGGTCGCAGGCCAAAGGCTTTTATACAGGGAACGGAACTCCGAGGTTACTAATATCCATATAATTCTTTTAGAGGGTACATTATCTTTTCCTCTTATTTAGGACACCTGTCTGAAAACCCTAATATTCACACCCCACTTCATTTTATACTGCATTATACTGCTCGCATCACCCCATTTCAGTAGAGATGGACTAGAACTTAAATCCGAGTTCGAGCCAAACTTTATGAGTTCGGATGAATTTGAACTATGTGAACTAGTTCGGGTTCGAAGTAGTTTGATTTTCCGGACTCGCGGGACTATTTTTGATAATCCTTGAACGTTCGAGGATTTCCGAACGTTCGGCCGGCCTCGAACGGGCGTTTCTGAAAATCCCTGAATGGGCGTAGATTCCCGAAATCGACTGCTCGGCAATCCTCGAATGGCCGATTTCGTGAATTTCCGGCCGCTCAGGGATTTTCAGAAGTGGCCGTTCGAGTTTTGACGAATGTTTGATTATCGAAAGCGGCATGCGGAAACCAGAAGAAGAAACGTGTGCGCTACATCTGGTTTTTATGCTGCTCCCCGTGCATGGACGGGTTCCCCAGACCATCTCCCAGGTCCCAGGGGCCTGTAAGGTAAGTTTACACTGCAATATTTCGGAAAGTTCATTCGAACTTTCCAAACTATTTACCCCCCATTGATTTTAATGGGTCTGTTTTCGCACTCACTAGCTTTCGAACTTTTTTAGAAGTTCGAAAGTTCGAAAATGGAACAAACTTTCGAAAGTTCGGGCATCTCTACATTTCAGCTCCCGGACGATTCTTAGCCATTCGACGCGGGTAGCGGTCTTTGTCAGGGGTCGTGGCTCGGGCCCACATCGTGCGTGTGTACGAACCTTTAGACCTCAATACTTAAGCTGAGTAAACACTGCAAAGATCTTTAAAAGATGACTGACAGAATCTTTATGAGTATAGGGAGAACATTTGGGACTGACACATTTCCTTAACCCACGGCCGACTCCCCATACTTTAGTACAGGGTGCTGACCGCAGATTAGGAGCATTTTATGCCAGGTCTGATTGATCCCGAGGCCGATCCCAATATGTCTTACCTCCTGTCCTTCAGTACCGCGTATTGCTCCAGCGCTGCTGACAGCCTCCAACTGCACTCACATTCCCTGACAGATCCACAGTTCTTTGCATTGTGGAAGCGGCGGAGACTGTCAGAGAAGCCGTCGCTGAGCGATACGCGGTAAGTTTCTCCTGCTCTTCTGTAAGTTTTACTGAAGGACAGGACGTAGGACATAGCGCATTTACCTCCTGTTCTTCAGTTAAACTGGAAAAAATAAAGTTAAAATCCCGGTCGATATAGAGAAACCCCATTTAATAATAATAGGTCCGGAAGCCCATAGTGTCACTATACTGAAACAATACTATATCCTCAAAGCACTCCCCAACCTTTGTAAAGGCCTTGTTGCAGCCAGCCCCCCCCCCTTTCTCTACCATGGAACACTTGTATAAAACATTGTATAAATGGGGCCAGGAAGTAGGATTGGTAATTCCTACCTCCCAAAACCACATTTCTGTGATGAGCACCAGCATGAAGTATACTGCCTGTGAGAAACTTCCTCCACTATCTTTAATACAGGGAAATCAGCCCTCACCTTGCAGATAAAAAGTGTGTGTGCTGGCGCTCCCCAACTAAATGATTTTGGGGGGTAGGAACAATTCCTCCTACGCCCTACCCCCAGGTAATTTTTATGTTTAAAAAGAAAATTTTTACAGTGTAGATGTCTTTTAAGGTATTTGGTTCAGCTGGGTACATACAGTATTATAAAAGACCAATCACATCTGGTTCAAAGGGTTCTTTGTATGTTGCCATTAGAGATGGCCGAACTTCATAAATTTTGGTTCGTTTTCTAACTTTCGAACTTCGGAAGTTCGAAAACGAACCCTTAAAGTCAATGGGATTCAAATAGTATGAAAAGTTCGAATGAAATACAATTAAAATATCAATGGTAACTTAATGTAAATGGCTCTGGGACCTGGGAATGGTCTGGGGAACACATACAAATATCCAGAACGTTAAAAAAATTAAAAAAAATATTTTATTCTTAGGCGCGCTACTTTCGAGCTCCTGCGTTCGATTTTCCATAATTATTCCACAAACAAATAGATGATTTGAGGGTTATCGAACTCTCGAATCATATGATCGAGAATCATAATAATCGAAAGTCCAGAAAGTTCGAAAGTCCGGGAAATCCGGGTACGGGTCCATTCAAACTTGTTAAGTTCGGCTCAAACTTGGGTTTGAGTTCGGTTTTGTGTCCATCTCTAATTGCCGTCCGTACCATATTCATCAGTATAGGGAGATCTGTCTGGACATTGTATCGCCACATCTGTAGCAGATCACAGACAGAATGTGTGTACACAGCTATACACCTTCTCTTCTTTCTCTAGTGTTAATAATTCTGATTTACCGTATCTGTCTACATAATGACGCTCCTCTATTCCCTTTATTAAAGAACAACTCTTTATTAAAAGAGGAATAGCTCTTGGCATTCAGCCTATTGATGTAACGGAAAAATTCATATTAAATGCCCTAAAGACTTGTGTGATATTTCCATCCAACAACATGAATTATATTTATTTATTGGGAAAGGTACATTTACTATGGGGAAAAAAAAAACCCAAACTATTTATTGATTTTCCTTGATTTACGATTTTATACCAGTCACTGTGAACTATGGTTGGGCTGTTATATATCTTCTAACACTTAAATAAAATCCTATCTTGACAATGTATGTAAAGTCTTAAACACCTGCATGCACTTGAGCGCTGCCAGTAAATGCATTATCTTTATATTGGACATAACATAGAATAAATATTGAGATGGGAATTGTATTATTCTGCAAAGGATTAAATCCTTTTATTTTTCTCTCTCACTGCAGATCTTTAAATACTTAGGAGGAGGTTTGCCTGTGCTATTAATTTACAGCAACCAATCAGAATTTAACTTTTTACAGCAGTTAGAAAACATTTAGGTTAGGTTGAAGCAGTTAGAAAACATCTGATTGGTTACTGCAAATTATAGCAGGGGCAAACTTTTGCACCATTATAATTATATTTAGAATATTTATTTTTATTTAGTATAGTGGGCTTCTTCAAGTATGCATTCCACCATCATAAAGACACAGGGCCGTATTTATAAAGGAGCGATATTTACGCTGTTTTTCAAATTTTATGGCGTATTTCTAAAAAAATTAATAATAAAAAAAAGCCTATTTTCGATATGTTGGGAAAAAGTAGAGAAAAGAAATATTGTATTTTCCACTTTTTATAAACTCAAAAATGTATTATTATCATTAGTAGCATCGCCACTTTAGAAATATGTAGGCTCGTTTAATAAGTGGTGCAAACATAAAACTGCAGCCACCAATAAGTAGAGATGTTCGAAACTGTTGAGTTTCGTTCCGTTTTTCAAATTTTTCGGAAAGTTCGAGTTTCTATTTTTGAAAATTGTCTACTTTTGATTTTTGATTTCCGAAAATCGTTTATTTTCGAAAATCTTCTACTTTCGATTTTCGATTATTTTCTACTTTCGCTTTTCGATAAGAATCTAAAATTCAAAAAATCCAGGTTCTGTGAAATTCGGGATTTCCGAAACTTTCCTCTGGACTTTGAAACCCTCAGATTCGATTCCAAACTGGGTTCCATTCGAAACCACATTACATCTCCACCAATAAGATGTTAGCTAATGTTTTCTAACTGCAGTAGACCAGTAAAAGGGATCATCTGATTGGTTAAGGAAAATAAACAGCACCTGCAAAATATCGCACCTCTTAAATAATAAGGTTCCTGTGTGATTAATAGGGCATATTTTTCCATTTCATTTTTTTTACCAACTTTCCACTTTTCTTTTTGCCATATGTATAAAAATTGTAATTTACATCAAAGGCGAAAGCATGTGACAAAAAAAGTGCTAATAGAGTTCAACATTTGTTGGAAAGTCAGGTTAATGCAGCAAATTAAGCGAATTCAGCAAATTTCCTATTACCAGATCAGGGCTGATTATGGTAAATAGATAACAGCTAGAGATGGACCTGAATCTGAACCCGGATTCTGAAGCGGATTTTGCAGATTTCTGATTTTTCCAGATTTTTTACATCCAGGGAACTGTTTTCTATAATTATCAAACAATTTAGAATTTTAAAATTTAAAAATCCATAATTTTCGATATTTCTAGAAATTTCTAATTTGCAAAATCAAAATTTTTCGAAATCTTGAAAATACTAGGCAGAATGCCAAAACAGGAAGTTCCTGAAGTTTCTGGTACTGGAAGGTGTTTTTTTTAAAGATTTTGGTCATTGATACGTGTTCACCAGAGCATTTCCCAGGTTGGGTTACTGGGGTTAATCAATATGGCCCCTTGTTCTTTTTAGAAGTAGTTGCCCCTTCTATTATGGTTGGCGGTTTTTTTTTTAGAAAGTTCCTTATGATTCAGCTCTTTACTGTTATAATCAAAATAAATGAGAAATGGTTATTATATTTCATTGTAGATAGATAACCCTGGATGTTTAAAAAAAACAAGACAAATTCCTGCATTGGCTCCAGTTTAATATGAAAACAGAAAAAAAATCTTGTAAAAAAATTCACTGTAGGCAAAACAGCCTTGTGTATCAAACAGAATTTTAGATAGATAGATAGATAGATAGATAGATAGATAATAGATAGATAGATAGATAATAGATAGATAGATAGATAATAGATAGATAGATAGATAATAGATAGATAGTTGTATAGATAGATAGCTGTAATACCATTTGCGGTGTTTATTACTGGTAGTTCCATAGCTTACAGTGCTAATGAACTGGTCAATTACACACACTTTAAAGAAGAATTCTATGTTACAAAAAGCAGCTTTGGGTAGTACAATGGCACACTCCTACATTATCTCTTTAATAGATGACATTTGCCTTAGACGTTTAACAGCAGTTCTGGAGGTGCCCTGTTTTCACATTATTGGGGCTTTGCTGAAAGTTCAGCCTTTCCTGCTACTTGCCTCAACTGCCCCAGCGCACTACGGGCACGTCTAACTGAACTAGTGAAGGTCAGTACCTCTTCAAATACTTTACCCTTGGAATGTTCAAGGCACCAGTCAAGGGAGCTAAGTTGCTTCAAAGGTTAAATAACAGAGTTTTGCCCTCTGTTAAATGATTATGACCCACACTCAGGACTAACATAGAAACTCTGCTCAGAATGTGAGTTTCCCCAATAGATATTCCAGTTCGGGAAGTTCAGGAATTGGAAATTGCTATCCAGACACTAGTGAGAATGAAATCCAGCCTTTCAATTTTATAAGCCTGGGATATTGCCAGAGACAGAAAAAAAAATGTTTTGCAACATTAAAAAAATAAGTCTGCCCGGGATATTAAGGACAATTTACGGTAATTGTGGTTTTGATACAGCTGATTCAGAGTCACTGTTTTGCTTGGACTTGTCTTAATTCCATAGCAAGTAGTAAAGCGTAATTTAGAATTAAATCACCTTTTTCTCTCCCACTGAGGCAAAATTTGCTCCACGCTTAATTGCTATCGCTTTGTGGCTTTCAGATCATTGACGGTTTAAGTAAGTGGCCAACATGGATAGTGCTGGCATGCCTAAGGGAGTTAACCAATCAGATGCACTGGCATTTCCCAAAACAGCCACACAGCTTTGTGGGATTAGCTCCTGTGTGTGGCTAGTGCCATTGGGTAACAACATCCCTTTATTTATTTATTCCCCAGTGGTAACCTTTCTAGAATGGCATACCTCTCCACGTCGATACCTATCATGTCGGTATATGGAAAAGGTTCTAACCAAATGTTCTATCCTGTGCACATTGGAAAACATGGAACAGTTACTCCAAATTCAGGAGGTCCCAGAAGAAACAAAAAACAGGAATGGGCAACCACACATATGTTTTGAGGGATGGTACCCCATTCCCATCATGACTAAGCACCCAAGGAAGGGCTGCCATTCCTCGCCAACATTGTGCTGTGTATTGCACATCATAACGGGCGAATAAAGTTAATGTGCTAATAAAGTAATGTGGAGTGCGCTGTGCATCCATTCCTATTGCCATGGAAAAGATTCTACCCAGTGCTCTGATTCTCCAACGCATACCGGCTGATATGCTGCTCCCCAGAAGTCAAGAACCTTTCCAATCAAATCCTATACTAATGCCAGAATAAGGACATTCCAAAGAAACCGAACTGGTTGAAGTGTATTTCTTTCTCATAAATAACCCGAAGACTGAGATTTAAAAAAGTCTTCCACTCGAGGGCTTTGGTCAGTGCAAATGAATTTTAAAAAAAAGGCCGGGATACTCCATGTAAAATAACGTTATTTTTTTTCATGGTAAAATCATAATTTCCATACTTTTGCCGTCATTGGAGGAAATAACAGGGAGCTGTGAGATTTATAGAGTGCTTGCCTTGATTTAGGCTTGTCAATCTGACAGCTGTCTTCCAGGATTGCTCAATCTCACCAACGTCAGTAAAGTCGTCACGGACTTGAAAGAAATGGTGAAGATAACTTCTTTAAAGTATCTAATTCCCAAGGATGCGTATGTACATAGGACCACATCCAGTTTAAACCAAACTTTCTCTATGTAGATGAATGTACCATTCATTTCATGCTAGAGGGTTGTTGAGAGGGGAACAGAAAGTATTCAAGAAGAAAATCTAGTCTGTGAGCCTTTCCCTAAGCAAAATAATCAACAGTAATTCTATTGGCACATTGATTTTTTTTTTTTACAACAACCTTAAAAGAATACAAATATACAAGGAATGTTTTTATTGTGAAGCCTTAGAAAAATATGACATAGTGCAGTGTAGTCTATGATTTTAGGGATGTTTGGGAATAGTCACCAGTGCCATTAATGAGGATGTCTGGAAAACAATTCTCTCTAATCCCCTTGGTCCAAAAGAGTTCAAACTACTTCCCAATGTCCAGCAACTTTAACACATTTGATGCTGCATTTGTAATTTTAACCACACTTATATTCACAAATCTACCATCTATCTATCTATCTATCTATCTATCTATCGAGACCATGCGAGGGAGCGATCTAGCTAGCTAGCGATCAACGAGCAGCTAGCAAAGCTATCATCTAATCTATCTATTATATCCATCTGTCTATCTCTTTCCTCGATCTATTGATCATATCCCAGCATTTTCGCTCGAGAGCGAGCGGTCGGTCAAGCTAGCTTCTAGTCTATCTATTGGCTATGCTAGCTAGCTATCGAGCGAGCGCAGCGAGCGAGCAGCTAGCGAGCGAGGTCGCGTCAGCAGGCGATCGAGCGTAGCAGCGAGCAGCATCTCGAGCAGCTAGCGAGCATATGATCAGCTAGGAGGAGCATCTCGATCTACGATCGAGTATCCATGGTTCGATTTCGGTCATAGCTATATATCATTTAGCATCTTGCGAGCGAGAGCGAGGCTGGCGGCTCAATCTATCTCCGAGCGAGCGTAGTGTAGAGGCCAGCGGATCTTAGCTATCTATCGCGTATATATCTGTCTTCTGTCTAGCTAGCTATTAGTATATATCTAGTAGCGAGGCTGGAGCTAGCGATCGGGCGAGCCGAGAGAGCAAGCGAGCGATGGCCGAGCGAGATGCGATCGATCGAGAGTAGCGAGCTATAGAGCGACGATCTATCTAGCTATGATCTACCGTATGCTGTTGTATTGTGGCTGCGGGTCTTCTGTATGTGGCTGTCTGTCTGTCTGTGTCTGTCTGTCGGCGGTCTATCAGCTATCGATCTATCTCCTCTGCCTACCCGACCCTAACCGAGCGAGCTATGAGAGAGAGCGAGCGTCTAGCGAAGCAACGGACGATCGACCGAGCTATCGACGATGCTACGAGGGCGAGCGAGCTAGTCGACGAGCGATCTATAATTCTATCAGCTAGCTACCCAGAATTCTGTCTACCGACAGACCTGTAGAGACTATGAAGCGACTAGCTACAGACCGGGCGGAAGATAGTGGGGTCTCAGCGAGGAGCGAGCGTAGCAGCGAGAGGCGTGTGACGAGTCGAGCGAGGGCTAGCAGCTAGAGAGAATAGAGCAGCGAGCGAGCAGAGCGAGCGACCGAGTCATCCAGATTTAATGAGCTAGCTAGCATACGTCTAGCGACCGATTGAGCGATTTTATTACTATCATCGTAGTATGTACTAGATAGCGACCCAGCCAATCTGTCTACCTAACCAGACCGGCTAGATAGGAGCATCTCTACTACAACGTTGGAGAGCGAGTGGCGATCGAGCTATAAAGTATTGTCGAGCTATGCTACATGGATTATCTAGGATCAGTATCTATCGATAGACGGGTCATGGAAACACTCCTTAAGCTTAAAGGGCCCCCCATTACCTATGCATTTTGTTGTACAATGCGTCGTACGATCATTCGTAAACGACCAGATGTACATCAATGTAAATCGGTAATGTATAGATAGAATATCGGTGCAATTAAACTTGAGAAGTCTGAGTTGATATCTGAAAGGTATATCTGTCAAACTGGAAAATTTTCTATCTGCTACCAACTAAATGTGTTTATGAGGTAGCTGATGATTTTTCAAAAATTGTATTCTAACTCAATCACTGAATGTCAAATTAACAACTTTGGAAAAACAGCATGACTCACCAGTCTGGAAGTGTTGAGGACCAAAGAGTTAATTTAGTATTCATGTATGGCAATGTGGTGATGCGGAGGTAACATGACAGTCTGGAAGGGTGAGACCATCGAGTGCTATTTTGGTTCATGATGGCAATGTGTGATGCGGTATGTCTGTCTGACTGTCTTTCTGTAAGTTTATCTATCTATCTATCTATCTATCTATTTATCTACTATCTATCTATCTGTTTGTCTGTCTGTCTATTTATCTATCTACCTATCTATCTATCTATCTATCTATCTATCTATCTATCATCTATCCATCTATCTATCTATCTATCTATCTATCTATCTATCTATCTGTCTGTCTATCTATCTATCTATCTATATTGCCAAAAACTTGTTCAAATACTAAATTTCCTCATGATAGGGCTATTTTCGAGCTTCTGCATTGAATTTTCAAGGATTACCGGAATCGAACGCTACATTCGAGGGTTAACTCCGTACTCAAGGGTTACCAAAAGCCGCATTCGAGGGTTAAAGAACGATACATTCAAAGGGCTATTGGCATATACGAGGGCTACAGAACGCCGCATTTGAGCATTATAGTCTAATTTGAGGGCTAGAAAACGCTGCATTCGAGGGTTATCAGCATATTCGAGGGTTACCGAATGGCACATTCGAGGATTATAGACTAATTTGAGGGTTAGCGGGTGCTACATTCGAGTGTTATCAACGAATTCGAGGGTTACCGAAATGACACATTAGAGGGTTATCGATTTGAAAATTGAAAAAAAAATCTTCGAATATTCACTAATTATCGAAAATAAGTACCGTATATACTCGAGTATATACGGTATGAGTTTGAAAAGTCTGAAAGTTCATAGTATAAAGTCTCCAAAAAGTGTACAAACTCATAAAATCCGTCAGCAAGTTGTAGTCCATCTCTACCTGTAACAGTGTGCCAATAGACTTCTTTAAAGGAGTGGTGACCCCTAATATGTCATAGTGTACAAGGCAGTGGCCTCCTTTTCCTTAGATCATTATATATGAAAACATATTCCACCACGTTTATATTTATCATTTGATCCATCCACATTAGCCCCCGAAAAGTTTAAAAGCCTGGAGGAAACCCACCCAAGCACAGAGCAAACATACAAACTCTTTGATGTGGCCAAGGGAAAATTTAAACCACCATTCTTCCCATAACCACTTTATATTTGTATTTTTGACTTTGTCTCCCCCTTTGAAGGTGGTAAATGGCTGTAAAGTGGCGCTTCAATAGATATATATACATACATACCAGAGATGGGTTGTGATTTATATTACTTTTCCAGGATTTACTTTTTGGAACCAAAAATTCTTAAGACTGTAGAAAACTGGACGTGCCTTTCCATTGCCCACCGGCCCTGCATCGCAACATGAATCCCCGCTGGTATGAATTCTTTACATTCTGCACACTTTAACTAGAAGACACATTTCTGAATAATAATACACACTTGGAGACATTTATATCTGCAATGGAGATTTGCAGTGTATCACATTCCTAAAACAACATTCCGGCTTTCGGGAATCTTATTTAAATGCATTATCCAGAGAAAGTTTTAAGAAATCGCTGTTTTGTTTTAATTGCTAACTAATAAGCAGATCTATCAGCTTTCCTTGTTTAGACCATAGAAGCCCAATCAGCTCATAAGTATAGGGTTATGCATGGTATTCCGTCACTTCACTTTCCCTTTATCAAAATCCAGCCTGATCTCTTATCAAAAGTTAGAGATAAAAAAAATCACAAAGGCAGGAATGTCTGTGGTAATAGCCATACATCCGGAGGCTGACACTACTCCGTGGTAGAGATGGACTAGAACTCGAACCCGAGTTTGAGCCAAACTTATCGAGTTTGAACGGACTTCTCAAACTATCCCGGACCCGGATTTCTCGGACTTTCGACTTTCGATAATTATCAGATTCGAAAATTGAACAATCTTGGAATGGTTTATGGGATAATTATCAAATGTTCGTGTCGTTTATGGGATAATTATTGAATGTTCGAATGGTTTATGGGATAATTATCAAATGTTCGAGTCATTTATGGGATAATTATCGAATGTTCGAATTGTTTATGGGATAATTATCTAATGTTCGAATCGTTTATGGGATAATTATCGAATGTTCGAATCGTTTATGGGATAATTATCGAATGTTCGAATCGTTTATGGGATAATTATCAAATGTTCGAATGGTTTATGGGATAATTATCAAATGTTCGAGTCGTTTATGGGATAATTATCGAATGTTCGAATTGTTTATTGGATATTTTTCGAATGTTAGAATGGTTTATGGGATAATTATTGAATGTTCGAATGGTTTATGGGAATAATTATCGAGTAGTTTGGATAATTATCGATGGTCGAATTGTTAGGATAAGTATTGCAATCGTTGGATTAAGAATTCGACGTTTATGGATATTATCGAATGTTCAAATCGTTTATGAGAATTTATTGAATGTTCGAGTCGTTATGGGATAATATCGAATGTTAGAATGTTTTATGGGATAATAATCGAATGTTCAGAAGTGTTTATTTTTATGGGATAATTACGAATGTTAGAATCGTTTATATGGATATTATCGATTTAGAATTGTTTATGGGATATTATCGAATGATGAATGGTTTCATGGGATAAGTATTGAATTTCGAATGTTTATGGTATAATTATGAATGCTTTCGAATAGTGTTATGGGATAATTATCGAAATTGTTCGAATGGGTTATATGGGATAATTGATCAATGTCAGTCGTTTATGGGATAATTCATTGAATGTTACGAAATTGTTAGGGATAAGTATACGATGTTCGATCGTTATGGGATAATTATCGAACATGTTCGAATGCGTTTAGGGATAATTATCGAATGTTCGAATGGTTTATGGGATATTATCAAATGTTCGAGTCGTTTTATGGGATAATATCGAATGTTCGAATTGTTTATGGGATAATTATCGAATGTTCGAATGTTTATGGGATAATTATCGCATGTTCGAATGGTTTTGGATAATTTGAATTTAGAATTTTATGGTAATTATCGAATGTTCAATCGTTTTATGGATAATTATCGAATGTTCAATGTTTATGGGCAATTATCGAATTGAATCGTTATGGATTATTATCGAATGTTGGAATCGTGTTATGGGATAATTATCAATGTACATCGTTTATGGGATATTATCGAATGTTCGAATTGTTTATGGGATAATTATCGAATGTTAGAATGTTTTATGGGATAATTATCGAATGTTCGAATCGTTTATGGATAATTATCGAATGTTGGAAATATGTGTTTATGGGATAATTATCAATGTTGATCGTTTATGGAATAATTATACGAATGTTCGCTGAATCGTTTTATGGGATAATTATCGAATGTTCGAATTGTTTATGGGATAATTATCGAATGTGAATCGTTTATGGGATAATTATCGATGTTGAATGTTTTGGATAATTATCGAATGTTGGAATCGTTTATGGGATAATTATCGAATGTTGGAATCGTTTATGAGTATTATAGAAGTCGGAATCGTTTATGGGATAATTATCTAATGTTCGAATCGTTTATGGGATAATTAATCGAAGTTGGAATCGTTAATGGGATAATTATCGAAGTTCGAATTGTTTATGGGATAATTATCGAATGTTGGAATCGTTTATGGGATAATCATTGGCTGTGGAGGCCATTTGTGCTTGGATCAGAAAATAGTAATAATTGGACTGCACGAGAGTTTTTTGGTAATGGGGCTTTCGTCAATATGGGACTAAATTTCTAAGCTAGGTACACACAGTTACCTATTGCTTACCGAACAAGCGACGAGGCCTAAGTTTTTTTTTGGGGTCGACTCCCTATGTTGTGTAATGGGAGAACGCTCTCGGGTCCTGTGTAGCCTCATTTTGCAAATGTCAGAACAGGATCTTGCAAAATCTGGCCCAAGTTTGTACCCATCTTAAGTGTGTGTGACACAGGGTTTGTGTTAGGGTTCCACTTCAATAAATCGTTTTAATGATTTGGAAGTGGGTATTGTAAGGCACGGAGGATTGCAATACATTGACTAAATCTGAGATAGATTGTCCCATTGTGCTGCTAAGGTGCGATGAGATTCAATTGTTGATAATGTAGGTGAGGCATTTTGGACTTAAAATTCCTTGTGCTACTTACTAGGCTACTAAATGGTTCTGTGTAAGTGAATCACTGTTGGAAAGGATCTTGGCGTTTGGGGTGGATGACAAACTAAAGGTAGCAAAGCTGCCAGGCGGCAACAGCCGAGCCAGCATGGATTGTCTTGTAAAGCGCGTATGGATTCACAGGGAGAAAAGTAATTCGCCCCTCTTTGACAATCACGTGTAGGCATTTGTGTTTGGAATTGTGGGTGAGCATTTTGAATCACTTGTGTCACAAAAAGACATTTGAAATGCAAAGGATTCAATCGAAAGAAATTTAATAAGGGGAGCTTGAATATGAGAGAGATTGGAAGTTTACAATTATGGTACCCTGGAGAAAAGGCCGCTTGCCGTGGGGATATGGTGTTACTGTGATAAAAATCATTAACGGGCATTGGGTATTACTGAGCAGTTTCCTCCCACCTTGAAGATAAATGGAGCAAAAAAACCTTGATTTATTGTTCCCTTGAACAGTGAATCAAAACGGTGACGCTATTGGCATGCCACTATTGTAATACACATATAAAAATCAAAAAGTAGAATTTGGGTACTATGTATCCCTTTAAAAAGTATCTGATTGGTCATTTTAATGCCCTGTTTGTTACTTATGACTCTACCATTAGGGTAAAATCAATTGAGTCATTGAAGACTAACAGTGAGACTTCAACCAATTTCTAATCGTTTAAAATGGTGGCTAATTTTGCCCAACCCAATCAATCTTATGTAACATTTGACAGCAACAATCTGATGTTGGTTGGGGCAAAATTCGCACATTTTAAACGATACAGAAGAATTTTTTGAATAATACTGATAACGTTTTTATATTAGATTCTTAGCCGTTTTTCAACAAGGGTTATATTTCAAGCAACTGGCTACTCTGGCTGCAATCTATATGGTTTTAATCACCTGTTGGCACTCTCTTTCTTTCTGAAGTTTGGGATTTCCTTCCTCTAATCTCTTACCACCAAGTCCGAATGTACATGGGATAAATTGAACAGCTCGCAAGCCCAGATGAGACTTTGTAAAGAATATTGTTAGTTCATTTTCTTCTTGCAGACTATTCTATCTTCGACAGACAAAAAAAAAAATAAGAGGGAAAAATGATGATTTTCAGAAGGCGTGCCATAAAAGCAATTCCCTGTATGTTTTGATAGCCAGTGGAATGAGGGGGGGGGCTGGGGGGGATGGTACCCGTTGCATCGCATATAAGCTTGAAAACATGCTATTCATTTACAGTGTTTCGAAGAGGGAAATCAAATAGAGAGGAAAAAAATAAGATTTCATCATTTCCCTTCTTAGCATTGGAATCTTCATTGCTAATATCACAAGCAAATAAAAACCGATAGACCCCTTCTGTCTAATACAATGTTGCAACCAAAAGGAACACATGACTATTAGTGAGTAAGTTCCTCTACGGACATGTACTACACTTTATCCAAATATATTATGGGCCATAAAGGAGTAAAGGATGTTGTCATCCAAAACTGTTCTGCTGTATACCATTAATCTGCGTTGGCCGACATTTTTTGTTGTGTCTCGTAGTCCTCCACAGTTCTCTTTTTCTGTGTCTTAATTTAACTCTGATTAGAGAAACTCGCAGCAAATCACTGAATGCTAATTCCCCCTACGCCTCTTCTGAGCTCCTCAAGAACGGTGAAAACTGTTGGAGAACTGTCTCCACAGATCCGGTAATGGCAGATTCACTGAATCAACTGGCTAGCATAATTTTCCTAAAAATTCAATACCATTGAAATGACTGGTATTAAAACATAACAGGGTTATTCACAAAAGCTACTTATCATTAAAAACGTTGGTTAATTTTGCCCCAACCCAATCAGACTGTGAGTTTTTCAAATGTTAAATAAGATCTGAATTGGTCTGGGGCATAATTAGCACCATTTTAACGATAAGACTTGTATTGAACCTCCATGATAGTTCTGATGATCCAATTGTTTTTTTTTCAGTTCACCTCACTGATTTAAGTTTTATTCCTTATTAGTACGGCGAAGCAAAGGACAGGTACAGTGGGATCACGGCCCAAGCAGGATTTGGACATTATCAGCCAATCAAAATTACATATCCACTCCCAGAAGCAATTTTTTCCCAGAAACAAAGAGCCCAAAATCATAACTCCTGACATCCCTGGAGGAGATTTTGCTATTAAGTCTGCCAGTCCGTTTATCTTGTGTCCACCTCCTTTCAAATATTTTCAAGTCTTTTACGGTAATGAGTGATCCTTTACATAGCTTCCAAGAATGGCAGCATTTATGGTGGCAGTGATATAGCCAATACATGCACCGATCATGGATTGCCTGCTTTGGAAGCTTCCGGGGTTTGATCTTGTTTCATATTGGATTTCTGCCTTCTGGACTTCCTTGACATTTTTTTTTTTTACTGGCCTTTGAACCCCCCCCAAAAACCTGCTGCGGTCTTAACCCCTCTGCTTAGGATTCCTGGGACTTTTGATGTCTGCCACCTGTCTTGGACCCGGATCCTGTTAGATTAATTTCACCTTGTCGTTCCCCATGGCTTTTCACATTGGACTTAGATTTTTCCTCCTCGGTCCTTAACTTATCTTGGCCTTACACAGTTTCCACTCAATTACATTCACAAGTTTGAAGTAGGCCTGAGGAAGCGCTCATGCAGCCATCGTGAATATTTGGGCAGTGCTGTCCCTATCAAGCTGTGATCGAAGACTAACAACCAGAAAGTGGCGGGGCAGACGAAAAGGGACCAGTATACTTAATGGTGAATTCTCCTTCCAGGATGCCAAGGAGCTGGGTAAGTTTTGTTGAAATAGGATTTTAAGGGAGTGCTGGTATTGAGAAAAAATTTGTTCTTGAAGAATTGACATGTCCTTTAAAGGCTAGACATTGAGCCAATCAAAGAAGCGGAATTCCGGCCGAGCCTCTTCTGCTTGTCTTCCGGCATGGAAAAGATATGGAAGGACAGGCAGAAGGCAGCAAGGAACGGAGGGCTGGTAAGTAAATTTGGGGTCAGCCTCACACACACACACATATATATATATAAACCCTTTGAGGTTGAGGTTGGTGCCCATCCTGCCCACATATGAAATTTTTTTAGGGGGGTGGACATACCTTTAAATTGGAGGTCAGTCATTCATCAGGATCACTCTTTTGGGGATAACAGGCTAAATCTTTTGGACAGATAGGGACAAACTGGTAATTCTGAAAATAGTAACTAACATCAAGAAGAAACAACAAACAGAGACAACCTTTCATTACTCCCAGGAACCTCTATCTATCTATCTATCTATCTATCTCTATCTAACTAACTCTATTTATCTAACTCTATCTATCTATCTATCTCTATCTAACTCTATCTATCTATCTCTATCTAAAGGGGCCCATACACTATGCAATTTTGTTGTACAATCTTCGTACGAACATGATTGTACATCAATTGTATCGTTAATGGCATAGATAAAGTCTGGTGCAATTAAATTGAGAAGATCTGATTGAATCTGAAGGTGATCTGTCAGAATGGAAAATTTTATCTGCTACAATAAAATTGTTTATGTGTATGGATGATTGTCCAACAAATGTCTTCTAACTCAATCCTGAAGTGTCAAATTAACAACTTCTATCTATCTATCTACCTATCTCTGCTACCTATCTATCTAACTCTATCTATCTATCTATCTAACTCTGCTATCTATCTATCTATCTAACTCTGCTATCTATCTATCTAACTCTGCTATCCATCCATCCATTCATCCATCCAACTCTATCTATCTCTCTATCTTTCTAACTCTGCTATATATCTCTCTATCTCTGCTATCTATCTATCTCTCTAACTCTGTTATCTATCTATCATCTATCATCCATCCATCTCTGCTACCTATCTATCTCCTGCCTTGTTTTTTTTAAATCAAGTTGTGTTTTTTTCAAGTTCTGGTTTTTTCCTACAAAAACAGCTTACAGGGCAACAAATCAGATATATTTACAAAGGTAGTAGTACAATGTAATAAAATGGCCGTAGATGGGAAATGTAGCTATCGCCATGAGGAGGTTGAAAAGTGGGTTTTTCGTATCATATCATATTTTTGCAAACTGATCCAGTTTTTTCACATACACCTAACATCTATAGATAATAGATCGATAGACATATAACGAGGAATAGATAGATTAAGATAGAATAGATAGATACGAGATTAGATTAGATATATTAGATAGATATACCTATACTATATAGATTATTAATAGATAGATTAGTTGTTATAGATAGATAGATAGATAATAGATGATAGTTTTGTAAGAAGATAGATAGATTAGATAGATTAGATAGATAGATTGTCGATAGATATACCATATACTAAGATAGATGATACAAGATACGCTGCAGTTGTCTCGAATAGATAATAAGTACTAGATAGAAGTTGTATAGAGAGCTAGCATAAGAATAGATTAGCAGAGAGTTTAGATAATAGATAGCTAGATAGATAGATAGGTAGGCATATAATCGATAATAGATAATAGACTAGGATATGGTTCGATAAGACTCGATCGCCTCATAGTCGCATACGTTTGTCTCGCTTCTCTCGCATCTCTCGCTCTCTAGCTCTCGCCTCGCTCCTCCTCGTGCTCGCTCGCTCTCATCGCTGCCTCCCTCCTAGCTCGATGACGCGTTTTGTCTCGATCCTGCTCTTTTGTGTCTCTCTCGCTCGCTCGCTCGCTCGCTCGACTCCCTCGCTCTCTGCGCTTCGCCTCCTCGCTTCGCTCGCTAGATAGATAATAATATAGATATGATCGATCATCGCTAGATAGATAGATCGATCGATCGATAGCCCCAGATTCATCGTAGCTCGCTAGATGGGTTTTTGGGTGGGTGGGGTCCGCTCGGTGGTCCCCCCTCGCCTCGCTTAGCTAGACGCTTTAGCCTCGCTGCTCGCTTCCTGCTCGGCTCGCTCGCCTTCGCTAGCTCGCTCGCTCGCTCCTCGCTCGCTCCTCGTTTGTCTCCATCGCTCCTCGCTCGCTCGCCTCGCTCGCTCCGATCGCTCTATCGCTCCTCGCTCGCTCCTCGCTCAGACCGCTAATCGCTTCGCTCGCTCCTCGATCGCTCCTCTCTCGCTCGCTCGCTCGCCTTGCCCGGCTTGCCCGCTCGCTCCTCGCTCTCTCCGCTGCGCTCGCTCGCCTCATCTCGCTCGCTCTCGCTCCTCTCTCGCTCCTTCAGCTCGCATCGTTGTTCTAGCTCGCTCGCTCAGCTCCCCTCGCTTCCTCCGCTTCTCTCCTCGCTCGCTCGTTTCTTGTCCCGCGCTCGCTCGCCTCGCTCGCTCGGCTCGCTCGCTCGCTCGCTCGCTCCTCGCTCCCTCGCTCGCCTCCCGCCCCATCTCGCAGCTCGCTCGTTTCGCTCTCGCTCGCTCCTACTCCCTCGCTCGTTGTCTGCTCCGCCTTAGCTCGCTCGCTCCTCGCTACTGCTCGCTCCCCTCGCTTTCGCTCGACTCGCCTCGCTCCTCCTCGCTCGCTCGCTCGCCCTCGCCGCTCGTTGTTCCGCTCGCCTTCGCTCGCTCGCTCCTCGCTCGCTCGCTCGTTTCCTCAGCTCCTCGCTTCGCCTCGCCTTCGCTGCTCCTAGCCTCGCTCGTCGCTGCTACCTCGCTCCTCGTTGTCTCGCTCGCTCCTCGCTCGCTTCGCCTCGCCTCGCTCTCGCTCGACTCGTTTTTCCTCGCCTCCGCTCGCTCGCTTCGCCTCGCTCTCTCGCTCGCTCCGCTCCTCGCTCGCTCCTCCCTTCAGACTCGCTCGCTCGCTCAGCTCGCTTCCTCGCTCGCTCGCTTCCTCAGCCCGCTCGCTTCCTCTCTCGCTCGTGTTGTCCCGCTCGCTCGTCGCTCGCTTCGCTTCTCGCTCCTCCTCTCCTTCGCTCGCTGCTCGCCTCCTCGTTGGATCTCGCTCCGCTCGCTCTCTGCCTGCTCGCTCCTCCGCTCGCTTCGCTCCGTCGCTCGCATCGCTGCTCGCTCCTTCGCATCGTTCGTCGCTCAGCTCCTCCTCCTTCGCTCCGCTCCTCGCTCGCTCTTGTACCTGCTCGCCTCGCTCGCGTCGCTCGCTCGCTCGCTCCTCGACTCGCTCGTTGTTCCTCGCTCGCTCGCTCGCTACTCGCTCGCTCGCTGCTCCCTAGCTCCTCGCTACACACACCTTGCTCCTCGCTTCGCCTCTTTTGTCTCGCTCCTCGCTCGCTCGCCCGCTCGCTCCTCGCTCGCTCGCCTCGCCTCCTCGCTCGCTCGTTTGTCTCGCTCGCTCGCTCGCTCGCTCCGCTCCGCTCGCTCGCTCTCTCTCGCCTCTTGTCTCGCTCCTCGCTTCGCTTCGCTCCTCCCTAGCTCCTGTCCATCGCTCCTCGCTCCTCGTTTTGTCCTCGTTCGCTCGCTCGCTCGTCGCTCCGCTCTCAGTCATCGCTCGCTCGCTCGCCCGCTTCCTTCGCTCGCTCGTTGTCTCGCTTCGCTCCTCGCTAGCTCGCTCCTCGCTCCTCGTTTTCTCAGCTTCGACTCGCGTTCGCTCGCTCGCTCCATCGCTGCTCAGCTCGCTCGCTCCGCTAGCTCCTCGCCTCGCTCTTTTTTGTCTCGCTCGCTCGCTCGCTCGCCTCGCTTTCCTTCGCTCGCTCGCTCCTCCTCCACTCGCCTCCTCGCTCGCTCGCTCGCTCGCTCGCTCCTCCTCGCCTGTCTCTCGCTCCTCCTTTCGCTTCGCTCGCTTCACTTCGCCTTCGCTCGTTATTGTCTCGCCTCGTCGCGCGCTCCTCGCTCCTCGCTCCGCGCTCGCTCGCTCAGGGGGGCGTGTGCGCGCTGGCGCTCGTCAATGTCTCGCCCTCGCCTCGACTCGCTCAGCTCGCGCTTCGCTCTCAGGCTTCGCTCGCCTCGCTCCTCGCTCGCGCGTTTCCTCGCTCGCTCGCTCCTTCTTCGCTCGCTGCTCGCTCGCTCCTCGGCAGCCTCGCTCCTCGCTAGCTCTTGTTCTCACGCTCCGGCTCACCGCTCGCTCGCCTCGCTCGCTCCTCGCTCGCTCCTCCGCTGCCGTTTTTGTCTCGCTCGCCTCGCTCGCTCCTCGCTCGCTCTTGTCCATCGCATCGCTCGCTCGCTCGCTCGCTCCTCTCTCGCTGTTGTCTCGCTCGCTCGCTCGGCTTCGCTCGCTCGCTCGCTCTCTCGCTCGCTCCTCGCACTCGCTAGCCTCCTCGCTCGCCTCGTTTGTCTCGCTCGCTTTCGCTCGCCGCTCGCTCGCTCTCCTCCTCGCTCGCTTCCTCGCTTCCGCGCTCACTCGTTTTCTCGCTTCGCTCGACTCGACTCGCTCGCTCTCTCGCTTTTTTCCCCCCCCGGGCCCCCCTTCCCCCCTCGCTCCCCTCCCTCGCTCGTTGTCTCGCTCGGCTTCGCTCCGCCTCGCTCGCTCGACGCGCTCGCCTCCTCGCTCGCTCGCCTCTCGCTCCGCTCGCTCGCTCGGAATCCTCGCCTCGCTCCTCACTGCTCGCTTCTCTCGCGCCTCGCTCGCTTCGTTGTCTCGCCGCTCGCTCCTTCGCTCGCTACGCCCGCTCCTCCCCTTCGCATCGCTCTCCTCGCTCTTTCTGTCTCGCCTCGCTCTCCCTTCGCCTTCCTCTTACGCCCTCTCCTCCTCGATCCTCGCTCGCCTCCCTTGGACGCCGCTCCTACTTTTTTTGTCTCGCTCTCTCGCTCGCTCGCCCGCGACCGCTCGCTCGCTTCGCTCGCTCGCTCGCTTCCCTCTCTCGCTTCGCTCCTTCGCTCGCTCGTTTCTCGCTCGCTCGCTCGCCCTCGGCTCTCTTTCATCCTACGCTCGCTCCTCGCTCGCATCGCTCGCTCGTTGTCCTCGCTCGCTCGCTTCGCTCCTCCGCCGCGCTCCGTTTTGTCTCGCCTCGCCTCGCTCGTCATCGCTCGCCTCGTTTTCTACCTCTCGCCTTTCGCTCAGCTCGCCCTCGCTCCTCGTTTTCTCCTCGCTCGCCTCCTCGCTCGCTCGCTTCTCTTCGCTCGCTCGTCGCTGTCGCCTCCGCTTCCCCTCGCTCTCCTGCTCGCTCTTGTCTCCGCCGCTCCGCACGCTCCTCGCCTCGCCTCCTCGCTCGCTCGCTCGCCCGCTCGCTCCTCCTCGCTCTCGTCCTCGCTCGCTCGTTTGTCTCGCTCGCCTCGCTCGCTCGCCTCCTCGCTCGCTCGTCTTGTCTTCGCAGCGCCTATCGCTTCGTTTTTTTTCTCGCCTCGCTCGCTTCCGCTCCTCGCTACGCCTTACCTCCCTCGCCTCGCTTCGCCTGCGGGGGCTGGGGGCGCTCTACGGTCCGCTCGCCTCGTTCTTTTTCTCGCCTCCGCTCGACTCGCTCGCCCGCCGCGCTCGCTTCCATCGCTTCGCTCGCTCTCGCTCCCTCGCTCGCCGTTGTCAGCTCGCTCGCTTGTCCCTCCCACTTTGCGGTGTTTTCTTACCTGGTCTATTCCCGTTTTCCCCCCCTCGCTTTCTTCCCTCTCAACCGCCCTCGCTTCCATCTACTGCCCCTGGTCCCCTTCCCCCCCGCCTCCCCCCCACAGCCCAACACCCACTTTAAACACATAAAAGCATTCTATGTTCAAAAAAGCAACTTTGGTAGTACAATGGACAACACTCCCTACAAGTTATCTCCTTAATAGATTGAGACATTTGCCCTTAGACCGTTTAACAGCAGATTTTAGTTCTGGAGGTTCTTGAGGTGCCTGTTTTCTCACCTTATGTGGGGCTTTTGCCTGAAAGTTTTCAAGCCTTTTCCTGCACTCTCGCCTCAACTGCCCCCACGCACTCCGGGCACACTAGCTAACTGAACTAAAACTGAACCTAGTGCCGGTCAGTCTCTTCAATACTTTACCCTGAATGTTCCAGGCACCAGTCAAGGAGCAACGTTGCTTCAAAGGTTAAATAACAAGGTTTTGCCCTCCTGTTAAAATGATATGACCCACACTTCGGACAACATAGAAACTCTTGCTCAAATTTGATTTTTTCCCCCAATAGATCTTTCCAGTTCGGGAAGTCAGGAATTGGAAATTGCTATCCAGACACTAGTGCAAATGAAATCCACGCCCTTTCAATTTTATAAGCCTGGAAATTGCCAGAGAGCATAAAAAAAAAGTTTTGTCAACATTTAAAAAAAATAGTCTGCCCCGGGATATTAAGGACAATTTACGGTAATTGTGGTTTGGAACAGCTGATCACCAGTCCACTGTTTGTTGTTGCTTGGCTTGTCTTAATTCCATAGCAAGTAGTAAAGGCGTATTTAGAATTAAACACCTTTTTTCCTCTCCCACTGAGCAAAATTTGCTTCCACGCCTTAATGGCTTTATCCGCTTTGTGGCTTTCAGATCATTGAACGTTTGAGTAGTGGCCAACATGGATAAGTGCTTGTCACACCCAAGGGAGTTAACCAATCAGATCACTGGCTTTTCCCCAAACGCCACACAGCTTTTGTGGGATTAGCTCCTGTGTGTGGCTAGTGCAATTGGGTAACAACATCCCTTTATTTATTTTAAGTACCCCAGTGGTACCCTTTTCTAGAATGGCATACCTCTCCAACGGCGATACCTATGCATGTCCGGGTAAATAAATGGTGAAAAGGTTCTAACCAGATGTTCTATCCTGTGCACATTGGAAAACATGGAACAGTACTCTACTCCAAATTTCAGGAGGTCCCGAAGAAAACACAAAACAGGAATGGGGCAACCAACATAGTTTTTTGAGGATGGTAACCCCATTCCCATCATGACTAAGCACCCAAGGAAGGGCGACCATTCCTCGCCACCAATTGTGCCTGTGTTATTGCACATTCCATAACGAGACGTGGCTAATAAAGTTAATGTGCTAATAAAGTAATATGGTGCGCTTGGCAATCCGATGTCCTAATTGCCAATGGAAAAAGATTCTACCCAGTGCTCCTGATTCTCCAACGCTCCCTGCTGATATTCCCTGCTCCCCAGAGTGCAAGACCCTTTTCCAATCAAATCCTATACTATGCCAGAATAAGGGACATTTCCAAGAAACGAACCTGGTTGAAGTGTAGTTCTTTCTCATAATAAACCCGAAGAACTGAGATTTAAAAAAAAAAGTCTTCCACCGAGGGCTTTTGGTCAGTGCAAATGATGAATTTTTAAAAAAAGGCCGTGATACTCCATGTAAAAATAACGTTATTTTTTTCCATGGGAAAATCATAATTCATACTTTTGCCGTCAGTTTGGAGGAAATAACAGGGAGCGGTGAGATTTAAGAGTTGCCTTTGCCTTGATTTGGCCTTGTCAATCGACAGCTTGCTGTCTTCCAGGATTGCTCCAATCTCAACCACGTCATTAAAAGTCGTCACGGACTTGAAGAAATGGTGAAGATAAACGTTTCTTTAAAGTATCTAATTTTCCAAGGACTATGTTACAATAGGAACCACATCCAGTTTTAAACCAAGACTTTCTCTATGTAGATGATGTAAACCATTCATTTCATCTAGAGGGTTTGTTGAGAGGGGAACAGAAAGTATTCAAGAAAGAAAATCTAGTCCTGTGAGCCTTTTCCTAAGCAAAATAATCAACAGTAATTCTATTGGGCACATTGCTTTTTTTTTTTTTTATTACAACAACCTTAAAAGGAAAACACATATACAAGGAATGTTTGTTATTTGTGAACCTTAGAAAAATACGAAACATAGTGCGTGGTAGTCCTATGATTTATGGAATGTTTGGGAATAGTCCCCCCCATGGCCTTAATATGATTTCTGGAAAACATTCTCTCGAATCCCCATTGGTTCAAACAGAGTTCAAACTACTTCCCAATTTCCCAGCAACTTTACACATTTGATGCTTCATTTTGGTAATTTTAACCACACTTTATAGTTCACAATCTACCTCCTATCTATTCTATCTACTATCTATCATCTAATCATCTATCCATCTATCAATCTATCTATCCTATCTATATCATCTGTCCCCTATCTCTTTCTCTATCATCTATCATCTAGCTCTTTTTCGATCTATATCTATCTTCTGTCAAGTCTATCTCTTCTTTTCTATCCTATTTTTATCTATCTATCTATCTATCTACTATCTATCGATCTATCATCTATCTATCTATCTATCTATCTCTATCTAGTCTATCTAGCATCTATCATCTATCTATCTATCGATCTAATCATCTATCGATCTATCTATCTATCATCTATCTATCTTCTAATCAATCTGTCTATCTCCTTTCTCTAACTCTATCTATCATCCGACATCTTTCTATCTATATCGATCTGTCTGTCAAGCCTATCTCTCTATCTACTAGTTATCTATCCATCTCTCCTACATCTCTCCTATATCTGTAATATATGCTTTTCTGGTCCCTATCATCTATCTGAGTATCTATCTATTATCCTATCTTATAGCTATCTTCTGTCTATCTATCTTTAATCAATCTTCTATCTATCTATCTGATCTATCTATCTATCTATCATCTATCTATCTATCTATCTCTCTATCTATTTTATCTACCTGTCTGTTGTCTGTCTTTGTCTTGTCTGTGTCTGTCGTGTCTGTCTTCTGTCTGTTGTCCTGTCTGTCGTTACCTGTCCTATCATCTATCTATCTTATCTGCCCTGCCTGCCTACCTACCTACCTATCTATCTATCTATCTATCTATCTACTTATCTTCTACCTATCTATCTACCTATCTACTACCTATCGACTATCTTCTATCTATCTACCTCTCTCTCGATAATCATCTAGCCTAGCTTTACCCAGAAATCTGTCTACCTACAACCTTCTATATATATCTATCTTTCAGACTTTCTATATATTTTCTATCTATCTACTTATCTATTCGATCTATCTATCTATCCTATCCCTATCTATCTATCGTATCTATCACTATCATCTATCTAATCTCATTCTATCATATCTATCTACCCTTATCTATTATTATTATCTATCTAATCATATCTATCACCTATCTATCTATTTTATATCTTCTATCTATTAGTATATCTAGCTATCTACCCGCAATCCTTTCTACTACAGACCTTTCTATATTTATCTTCTTTCTCTACTACAGACCTGTTCTATTTTTTCTATCTCATCTATTCTATTATCTGTCTATCTCTGCTAGTTCTATCTAATCTATCTACTATTTATCTATCTATCTCTCGAATAGAAGGGTCCATGGAAACAGCTCCTAAGCTTTTAAAGGGGGAGGGTCCCATACACTATGCAACTATTTTGGTTGACAATCCTAACGAACATCCATGTCCGTCAACGACTCCACGATTGTACAACATTGTATCTTTCATGGTATAGCTAGACCCTGGGTTCATTACCTTGAGAAGAACGATGAATCTGAAGGTATCTGTCAGACATGGAAAATTTTTTATCTGCTCTCAAATAAATTGTTTATTTTTGTACTGGATGATTTCCAACAAATTGTCTTCTATACTCTAATTCTAACTCACTGAATGTCAAATTAACAACCATTCCTTCGAAAAAGCAAGAGAGCTGCCACAGTCTGGAAGGTGTGAGACCAAAGAGTGTTATTTAATTCTTGATGCAATGGGTGATGCCGGTACAATGAAACAGTCTGGAAGGTGGTGAGACCATAGAGTGGTATATTGGTTCATGCATATGGCAATGTTGATGCGCGTCCAAACATTGACACCAGTCTGAACCGGGTGTGAGACAACCCATATAGATGTATATTTAGTTCAATGTGGCATGTTGGTGTGAGCGGTACCATGACAAACAACAGGCGCAATTAATTATTGTACAACACCCAATCGACATTCGTTAGCAAAATAAAATATGAAAGAAAAAACCAGCAACACATAGCAAATTAAACTACTTCCTTTTCACTTCATCCTTCAGTTACCTTCTGCTAACCCCAAAAGAGAAGTTCTTTTTAAAATATTCGTGCATTTTTCGCCATATACACTATCAGCAACCATAGAAATCTGCCCATTATGTTGAAATTGGTGTGCTTTTCTATTAGCGGCCATTCTATTCTGCACAATTTAGAGATCTTACACAAGTCATATCTGCCATATTAAATGCCGAATTGTGGCACAAGCAAAATGGTCAACAATTTTATTGTGTTCGTTAATGTCCGATTGTATGACGATTGTTTCCAATTTAAATCTGGTCGGTAGTTCATAGTCCAATTTCATTGCATCATGTATGAGCCCCTTAATTTACAACTACATTTAGCAGAAGTGCTACTGATCTGGTCAAACATTTATACAATCATAGAAAAGATAATCAATGCACATTCCTAGGCCCCATACTGTGATCACAGTAATGTATACTAAAACCCCTTTGTTTATAATATGTGCCCGTGTGCAGATAATATGATATTGTATGGGGCCTAGGAATGTGCATTGAATGTGCTTTTCTATGTTTATCTATCTATGGAACATATTTATAAAAGGCGCGGTATCGCTACGATTGAGGTCATAATTATACTATCGCCTATATAATACCATTGTGGTAGTCTACTTTTACGATAACCTGTGGTATCGGAAGCTAATAAATATGGCCTTATGTATTTTTCTATCTATCTATCTACCTATCTATCTATCTATCTATCTATCTATCTTTTTATCTATCTATCTATCTATCTATCTATCTATCTATCTATGTATCTACCTACCTATCTATCTATCTTTTTATCTATCTATCTATCTATCTATCTATCTATCTATCTATCTATCAATCTATCTATCTATATCTACCTACCTATCTATCTATCTATCTACCTATCTATCTATCTATCTATCTATCTATCTATCTATCTATCTAACTACCTACCTACCTACCTATCTATCTACCTACCAATCTATCATCTATCTATCTCTCTACCTATGTACTTACCTAGCTATCTGTCTACCTAAGTACCTACCTAGCTATCTGTGTACCAACCAACTTATCTATCTATCTATCTAAAATCTATCTATGCCTTAACTATCTATCATGTATCGTATCTATCTAATCCATTACTATCTATCTTTATCTACTATCTATCATTCCAATCTATCTATTATCTATCTATCTATCTTCCAATCTATCTATCTATCTATCTATCTATCTATCTATTTATCTATCTATCTATCTATCTATTATCTATCTATCTATCTATCTATCTATTATCTATCTATCTATCTATCTATCTTCCAATCTATCTATCTATCTATCTATCTATCTATCTATCTATCTATCTATCTATCTATCTATCCATCTATCTATCTATCTATCTTCCAATCTATCTATCTATCTATCTATCTATTATCTATCTATCTTCCAATCTATCTATCTATCTATCTATCTATCTATCTATCTATCTATCTATCTTTTATCTATCTATCTATCTATCTATCTTCCAATGTATCTATCTATCTATCTATCTATTATCTATCTATCTATCTATCTATCTTCCAATGTATCTATCTATCTATCTATCAAATCCAATTCTATGTACAAAAAAATACATTTTCAGAATAAGCTGTTACCGAGTCTTCCATGAATTACGCCATGTCTTTTTCAATGAAACCACAATGTTCCATGGAACATTATTTATACACAGCAAGAAATTGACCCTACTGTTTTGTATAAGCTGTTTGTGCATTTTATAAAATAAAAAGGATGGTAGTGGCAGCCATCCATATGTCAGTGAGTCTCTAACAACAGATGACCTAAAGCTTTAGATGAGAGGCAAGAACTGTTTAAAAAAATCCCCCCATTAATTGATCAGCCTTGATATCCTGTTTCACGACATCCTTGATATCCAGTCTCCTGACATTTTTGGAGTAGAATTTAGGCTGAGGAGTGTTCCAAACAAGAAGAATGCTGGGAAACTAATGGCTGGTGTGATGCCAATATCTGGGAGGTACATGGGCATTTTACATTAACAGGGAGATGCAATATCCCATGGGGAAAAATAAGTGCAAAGCCCATGCTAACTGATGTAATATCTGTACTCATTTTCCATTGCCTGTGCCATTCCCAAAGACAATGCAATACATTTAGAGATTATTATTCTGCTCATTTTTTAGCACCAAAATGAAAGCCTTTTCAATTGAGTCTTTAAAGCCGTGCAAGGGATCGCAACTTACCACTCCCATTCACACAATGCAATAACAGTCGCAAAGTGGTTACTACAAGGGCAGGTCAGTTGCGATAGGGAAATTTATTTCATCTCCCCCTAAGTTTCTTAGCCATTGAGGTTCTCTTACATAAAGGAAGCTAATGTTGTCTTTCGGGTTTCCTGCGAGTTTCAAACATGTAACTGTAGAGCGCTCAAAAAAATAAAAAGCAGAGCTTAAAGGGCATGTCCACCCCCAAAACTATAATCCCCCCCACTACTGGCCCCATTGTGTAGTGTAGTTTAATCCTTACCTTACATCCCAGCTCCATCTGGTTCTTCTGCTATCCCTCCCTAAAGTCCCAAAAAACGCTCCCACCAGGAGTACTGCAGAGTCCATATAGGACTCTGCCTCCTGTCTCCCCTCCGGGAGAATTTTGCCATGTGCAGTGCAGCCATTCTCCCCTCCCTCTCCCTCCCTCTCCCACCCTCTCCCTCCATCTCCCTCCCGATTAGGATTCCCTCCCCCTAGTGTAAAAATCTTTTTATATAATATTCTCCCTGTCAGCCCAGCCCCAACCACTATGGTTTTATTATCAGAAAGTGCCCCAAATATTACTTACCTTCCCTCTTCCCTCCGCCGCACTGAACTCCCGGAAGCTGCGTCCGTGATTGGCTGCCGCTCAGCCAATCACAGATGCGACTGCCGGTCCCGCCCCTCTGTTTGCATTTTCTCGCAAGCAGAGGGCCTGGCAGTGCGGCGGAGGAAAGAGGGAAGGTAAGTAATGTTTGGGGCACTTTCTGATAATAAAAATATAGCGGTTGGGGCTGGGGGGACAGGGGGAATATTATATACATTTTTTTTTAGAAGGATGGACATGCCCTTTAAAAAAGTTGTCAATTGAAGTTGTGATACAGGAGCAAGTTAACCAAATGAAACAATTTTTAACAGCCTCATAAACTAAGTATACATATATAATTGTAACTATTCATTCATGTAGAGAACTGGTGTGTTCAGAAATCCATAGGCGTGATTCAGGTCTACCCCGATGCTCTGTTCCAAGCATCCGTATCAAAGTAGAATAAATGTAGTATGGGGTACCCAAAAAAGATAACGGCAACCTCAAGGCAATCAAATCAACATCTTTATTGTGGCATTCAACAATAAAGATGTTGATTTGATTGCAATACCTTGAGGTTGCCGTTATCTTTTTCCAGAACCCCATACTACATTTATTCTACTTTGATACGAATATTCTATTAATTCATGTGTTTTACTTTACACTACTATAGGTGAATGTTTCTGACAGTATAGCTTTAAAATGAATAACCAGAGATATAGGTATATTCTATGGGTAGAGAATCTTATCTAAATATCTCTCTATCTAGTAAAAAAACAACCTTCATCTCTGTTTATGTAATGGGAATCTTTAATAAATGTCTTTAACCTTATTTTAAACTCTTGACCCTTTGGTAAGTAATATGCTATTTGACATTTCTATGTGTGCTTTTTAGTGGGTTAAGCAGCAATACATGTACAGAAATATTGACTGTTCCATGTTTTGCTAAAACAATAACAGTATAAACCCCATCTTAAGGAATACTGCAAAAAATAATATTGCCTCTGTAGAATGGTGACCTTTAACTGGACATGGTATGTTCCTACATTGGTTACGCTAAAATGACCAGAAAACCAAATATGATTTTCATGCTGCATTAAAAAGTTGGTACAAAGTTTTTCCAAACTTGACGTGACTTAGATAAACCCTCCATCACGCCTTCAGGAACATTTCTCTGACTTATCCAGACTTACCCCTGAATGAATAACACTCAGATGTTGGAAAAAAAAAGTTTAATCCCCTTAATATGGGCTGATGTACTTAAACCTCTTTTATGTTATTATGTCCTGCACAGTTTATACTTTTTACATGTGTTTACTTGTTCCCTAATCTGACCACCTCTCATTTCAAAATTCTTGTATTCTTCCTTCTAGAAGTAACATATTTTTTTCAATGTTATTATTTTTTCAAGCTTCAAAAAAAAAAGATTTTTTTTTTAAATGTTCTTCATACTTCTCCATATGGTAATAATATCACAAATCAATCATTGAAATGTCTAAACCCCGCTAGACTAAATTTTTCAGCATTTTGTTTTTTCAATACGTGTTAAAATTACTTTATTGGTTCCAAAGAAAATGTCCCAACAGCACAAGGATTACATTTTTTAAAAAGTAGATACCAGATGCATAAACATTAGTACAATTAACAGATACGGTATTTAAAAATGAAATTTGGTGAAATGTATTTAAATGATTGATGTAATGTCAAACATATTTCTGCACTTGATCGAATATCAAGAAATATAGTTGGAAAAAGTGCCAGCGGGTGATTTAATGTTAGTTAAACATTTTTGCACAGATGAGGTGAATTTATTTAGGACTTGTCAGCATAAGGTAATTTGTTATGCTCTGTGTCTGATCCCATTATTAGTAAACATTGAAGAATTTACATAGAGCCCAACACAAATGTAAAGGGCCCTTTATACCTGTTTAGCCTAAAAGACTTACAGATCCTGTACAGAATTTTTTAGACATGTTTGAACAAACACCCTGAGATTGACTGCTGGAGTCTGTTTGAATGTTTAATACACTTCCATCAGATTCTCAAATTCCAGAACGAATCATCGCAAGTTCTCCTGAAAACTGGAAGAAGCAATAAAGGCAATATAAAGAGCAATAACTTAAACATGGGCGATTCTCCATGCAATGGAAATTGTATTCTCAATTTTAAATACGATAATACATACAAGTCCAGTGACAGATACCTTCTAGTTTTTTTCCATATTCTTCTATAATTCTATCAAATCAGGGATGCCAGCAGCTTTCAATTCAGTGGGTTGGGTACCAAAAAGAAAATGTGCCTGCAGAGGAAATTTGGAAAGATAAGGAGCATCAACACCTTCAAGCGGAGCAATTTCAGGTACTTAAAAAAAATAAATAATTTATGTAGAAAATTATATGCATGTAATGAGTATCTAAAATTTTTTCATTTTTGAAAATACTTTAAAAACCTTTCAAACAATTAGGCTACCTTTCTTTATTTTTCCCATGGTCCATTGTCACTGTTGGTGGGAGCCAAATTAAGGTTTCACTCACAGGAAGGCGATAACAGAAACAGAGAATCTTGGATGAAAGGAAAGAAATAACACTTACATTTTTAGCATCTTTTATTTGTTTTAGGTAACTAATAACATTTAATAACAAAGGTTACAATTAATAATTATTTATAAAGTTAATTTATAATTTAAATTTTATCATTTATTTAATTATTAGACTTTCATTCTGCTTTAAAGCAATAATAATATAAATATTAAGCAATAATAAAATCTAAATATGATTGTTTCTAATATGGATAAAGATGGCGGAAATCACTGAAATCTATTTCGCTTGCATATTCGTGGATTTTTGAAAAAAATCCAATAATTCAAAAATCCGCAAGGGATTTGATTCATTTTAACACATTAAAATCCATTTTTTATTGGAAGGTATAAATAGCAATGGTAACTTACTGGAAATGGCTCAAGGACATGGGAAATGGTCTGGGGGAACAAGTATCAATGGCCAAAATCTTTTTAAAAAAACACCGTCCAGTACTGGAAACCTCATGCGCTTCCTGTTTAGGCTTTCCACATAGTATATTTGAAAATTGTAAATTTTTTTATAAATGTTAAATTTATGAAATCTAAAATTTTCCGAGTTGGAGTTCCAGGGGATCTGTGAAATCCGCCTGGCAACCGGGTTAGGATTCAGGTCTATTAACGAACCATTTTAGATTGACGGACACCCAATTCATAAGGTAAACTACCTATTTATATCTATTAGCTTAATATTGGATTGTTTTGGTAAAAGTAGAACTTAGGCTTATTATTTGATATCTATGCATGACAAACCAATACACAATGTCAGTCAGAGAGCATGTACGGTTGCAGTGACGTCACTGGTGAAAATCACCCCCCATTCATTTTGCATTTCCCTATAAAACTTAAGTTGAATGGTAAGTTGTGGGTTGAAGGTAGAGATGAGTCCCGGTTTGCAAACAAACCTCGTTTAGTTTCGGAACTGCCGGTTTTGAACATCCACAGATCACGTATAATTTTTGGAAACTGGAAAGTCAGAACTTTTGAAAATTTTAAAAATGTAAATATTTAAATTAGAAAATTGGAATTGAAAGTTAGAGTATCACACTCATACTTATTAATAATAAGAAACAACCTATTTAACTACACATATTTTATGCAAAATATTATTGTACAGAAACACCTGCAGTTACTGCCCCTCCTCTAGCTCAGTGAGCTCAGACATGCTCAATGTGATTTGCTCAGGAAGTAAGATGAAATGCTCTAATCACCTACAAGATTTCTCCCTGTAATAAATGTAGAGGGAAGTGAAATTTTTTTTTATTGATTTTATTGATTATTAATTTCAAACATTGATCTATTTAGTTAGGAATTACATAGAAAGAAAAGTGAAGCATCATTTTGGTCGGCAGTTTTTGACATTTAAGTCATGGAAAATATTGTTTTAGGGCAAACTTCACCTTTAAATGCAGAACATTTATTTAGAAAATAAACTAATGAATACAATATTCTTAGTATATGAAAACGAAACTTTTCTGGAAACATGTCAATGTTTTTTGTACCAAACATTTAAAGCAGGAATGTTAATCTTGTGGCCCTCCAGATGAATGCTGGGAGTTGTAGTTTTCAAACATTTCGTGGGCTGCATATTTGAAATCCCTGAAAGGGATGTTAATAGCACTTTAAGGCATAAACTATTGTACCTTTAAAAATATGTTTTGTGACTGTGTCTCACATAGGAGGGGGCGGATACCTTGGTTTTGGTCCAAAAATTCTTAACTTAGTCTTACTTGTCAAGAGGGAAAAGCTGCTAAGAGTATTATAGCATTTTTAACAGCTGAATAGATGTGGCAGACTGTGAAAATTAAATGTTTGCATTTGGTTTTATTTCCTGCTACTGGGTATGGATAGAGAAGGAATACAACCAGACACTGGGCCTTCCTCCAATCACCATCTGTCTACATACGTTAGAAAAGAGTTAAAAGGAAAAACGTTCACAACCTTTCTCTGATTAAATAAACCCAGAAAAAAGGCACGTACAAATGTTTATGTTCGACAGCACCAGATACTATAAACAACTTAAATGGCCCGTTTCAAACAAAACGACCCACATCTACACTGTGAAAACCAAGGGAATTGTGCAAAGAAGAAGTTACAGCAACATGCAGATGTCAACTTTTTTGTATTATGTCTGAGAGCAGAAAGAAACGATTGGAACTAGTGATGAATCTTCCGGCCTTTTCATCGATAATTTAAAAAGTGAAATTCCCATTAGAAAATAAGAACATTCTTATTGTTCATATATATTCAATTCCTTTCGAAAAAATCAAAAATGATATTGAACACTTGAAATGTACGATTGGATTGGAATTGGTTTTTTAGAACATCAACTTCAATAGGTTGGAATGAAACTCGACAGATTCGTTCATCTTTAATTGGACTGTAAAAAATATAATTCTAGCACTCAACACACATTAAACCAACCTGCTGGATTGTCCTCTTGTTGGGGAGGGTTCTGGGAATTTAAATACACCTGTGTCTAGAGATGGCGGGACTTCCTAAAGTTCGGTTCATTTTTGAACTTCAGTAAAAGTTTGATAGTTTGTTGGTATGAAAACGGATCCATTAAAGTTAATTGAGATAAATAGTTCAAAAAGTTCTTATAAAATACGGTTAAAATAGCAATGGTAACTTAAGGGAAATAGCCTGAGGAACAAGTACATATTGCCAAAAACTTGTTCAAATACTAAATTTCCTCATGATAGGGCTATTTTCGAGCTTCTGCATTGAATTTTCAAGGATTACCGGAATCGAACGCTACATTCGAGGGTTAACTCCGTACTCAAGGGTTACCAAAAGCCGCATTCGAGGGTTATTTAAAGAACGATACATTCAAAGGGGCTATTGGCATATACGAGGGCTACAGAACGCCGCATTTGAGCCTTTATGTCTAATTGAGGGCTAGAAAACGCTGCATTCGAGGGTTATCACATATTCGAGGGTTCCGAATGGCACATTCGAGGATTATAGACTAATTTGAGGGTTAGCGGGTGCTACATTCGAGTGTTATCACCGAATTCGAGGGTTACCGAATGCACATTTAGAGGGTTATCGATTTGAAAATTGAAAAAAAAATCTTCGAATATTCACTAATTATCGAAATAAGTACCGTATATACTCGAGTATATCGGATGAGTTTTGAAAGTCTGAAAGTTCATAGATAAAGTGTCCAAAAAGTGTACAAACTCATAAAATCCGTCAGCAAGTTGTAGTCCATCTCTACCTGTAACAGTGTGCCAATGACTTCTTTAAAGGAGTGGTGACCCATAATATGTCATAGTGTACAAGGCAGTGGCCTCCTTTTCCTTAGATCATTATATATGAAAACATATTCCCACCACGTTTAATATTATCATTTGATCATGCCACATTGGACCCCCGAAAAGTTTAAAGCCTGGAGGAAACCCACCCAAGCACAGAGCAAACATACAAACTCTTTGGAGTGGCCAAGGAAAATTTAAACCACCATTGTTCCCAAACCACTTTATATTTGTATTGCTTTGTCTCCCCCCTTGAAGGTGGTAAATGGCTGTAAAGTGGCGCTTCAATAGATATTATATACATACAGAGATGGGTTGTGATTTATATTACTTTTCCAGGATTTACTTTTTGGAACCAAAATTCTTAAGATGTGAAAAACTGGACGTGCCCTTTCCATTGCCACCGGCCCTGCATCGCAACATGATCCCCGCTGGTATGAATTTCTTATTCATTCTGCACACTTTAACTAGAAGACACATTTCTGATAATAATACACACTTGGGAACATTTATATCTGCATGGAGATTTGCAGTGTATCACATTCCTAAAACAACATTCCGGCTTTCGGGAATATTTATTTAAATGCATTATCAGAGAAAGTTTTAAGAAATCGCTGTTTGTTTTAAATTGCTAACTAATAAGAAGATCTATCAGCTTCCTTGTTAGACCATAGAAGCCCAATCAGCTCATAAGTATAGGGTTATGCATGGTATTCCGTCACTTCACTTCCCTTTTTCAAAATCCCAGCCTGAATCTCTTATAAAAGTTAGAGATAAAAAAATCACAAAGGCAGGAATGTCTGTGTAATAGCCATTACATCCGGAGGCTGACACTACATCCGTGGTAGAGATGGACTAGAACTGACACCGAGTTTGAGCCAAACTTATCGAGTTTGAACGGACCGACTTCTCAAACTATCCCGGACCCGGATTTCTCGGACTTTCGACTTTCGATAATTATCAGAATTCGAAATTGAACAACTCTTGGAATGGTTTATGGGATATATATCAAATGTTCGAGTCGTTTAGGGTAATTATCGAATGTTCGAATGGTTATGGAAATTATCAAATGTTCGAGTTTTTATGGGATTTATCGAATGTTCGAATGTTTATGGATTATTATCGAATGTTCGAATCGTTTATGGGATAATTATCAATGTCGAGTTTATGGGAAATTATCAGTTCGAATGGTTATGGGATAATTATCAAATGTTCGAGTGTTATGGGATAATTATCGAATGTTCGAATTGTTTTATGGGATAATTACGAATGTTTCAAATGTTTATGGGATTATTCGAATTTCGAATCGTTTATGGGATATTATGAAATGTTCAAATCGTTTATGGATTATTATCGAATGTTCGAGTCGTTTATGGCATAATATCGAATGTTAGAATGTTTTATGGGATAATTATCGAATGTTCGAGGTTTATGGATAATTATCGAATGTGAATTGTTTATGGGATATATCAAGTTAGTGTTATGGGATAATTATCGAATGTTCGAATTGTTTATTGGAATTTTCGAATGTGATGGTTAGGGAAATTATAATGTTCGAATGTGTTTATGGGATAATTATCGAATGCTTAGAATGGTTTAGGCGATTAAGATTGAATTGAGAATGGTTTATGGGATAATTATCGAATGTTCAAATGTTTATGGGATAATTATGAATGTTCGAGTCGTTTATGGGATATATCGAATGTTCGAATCGTTTATGGGATAATATCGAATGTTCAGAAGGGTTTATGGGATAATTAGGCAAATGTTAGAGTCGTTTTATGGATATTATCGTTTTCGAATTGTTTATGGGATAATTATCGAAGTGAGAATGGTTTATGGGATTAAATTATCGAATGTTCGATTGGTTTATGGTGATAATTATGAATATTCGAATTGTATGGGATAAATTATACGAAATTGTTCGAATGGTTTATGGGAATAATTGATCGAACTTTTCAAATCGTTTACACATGTGGATAATTCATAAGTTCGAATGTGTTTAGGGGAAAGTATATGAATTTCAATCGTTTAGTTGGCTAATAAGAAGTTGAATCGTTAGAATTCGATGTTCGAATGGTTAGTTTGATAATTATCAATGTTCGATGTTATGGGTATAATTCGGGATCTTGGAATGAATTCGAATTGTTTATGGGAAATTATCGAATGTTAGAATGGGTTTTTATGGGATAATTTTGAATGTTCCGATTTGGTAAATCGATGTTTAATGGTTAATGGAAATTTTGAATGTGAGTTATGGAAATTTAGTTACTATGGGATTTTTAGTGATGTTATATATATTCGAATGTTCAATCGTTTATATGGGATAATTATTGAATGTTCAAGTAGTTTATGGGCTAATTATCGGAAGTTGGAATCGTTATGGATTATTATCGAATGTTGGAATCGTTTATGGGATAATTATCAAATGTGGGAATCGTTTATGGGATCATTAGAATGTTGGAATTGTTTATGGGATAATTACGAATGTGGAATCGTTATGGGATAATTATCGATATGTTGAATCGTTTATGAGATAATTATCGAATGTTGGAATCGTTTATGGGATAATTATCTAATGTTCGATCGTTTCTGGCTAATTATACGAATGTTGTGAATCGTTTATGGGATAAATTATCGAATGTTCGAATTGTTTATGGGTATTAATTATCGAATGTGGAATCGTTTATGGGATAATTATCGATGTTGGAATGTTTATGGAATTAATTTCGAATGTGGAATCCGTTTATGGATAATTATCGAATGTTGGAATCGTTTATGAGCTAATTATAGAAGTGGAATCGTTTATGGGATAATTATCTAATGTTCGAATCGTTTATGGGATAATTATCGAAGTTGGAATCGTTATGGGATAATTATCGAAGTTCGAATTGTTATGGGATAATTATCGGAATGTTGGAATCGTTTATGGGATAATCATTGGGCTGTGGAGGCACATTTGTGCTTGGATCGAAAATAGTAATAGATTGGATGCAGAGAGTTTTGGTAATGGGGCTTCGTCAATATGGGACTAAAGTTCTAAAGCTAGGTACAACAGTTACCTTGCGTTACCGAACAAGCGACGAGGCCGAATGTGTTTTTTTTTTTTGGGGTGACTCCCTATGTTGTGTATAGGGAGAACGCTCTGGGCTCCGTGTAGCCTCATTTTGCAAAATTTCAGAACAGGATCTTGCCAAAATCTGGCCCAAAGTTTGTACCATCTTAAGTGGGTGACACAGGGTTTGTGTTAGTGGCCACTTCTAATAAATCGTTATTAATGATTTGGAAGTGGGTATGTAAGGCAGCGGAGGGCAATACATTGACATAATCTGAGTAGATTGTCACATTGGCTGCTAAGTGGCAGATGAGATTCAATGTTGATAAATGTAGGGAGGCCATTTTGGACTTAAAATTCCTGTGCTACTTATACTATAAATGGTTTCTGTGGTAAGTGAATCACTGTGGAAAGGGATTTGGAGTGTTGGTGGATGACAAACTAAAGGTAGCAAGCAGTGCCAGGCGGCAACAGCCGAGCCAGCATGGTATTGTCTTGTATAAAGCGAGGTATGGATTCACGGGAGGAAAAGTAATTCGCCCTCTTACAACTCACGGTAGGCATTTGTGTTTGGAATTGTGGTGAGAATTTGGAATCACTTGTGTACAAAAAGGACATATTGAAATGCAAGGATTCAATGAAAGAAATTAATAAGGGGAGCTTGAATATGAAGGAGATTGGAGAAGTTACAATTAGGCTACCCTGGAGAAAAGGCGATTGCGTGGGGAATGGTTTACTGTGATAAAAACATTAACGGGCATTGGGTATTACTGACAGTTTCTCCCACCTTGAAGTATAAAGGAGCAAAAAAACCTTGTTTATTGGATCCCTTGAAACAGTGAACCAAACGGTGACGCTGATTGGCATGCCACTATTGTAATACACAATAAAAAATCAAAAAGTGATTTGGGTACTATCGTATCCCTTTTAAAAAGATCTTGATTGGTCATTTTAATGCTGTTTGTTATTATGACTCTACATTAGGGTAAAATCAATTGAGTATTAAGACTAACAGTGAGATTCAACAAATTTCTGATCGTTTAAAATGGTGCTAATTTTGCCCAACCCAATCAATGCTTATTAACATTTGACAGCTAAATCTGATGGGTTGGGGCAAAATTAGCACAATTTTAAAACGATAAGAAGAATTTATTTGAATAATACTGATACGTTTTTTATATTAGATTCTTAGCACAGTTTTCAACAAGGGTTATTTTAAGCAACTGGCACTCTGCGGCATCTATGATGGTTTTAATACCTGTGGCACTCTTCTTTCTGAAGTTTGGGATTTCCCTTCCTCTAATCTCTTACCACCAAGCCGAATTACATGGGATAAATGAACAGCTGCAAGCCCAGATGGGAGCTTTGTAAAGAATATTTTAGTTCATTTTCTTTGCAGACTTTCTATCTTCCGACAGACAAAAAAAAAAATAAGAGGGAAAATGAATGAAGTTCATGAAGGCGATGCCATAAAGCAATTCCCTGTATGTTTTGATAGCCAGTGGAATGAGGGGGGGGGGGGGGGGTGGGGGGGGGGGGGGTGGTACCCGGTTGCTATCCATATAAGCTTGGAAAACATCTATTCATTTACAGTTTTCGAAGAGGGAAATAAATAGAGATGGAAAAAAATAAGATTCTCAGTTTCCCTTCTTAGCATTGGAATCTCATTGCTAATATAACAAAGCAAATAAAAAAAACCGATAGACCCTCTGTCTAATCAATGTGCACCAAAAGGAACAGCTACTATTAGCTGAGTTAAGTTCTCTAACAGGGAAGATGAACACTTTATACAAATATATTATGGGCCATAAAGGAGAAAGGATGTTGTCATCCAAACAGTTCGACTGTAGTACAATGTAATAGTGGCTTGGCAGACATTTTTTGTGTGTCTCGTAGTTCTCCAAGTTCTTCTTTTTTTTTCTTGTTTGTCCTTATAATTTACTTGATTAGAGAAATCGCAGCAAATCATGAAGTGCTAATCCCCTAGCGCCTCTTCTGAGCCTGCCTCAAGAACGGTGAAAACTGTTGGAAACTGTCTCCACAGATCCGGTAATGGCAGTTCACTGAATCAACTGGTAGATAATTTCTAAAAATTCAATAACATTGAAATGACTGGTATTAAACATAAACAGGGTATTCACTAAAAGCTATTATCATTAAAAACGTGGTTAATTTTGCCCCAACCCATCAGATGTGAGTTTTCAAATGTTAAATAAGATATGATTGGTCTGGGCAAATTAGCACCATTTTAACGATAAGACTTGTATTGAACCTCCATGATAGTTCTGATGATCCAATTGTTTTTTTTTCAGTTCACCTCACTGATTTAAGTTTTATTCCTTATTAGTACGGCGAAGCAAAGGACAGGTACAGTGGGATCACGGCCCAAGCAGGATTTGGACATTATCAGCCAATCAAAATTACATATCCACTCCCAGAAGCAATTTTTTCCCAGAAACAAAGAGCCCAAAATCATAACTCCTGACATCCCTGGAGGAGATTTTGCTATTAAGTCTGCCAGTCCGTTTATCTTGTGTCCACCTCCTTTCAAATATTTTCAAGTCTTTTACGGTAATGAGTGATCCTTTACATAGCTTCCAAGAATGGCAGCATTTATGGTGGCAGTGATATAGCCAATACATGCACCGATCATGGATTGCCTGCTTTGGAAGCTTCCGGGGTTTGATCTTGTTTCATATTGGATTTCTGCCTTCTGGACTTCCTTGACATTTTTTTTTTTTACTGGCCTTTGAACCCCCCCCAAAAACCTGCTGCGGTCTTAACCCCTCTGCTTAGGATTCCTGGGACTTTTGATGTCTGCCACCTGTCTTGGACCCGGATCCTGTTAGATTAATTTCACCTTGTCGTTCCCCATGGCTTTTCACATTGGACTTAGATTTTTCCTCCTCGGTCCTTAACTTATCTTGGCCTTACACAGTTTCCACTCAATTACATTCACAAGTTTGAAGTAGGCCTGAGGAAGCGCTCATGCAGCCATCGTGAATATTTGGGCAGTGCTGTCCCTATCAAGCTGTGATCGAAGACTAACAACCAGAAAGTGGCGGGGCAGACGAAAAGGGACCAGTATACTTAATGGTGAATTCTCCTTCCAGGATGCCAAGGAGCTGGGTAAGTTTTGTTGAAATAGGATTTTAAGGGAGTGCTGGTATTGAGAAAAAATTTGTTCTTGAAGAATTGACATGTCCTTTAAAGGCTAGACATTGAGCCAATCAAAGAAGCGGAATTCCGGCCGAGCCTCTTCTGCTTGTCTTCCGGCATGGAAAAGATATGGAAGGACAGGCAGAAGGCAGCAAGGAACGGAGGGCTGGTAAGTAAATTTGGGGTCAGCCTCACACACACACACATATATATATATAAACCCTTTGAGGTTGAGGTTGGTGCCCATCCTGCCCACATATGAAATTTTTTTAGGGGGGTGGACATACCTTTAAATTGGAGGTCAGTCATTCATCAGGATCACTCTTTTGGGGATAACAGGCTAAATCTTTTGGACAGATAGGGACAAACTGGTAATTCTGAAAATAGTAACTAACATCAAGAAGAAACAACAAACAGAGACAACCTTTCATTACTCCCAGGAACCGTTGGAATCGTTTATGGGATAATTATCGAATGTTGGAATCGTTTATGGGATAATTATCAAATGTTGGAATCGTTTATGGGATAATTATCGAATGTTCGAATTGTTTATGTGATAATTATTGAATGTTCGAATTGTTTATGGGATAATTATCGAATGTTGGAATCGTTTATGGGATAATTATCGAATGTTGGAATCGTTTATGTGATAATTATCGAATGTTCGAATCGTTTATGGGATAATTATCGAATGTTGGAATCGTTTATGGGATAATCATTGGGCTGTGGAGGCACATTTGTGCTTGGATAGAAAATAGGTTAATAGATTGGATGCAGAGAGTTTTTGGTAATGGGGCTTCGTCAATATGGACTAAAGTTCTAAAGCTAGGTACACACAGTACCTTGCGTTCCCGAACAAGCGCACGAGGCCGAATGTTCGGGTCGACTCCCTATGTTGTGTATAGGGAGAACGCTCTGGGCTCTGTGTAGCCTCATTTTTGCAAAATTACAGACAGGATCTTGCAAAAATCTGCCAAGTTTGTACCCATCTTAAGTGGGGTGACACAGGGTTCTGTGTTAGGGCCACTTCTAATAAATCTGTTTATTAATGATTTGGAAGTGGGTATTGTAAGCAGAGGATGTGCAATCATTGACATTAAATCTAGATAGATTGTCACATTGGGCTGCTAAGTGGCAGATGAGATTCAATGTTGATAAATGTAAGGTGATGCATTTTGGACTTAAAAATCCTTGTGCTACTTATACTATAAATGGCTCTGTGGTACGCCTGGCACTGCTTGCTACCTTTAGTTTGTCATCCACCAAACTCCAAGATCCCTTTCCAACAGGATTCACTTACCACAGCCCATTTATAGTATAAGTAGCACAAGGATTTTTAAGTCCAAAATGCTCACCTTACATTTATCAACATTGAATCTCATCTGCCACTTAGCAGCCAATGTGACAATCTATCTAGATTTATGTCAATGATTGCACCTCCGCTGCTTACAATACCCACTTCCAAATCAGTTAATAACGATTTATTAGAAGTGGACCTCACTAACACAAACCCTGTGTCACCCACTTAAGATGGGTACAAACTTGGCAGATTTTTGCAAGATCCTGTTCTGAATTTGCAAAAATGAGGCTACACAGGAGCCCAGAGCGTTCTCCCTATACACAACATAGGGAGTCGACCCGAAAATTCGGCCTCGTGCGCTTGTTCGGAACGCAAGGGTACTGTTGTACCTAGCTTTAGAAACTTTAGTCCATATTGACGAAGCCCCATTACCAAAAACTCTCTGCATCCATCTATTACTATTTTCGATCCAAGCACAAATGTGCCTCCACAGCCAATGATTATCCCATAAACGATTCCAACATTCGATAATTATCCCATAAACAATTCGAACATTCGATAATTATCCCATAACGATTCCAACTTCGATTAATATCCATAAACGATTCGAACATAGATGAAATTATCCCATAAACGATTCCACTTCATAATTACTCATAAACGATTCCAACATTCGATAATTATCCATAAACGATTCCACATTCGATAATTATTCCAAAACAATATCCAACATCGATAATTATCCATAAACGATTCCACATTCGATAATTAATCCCATAAACAATTCGAACATTCGATTAATTTATCCCATAAGACGATTCCACAAATTCGTATAATTAGCCTATTGAAATCGATCGAAACATTAGATAATATCCCATAAACGATTTCCAAATTCGATAAGTTATCTCATAAACGATTACAACAATCGATAATTATCCCATAAAACGATTCCACACTTCGTTAAGTTATCCATAAACAATCCAACATTCATAATGATCCATCATAAGATTCCCACATTTGATAATATCCCATAAACGATTGCAACATTCGATAATATCCAGATAAACGATTCCAACTCCGATAATTACCATAAACGTATTGAACATTCAATAATTATCCCATAAAACGATTGAACATTCGAGAATTACCCAATAAACATTCGTAACTCAATAATTATCCATAACACCTTGAACATTCAATAATATCCCATATAAACCATATCTAACATTCGAAAATTATCCATAATAAACAATTCGGAAAATTCGATATTTATCCCATAACCGATTCCGAACATTGATATTGATACCAACATAACAATTCGAACATTCGATAATTATCCCATAACCATTCGAACATGTCGATAATTTATCCCTAAACGATTTGAAACATCGTAACTTATCCCATAAACCATTCAACATTAAATAATTATCCCATAAACGATTTGAACATTCGATCAATTTCCCATAAACCATTAGAACATTTCGATAATTATCCCATAAACACCATTCGAACATCAATAATTATACCATAAACCATTTCGAACAGTCAATAATTAATCCCATAAAAAAAACCATTCTAACATTCGAAATTTATCCCATAAACAATTCGAACATCGATAATATCCCATATAACGACTCGTAACATTTGACTAATTACCCATAAACCACTTCTGAACATTCGATAATGTATCCAGAAACGATTGCAACATCGATAGTATCCCCATAAAACGACTCGAACATTCAATAAGATTATCCATAAACGTATTTGAAATCGAAATTATCCCATAAACCATTCTACACATTCTAATACTTATCCCATAACATAACCACTTCGAACATTCGATAATAGTCCCATAAACCATTCGAACATTCAATAATTTACCCTAACCATTCTAACATTAGAAAAATATCCAATAAAACAATGCGAACACTTAGGATCAATAGGTCCAAACGACTCGATACATTTGATATGTATCCCATAAACAATTCGAACATTCGAGGAAGAGCCGCAGAAAACCTCAACAGTATAGAAGTTTAGTCCCAGAACGATTGAAATTCGAAATATATCCCATAAACCAATAAGGATAGCAAACAGAACAGGTCAGATAGTTAATCCATAAACCATGTCGAACATCAATAATATCCCATAAAACCATGTCAACATTCGATAATATCCATAAACATTCAATCGACTAAATCCCATCATTGAACATCATAATTTCCCAATGAAGCACTCGACATTTGATAAATTATCCAATAACCGATTCGAACTTTGATACATTATCCATTCAATAAACATTCGAACAATTCGATAATATCCCATAAACGATTCGAACATTCGATAATTATCCCATAAACAATTCGAAACATTGATAATTATCCCATAAATGACTACGAACATTGATTAATTTCCCATAACCATGTCGACATCAAAATTACCCTAAAACGACACTAACATTTGATGATATACCCATAAACCATTCCAAGATTGTTCATGTTTCGAATCTGATAATTACGAAAGTTCGAACAGTTCCGGAAATCCGGGTCCGGGATAGTTTGAGAGTCCGTTCAAACTCGATAAGTTTGGCTCAAATCGGGTTGCGTTCTAGTCATCTCTAACACGGAGTAGGTCAGCCTTCCGATGTAATGGCTATTACCACATACATTTCCTGCCTTTGTGGTTTTTTTATCTCTAACTTTTATAAGAGATCAGCGGGATTTTGATAAAGGGAAGTGAAGTGACGGAATACCATTCATAACGCTATACTTATGAGCTGATTGGGCTTCTATGGTCTAACAAGGAAGCTGATGATCTTCTTATTAGTTGCAATTAAACAACCAGCGATTCTTAAACTTTCTCTGATAATGCATTTAAATAATATTCCCGAAAGCCGGAATGTTTGTTTTAGGAAATGTGAATACACTGCCATCTCCATTGGGCAAGATATAAATGTTCCCAAGTGTGTATTATTATCAGACAGTGTCCTTCTATTAAAGTGTGCAGAATGTAAGAAATTCATACCAGCGGGGAGTCATGTTGCGATGCAGGGCCGGTGGTCAATGGGAAAGGGCACGTTCGTTTTTCTACATCTTAAGAATTTTGGTTCCAAAAAGTAAATCCGGAAAAGTAAGATAATCCACCCATCTCTGTATTATATAATATCTATTGAAGCGCCACTTTAAGCCCATTTACCACCTTCAAAGGGGAGACAAAGTCAATACAAATATAAGTGGTTTGGGAAAAGGGGTGGTTTACATTTTCCTTGGCCACATCGCAAAGAGTTTGTATGTTTGCTCTGTTGCTTGGGTGGGTTTCCTCCAGGCTTTTAAACTTTTGCGGGGGCCAATGTGGATGATAAATGATACATATAAACGTGGTGGGAATATTGTTTTCACTATATAATGATCTAAGGAAAAGGAGGCCACTGCCTTGTACACTATGACATATTATGGGTCACCACTCCTTTAAGAAGTCATTGGCACACTGTTACAGGTATAGATGGACTACAACTTGCTGACGGATTTTATGTAGTTTGTACACTTTTTGGAGACTTTATCCTATGAACTTTCAGACTTTCAAACTCATCCCGATATACTCAGTATATACGGTACTTTTTCGATAATTATGAATATTCCCGTAAGATTTTTTTTTCAATTTTCAAATCGATAACCCTCTATGTGCATTTCGGTAACCCCGATTCGTTGATAACACTCGAATGTAGCACCCGCTAACCCTAAATTAGTCATAATCCTCGAATGTGCCCTTTCGGTAACCCTCGAATATGCTGATAACCCCTCGAATGCATCGTTTCTAGCCCTCACATTAACGATAAAGGCTCAAATGTCGGCTCTGTAGCCCTCGTATATGCCAATAGCCCCTTTGAATGTATCTTCTTTAAACCTCGAATGCTGCTTTTGGTAACCCTTGAAGACGGAGTTAACCCTCAAAAAAAATGTAGCCGTTCGATTCCGTTAATCCTTGAAAATTCAATTCAGAACTCGAAAATAGCCCTATCTAGGAAATTTAGTATTTGAACACGTTTTGGCATATTACTTGTTCCTCAGCTATTTCCTTAAGTTACCATGCTATTTTTAACCGTATTTTATAAGAACTTTTTGAACTATTTATCTCAATTAACTTTAATGGATCCGTTTTTCTTACCAACAAACTATCAAATTTTACTGAGTTCAAAAATGAACCGAACTTTAGGAAGTCCGCCATCTCCCCCCCCCCTATACACAGGTGGTATTTAAATTCCCAGAACCCTCCCCAACAAGAGGACAATCCGCAGGTGGTTAATGTTTGTTGAGTGCTAGAATTATATTTTTTACAGTCAATTAACGATGAACGAATTCTGTCGAGTTTCATTCCAACCTATTGAAGTGAATGGTTCTAAAAACCAATTCCAATCCATCGTAAATTTCAAGTGTTCAATATCTTTTTGATTTTTTCGAAAGGAAGTTGATTCATACTGTTGAATATCTAATGACTATAAGAATGTTTTATATTTTTTTAATGGAATTTTCAATTTTTAAATATCGATGAAAAGTTCCCGGAAATTCGACGGCAGATTCATCACTAGTTCCAATCGGTTCTTTCTGCTCTCAGACATAATACAAAAAAGTTGACATCTGCATTTTGCTGTACTTCTTCTTTGCACAATTCCCTTGGGTTTCACAGTGTAGTGTGGGTTCGTTTTGTTTGAAAACGGGCATTTAGTTGTTATATATCTGGTGCTTGTCGAACTAAACTTTGACGTGCCGTTTTTCTGGGTTGATTTAATCAGAGAACGTTGTAACGTTTTCCTTTTAACTCTTTTCTACGTATTAGACCGATGGTGATTGGAGGAAGGCCCATGTCTGGTTGTATTTCCTTCTCTATCCAACCGTAAGGAAATAAAACCAAATGCAAACATGGAATGTTACATCTGCCACATCTATTCATCTGTTAAAAAATGCTATAATATCTTAGCAGCTTTTCCCGCTTGACAAGTAAGCTAAGTTAATAAATTGTTTGGCCCAAAAAACCAAGGTAATCCCGCCCCTCCTATGGAGACACAGTCCAAACATATTTTTAAGGTCCAATATTTTTTTTGCTAAAGTGCTATTAACATCCTTTCAGGATATCAAATATGCAGCCCCGAATGTTTGAAAACTACAACCTCCGCATTCATCTGGAGGGCCACCAGATTAACATTCCTGCTTTAAAAATGTTTTTTTTTTTTTTTTTTTTTTGGGTACAAAACATTGAACAGTTTCCAGAAAAGTTTCGTTTTCAATATGACTCAGATATTTGTATTCATTAGTTATTTTTTTTTTCTAAATACATGTTCTGCATTAAAGGGAAAGTTTGCCCTAAAACATAGTTCCATGACTTAATGTCCAAAACTGCCGACCAAAATGAATTCTTCACTTTCTTTCTATGTATCCTAACTAAATAGTCATGTTTGAAATTAAGAAATCACTAAAATCAATAAAAAAAATTTCCCTTCCCTCTACATTTATTACAGGGAGCATCTTGTAGGTGTTAAGCAATTTCATCTGACTTCCTGAGCAAATCACATTGAGCATGTCTGAGCTCACTGCGCTAGAGGAGGGGCAGTAACTGCAGGTGTTTCCTGTACATAATATTTTGCATAAAATATGTTAGTTAATAGGTTGTTTCCTTATTATGATAAGTATGAGTGTGATACTCTAACTTTCAATTCCAATTTTCTAATTTAAATATTTACATTTTTAAAATATTTCCAAAAGTTCTGACTTTCCAGTTTTCCAAAAATTATACGTGATCTGTGGATGTTCAAAACCGGCAGTTCCGAAACTAAACGAGGTTTGTTTGCAAACCGGCTCCATCTCACCTTCAACCACAACTTACCATTCAACTAAGTTTTATAGGGAAATGCCAAATGAATGGTGGGTGCTTTTCACCAGTGAACGTCACTGGCAACCGTACATGCTCTCTGACTTGACATTGTGTATTGGTTTGTTCAGCATAGATACAAATAATAAGCCTAAGTTCTACTTTTACCAAAACATCCATCTTAAGCTAATAGATATAAATAGGTAAACATAGTTTACCCTTATTATGGGTGTCCGTCAATCTAAATGGTTCGTTAATAGACCCTGAATCCTAACCCGTGCCAGCGGGGATTTCACAGATCCCCCTGGAACGCCAACTCTGAACAATTTTTAGATTTCATAAATTTAATCTTTATAAAAAATTTACAATTTTCATATACTATGTGGAAAGCCTAACAGGAGCGCATGAGGTTTCCAGTACTGACGTGTTTTTTAAAAGATTTTGGCCATTGATACGTTGTTCCCCCAGAACCATTTCCCATGTCCTTGAGCCATTTCCAGTAATTTACCATTGCTATTTCTACCTCCAATAAAAAAGGCTTTTTAATGTGTTAAATGAATCAAATCCCTTGCGATTGTGAATTATGGATTTTTGTTCAAAAATCCACGAATATGCAAGCGAAATAGATTTCAGTGATTTCCGCCATCTTTATTCATATTAGAACCACTCATATTTAGATTTTATTATTGCTTAATATTTATATTATTATTGCTTTAAAGCGAAGAAGTCTAATAAGTAAATAAATTATAAAATTTAAATTTAAATTACACTTTATAAATATTATAATTGTAACCTTTTTTTTATTAAATGGTTATTAGTTACCTAAAACAAATAAAGATGCTAAAAATGTAAGTGTTTATTTCTTTCCTTTCATCAAGATTCTCTGTTTCTGTTATCGCCGTCCTGTTGAGTGAAACCTTAATTTGACGCCACCACCAGTGACAATGGCCAGTGGGAAAAATAAAAGAAAGGTAGCCTATTGTTTTGAAAGGTTTTTAAAGTATTTTCAAAAATGAAAAATTTTAGATACTCATTACATTCATATCATTTTTCTACATAATATTTTTTTTTTTTAAGTACCTGAACTGCTCCGCTGAAGGTGTTTATGCTCCTTATCCTTTCCATTTCCTCTGCAGGCAATTTTCTTTTGGTAGTTACCCCCCCTGAATTGAAAGCTGCTGGCATCCCTGATTTGATAGAATTATAGAAGAATATGGAAAAAAACTATGAAGGTTCTGTCACTGGACTTGTTGTATAATCGTATTTAAAATTGAGATACAATTCCATTGCATGGAGAACGCCAATGTTTTAATTATTGCTCTTTATATTGCCTTTATTGCTGCTTCCAGTTTTTCAGGAGAACTTGCGATGAGTCGTTCTGGAAATTTGAGAAATCTGATGAGTGGATGAAACATTCAAACAGACCCAGCATTCAATCTCAGGTGTTTGTTCACACATGTCTAAAATTCTGTACAGGACAGTTCCCCCCATGTAAGTCTTTTAGGCTAAACAGTATCAAGGGCTTTACATTTGTGTGGGCTCTATGTACAGTCTTCATGTTTACTCAATAATGGGATCAGACCAGAGCATAACAAATTACCTTATGCTGACAAGTCCTAAATCAATCCACCTCATCTGTGCAATGTTTACTAACATTAAATCACCCGCTGCATTTTTTCCACTATATTTCTTGATATTCGATCAAGTCAGAAATTGTTTACATTCAACATCAATCATTTAAATACATTTTCACCAAATTTCATTTTTAAATACCGTATCTGTTATTGTACTAATGTTTTTAAGCATCTGTATCTACGTTTTAAAATGTAATATCCTTGTTGGCTGTTTGGGACTTTTCTTTTGAACCAATAAAGTAATGTTAACACGTATTGAAAAACAAAATGCTGAAAAATTTAGTCTAGCGGGGTTGTAGACATTTCAATGAATTGATTTGGTGATATTATTACCATATGGAATGTATGAAGACCAATTTAAAAAAAAATCTTTTATTTTTTGAGCTTGAAAAAATAATAAATTGAAAAAATATTTACTTCTAGCAGGAAGATACAAGAATTTTGAAATGCGAGGTGGTCAGATTAGGGGAACAAGTACACACATGGTAAAAGTAATAAACTGTGCAGACATAATAACATAAAAGAGGTTTAAGTACATCAGCCCATAGTAGGGGATTAAAACTTTTTTTTTCCAACTCTGAGTGTTATTCCATTCAGGGGGGGGTAAAGTCCCCCCCCCTTGGGGATATCAGAGAAATGTCCTGAAGGCGTGATGGAGGGTTTATCTCAGTCCCGTCCAGTTTGGAAATACCCCACTTTGTACCACTTTTATGCAGCCTGAAATCATATTTGGGTTTCTGGTCATTTTAGCGAACCAATGAGGAACATACCATGTCCAGTTAAAGGCCACGCATTCTACAGAGGCAATTTATTTTTTGCAGTATCCTAAGATGGGTTTATACTGTTATTGTTTTCGCAAAACAGCACAGGTCAATATTTCTGTACATGTTATTGCTGCTTAACCCACTAAAAAGCACACAATAGAAATGTCAAATTGCATATTACTTACCAAAGGGTCCAGATTTTAAAATAAGGTTAAAACATTATAAAGATTCCCATTCATAAACAGAATAAGGTTGTTTTTTACTAGATAGAAGATATTAGGTAATAATTCTCTACCCATAGAATATACCTATATCTCTGGTTTATTCATGTGTTTAAAGCTATACTGTCAGAAACATTCACCTATATTAGTGTAAGTAAAATCACTAGATTAATAGAATATATCGTATCAAAGTAGATAATGTAGTATGGGGTTCTGGAAAAAATAACGCAACCTCAAGGTATTGCATATCAAATCAACGATCTTATTGTTGAATGCCACAATAAGAGTTGATTGAATTGCCTTGAGGTTTGCCGTTATCTTTTTTGGGTACCCCATCTACATTTTTCTACTTTGAACGGCTGCTGTGGAACAGAGCCATCGGGGTAGACCTGACACGCCTTGGATTTCTGACACACCAGTTCTCTACATGAATGAATAGTTACAATTATATATTATACTTAGTTTTATGAGGGCTGTTAAATTGTTTCATTTGGTTAACTTTGCTCCTGTATCACAACTTCAATTGACAACTTTTTTAAAGGGCATGTCCATCCTTCTAAACAAAAATGTATATCATATTCCCTCCCCCTTCCCCCCAGCCCAACGCTATATTTTTGTATTAACCCTCCGAAGTTCCCCAAACATTACTTACCTTCCTCTTTTCTCCGCCGCACTGCCAGGCCCTCTGCTTGCGAGAAATGCAAACAGAGGGCGTGACCGGCCCAGTCGCATCTGTTATTGGCTGAGCGGCAGCCAATCCGGACGCAGCTTCCGGGAGTTCAGTGCGGCGGAGGAAGAGGGAAGGTAAGTAATATTTGGGGCACTTTCTGATATAAACATAGTGGGTTGGGGCTGGGCTGACATGGAGAATATTTATAAAAAGATTTTTACACTAGGGGGAGGAATCCTAATCGTGAGGGAATGGAGGGAGAGGTGGGAGAGGGATGGGAGAGGGAGGGGAGAATGGCTGCACTGCACATGGCAAAATCTCCGGATGGGAGACAGGAGGCATAGTCCCTATATGGCCTCTGCAGTAATCTCCTGGTGGGAGCTTTTTTTGGGACTTTAGGGAGGATAGCAGAGAACCCTATGAGCTGGGAGTAGGTAAGGATTAACGACACTACCATGGGGCCAGTAGTGGGGGGATTATATTTTGGGGTGGACATGCCCTTTAAGCTCTGCTTTTTTATTTTTTTTGAGCGCTCTACAGTTACATGTAATTGAAACTCCGCGGAAACCCGAAGACAACATTAGCTTTCCTTTATGGTAAGAGCACTCAATGCTAAGAACTAGGGGGGAGATAATAAATTCCCTATCGCAACTGACTGCCCCTTGTAGTACCCTTTGCGACTGTGCGATTGTGTGAATGGGAGTGGTAAGTTGCGATCCCTTGCACGGCTTTTTAAAACTCAAATTGAAAAGGCTTCATTTTGGTGCTACAAAATGAGCAGACTATCTCTCTAATGTAGTGCATTGTCTTTGGAATGGCACAGGCCATGGAAAATGAGTACAAATTAATCAGTTAGCATGGGCTTTGCACTTATTTTTCCCCATGGGATATTGCATCTCCCTGTTATGTAGATGCCCATGTACTCCCAGATATGTGCATCACCCAGCCATAGTTATCCCAGCATTCGGTCTGTTGGAACACTCCTCAGCCTACATTCTACTCCAAAATGTCAGGAGCCTGGGATATCAAGGATGTCGTTAAACAGATAATCAATGCTGATCATTAATGGGGATTTTTTTACACGTTTCCTGCCTCTTATCTAAAGCTTTAGGTCTCTGTTGTTAGGACTCACTGACATATGGATGGCGGCCACTACCATCCTTTTATTTTATAAAATTCACAAACAGCTTATACAAAACATAGGGTCAATTTCTTCTGTGTAATAAATAAGTTCCATGGAACATTGTTGGGTTTCATTGAAAAAGACATGGCGTATTCATGGAAACTCGGTAACACTTATTCTGAAAATGTATTTTTTTTGTACATAGCTTGGATTGATAGATAGATAGATAGATCATTGGAATATAGATAGATATATAGATAGATGATATATATAGAATAGTATAGATAGATAGATCGCTCGCTCGCTCAGCTCGCTCGCTCGCTCGGTCGCTCGCTTGGGCAGATCGCTCTGCTCTCCTCGCTCTCTCGCTCGTCGCTCGCTCCTCGCTCTTCGCTCTCTCAACTCGCTCGCTCGCTAGCTCGCTCGACTCGCTCTCTCGCTCGCTCGCTCGCTCCTCCTCGCATCGCATCGCTTCGCTCCCTTGGCCGTCGCTCGCTCGCTCCTCGCTCCCGCTCGCTCGCCTCGCTCGCTCGCTCGCTCGCTCGCTCTGCTCGCTCGCTTGGCCCTCTCTCTCTCCTCGCTCGCTCGCTCCGCTCCTCGCTTGGCGCTCTCTAGCTCCACTCGCTGGCTCGCTACCTCGCTCGCTCGCTCCGCTCGCTCGCTCGCTCGCTCGCTCGCTCGCTCCTTGGCCGCTCGCCGCTCGCCTCGCTCGCTCCTGCTCGCTCCGCTCGCTCGCTCGCTCTCGCTCGCTCGCTCGCCGCCGCTCCCTCGCTCGCTCGCTCGCTCGCTCGCTCGCTCGCTTGGCCGCTCGCTCCTCGCTCCTCGCTCGGCTCGCGACCCCCTCGCTCTGCTCTCTCTCCCTGCTGCTCGCTCCGCTGCCTCGCTCGCTCGCTCGCTCCTCGCTCCTCGCTCGTCGATCCCTCGCTCGCTCGTTGGTTGGTCCCCCTCTCGGCCTCGGTTGGTCTTCGGTCCCCTCTCGCTCGGTCCGTCCCTCGGTCCGCGCGCTCGCTCGGCTGCTCGCTTGTTTGTTCTCGCTCGAGTCGGTCGGTCGGGTCTTTCGCTCGCTAGCTCGACTCGCCTCGCTCGTCCGCTCGCTCGCTCGCTCGCTCGCTCGGTCGCTTCTTCGGTCGGTCGCTCTCGCTCGCCTCGCTCGCTTCGGCTCGCTCGCTCGCTCTCTCGCTCGCTCGACTCCCCCGCTCCTCGCTCGGCGGTCCTCCCTCGCTCGCTCGCTCGCGCGCTGCTCGCTCGCTCCCCTGCTCGCTACGCATCGCTCGCTCGGTCGCTCATCGCTCGCCCCTCCCTCCGCATATTATTAGCTTCCGCTACCACCGGTTCTCGTCACCGTCGACGTCCCCCCCCTGGATTATATACGGCGATAGTATCATTATGACCTCAATCGTAGCGATCCGCGCCTTTATAACTATGTTCCATAGATCGATAAACCTAGAAAAGCACTTCAATCACATTCCTAGGCCCCATACCCCCACCATATTTTCCATATTATCTGCCACGGGCCACATATTATAAACAAAGGGGTTTTCAGTATACATTTACTGTGGATCACAGTATGGGGCCTAGGATTTGGCTTGAATTATCTTTTCTATGATTGTATAAATGTTTTGACCCAGATCAGTACACTTCTGCTAAAATGTAGTTGTAAATTAAGGGGCTCAACACGATGCAATGAAATTGTGACTATGAACTACGACCAGATTAAATTGGAACACTCGTCATACAATCGGACAGTAACTAACCACAATAAAATTGTTGCCATTTGCTGATGCCCAATCTGCTTATAGGCAGATATTATTGTGTAGATCTAAATTGTTGCAGAATGAATGTGCCGCTAGAAAGCAACCAATCACCATCATTTGGGCATGATTTAATGTTGGCGGGATAATGTCATATTGCAAAAAATACGAATGTAAAAAGCACTTTTTTGGGTTGAGGTCTCGAATGGTAATGAAGAATGAAGTAATTGCGATTTGTGTTTTGCTGGTTTTTTTTCATATTTATTGCTAACGAATGTCGATTGGGTTCGTACATTAATTAATTCACCCTTGTTGTTTTACTTTGTACCGCATCACACATTGGCCATCATGAACCAAATATACACTTATGGACTACACCTTCAGACTGTGAGCTCTGCTTTTTCCAGGAAGTTGTTAATTTGACACTTCAGGATTGAGTTGGAAGAATTTGTTGGAGAATCATCTATACAACATAACAATTTTTATTGTAGCAATAAAAGTTTTCCATTCGGACCAGATCCCTTCAGATTCAATCAGATCTTCTCAATTTATTTCACCAATTTATCTATACCATTAACGATACAATTGATGTACAATCGTGGAGTTCGTACGACGATTGTACACAAAATTGCAATAGTGTATGGGCCCCTTAAAGCTTAAGGAGTGTTTCCATGACCCTTCGCTCTATAGATAGATGATAAATAATAGATAGATAAAGATAGATAGACAGATAATAGATAGAATATATAAATATATAGAAATGTCCTGTAGTAGGATGATATATATTAGAACGGTCTGTAGTCGCAGATGCTGGGTAGCTAGCTAGCTAAATAATAGATAGATATGATAATAATAGATAGATGGTTAGATAGCTATGATAGATAGATAATACAACTAAGATAGAATCGGTAGATGATATGATAGATAGATAGATCGATAGATTGATCGATAGCATGCTAGATCGCTAGATAGATCGACTCGATAATCGCAGATAAATCGATAGCTAGATAATCGATAGATAGATAGCACATTCTAGCAAAGGTCTGTAGATAGATAGATAATATATAGAAAGGTCTGTAGGTAGACAGATTTCTGGGTAGCTAGCTAGATAGATTATAGATAGATAGGTAGATAGATTAGATCGGTAGATCGGTCCTCGCTCTGTCGTCGATCGGTAGACCACGCTCGCTGATCGGTCGTAGGTCCCAGCGGGCCCGGCAGATAGATAGATAGATGATCGACCGACAGACAGACAGACACAGACAGACAGACAGACACCGACCAGCACAGACAGACACAGACAGACACAGACAGACAGACAGACAGACAGATAGATAGATAGATAAATAGATAGATAGAAAATATATAGAAAGGTCTGTAGAGAGATAGATTAATATATAGAAAGGTCTGTAGGTAACAGATTGCTAGGTAGCTAGCTAGATAAATAATAGATAGATAGATAAACCTAATCGATAGGTAGATCGATATGAATAAGCCATAGATCGATTGCTAGCTCGCTCAGCTAGCCTCGCCGCAGCTCGATAGTCCTCGCTCGCCTAGCTCGTGCTAGCTCGACTCCTCGTCGCGCTCGCTCCTCGACCTCCGGCTCGCTCGTCTCGCTGCAACAGCCAGAGCCAGCATGGTATTGTCTTGTATAAAGCGAGGTATGGATTCAAGGGAGGAAAATGTAATTCGCCCTCTTTACAAATCACTGGTTAGGCATTTGTGTTTGGAATTTGTGGTGCAGATTTGGAATCTTGTGTACAAAAAGGACATCTTGGAAATGCAAAGGATTCAATGAAAGAAATTAATAAGGGGAGCTTGAATATGAAGACAGATTGGATAAGTTACAATTATGTTCACTAGAGAAAAGGCGCTTGCGTGGGGATATGATTACTGTGTATAAATACATTAACGGGCATTGGGTATTACTGACAGTTCCTCCCACCTGAAGTATAAATGGAGCAAAAAAACCTTGTTTATTGTGTCCCTTGAAACAGTGAACAAACGGTGAAGCTTATTGGCATGCCACTATTGTAATACACAATATAAAAATCAAAAAGTAGATTTGGGTACTATAGTATCCCTTTTAAAAAGATCTTGATTGGTCATTTTAATGCTGTTTGTTATTATGACTCTACATTAGGTAAAATCAATTGAGTATTTAAGACTAACAGGGAGATTCAACAAATGTTCTTATCGTTTAAAATGGTGCTAATTTTGCCCCAACCAATCAGATCTTATGTAACATTTGAAAGCTAACATCTGATTGGTTGGGGCAAAATTAGCACCATTTTAAACGATAAGAACTTTTATTGAATAATACTGATACGTTTTTATATTAGATTCTTAGCACAGTTTTCAACAAGGGTTTATTTCAAGCAACTGGCTACTCTGCTGGCATCTATTGATGGTTTTAATACCTGCTTGGCACCTCTTCTTTCTGATAGTTTGGGATTTCCTCTCCTCTAATCTCTTACCACCAAGCCGAATTACATGGTCTACATTGAACAGCTGCAAGTCCCAGATGGGAGCTTTGTAAAGAATATTTTAGTTCATTTTCCTTTTGCATGACTTTCTATCTTCCGACAGACAAAAAAAAAAATAAGAGAGGAAAAATGCTATGAATTTCATGAAGGCGTGCCATTAAAGCAATTCCCTGTATGTTTTGATAGCCAGTGGAACTGATGGTACCCGGTGCTATGCCATATAAGCTTGAAAACATCTACTTTCATTTACATTTTTCCGAAGAGGGAAAATAAATAGGAGATGGAAAAACTAAGATTTCTCAGTTTTCCCTTCTTAGCATTGGAATCTCATTGCTAATATCACAAGCAAATAAAAACCGATAGACCATCTGTCTAATACAATTCTTGCACCAAAAGACACATCTACTATTAGTGAGTTAAGTTCCTCTAACAGGGATATGACCACTTTATACAAATATATAAGTGGGCCATAAAGGATAAAGGATGTTGTCATCCAAAACATGTTCTGCTGTAGTACAATTAATAGTGCTTTGGCAGACATTTTTTTGTGTGTCTCTTAGTCCTCCAAGTTCTTCTAATTTTTACTCTGATTAGAGACATCGCAGCAAATCACTGAATGCTAATCCCCTAGCTGCCTCTTCTGAGCATGCTCAAGAACGGTGAAACTGTGGAACTGTCCTCCAGCAGATCCGGTAATGGCAAGTTCACTGAATAAACTGGGCTAGATAAGTTTCTAAAATTCAATAACATTGAAAATGACTGGTATTAATACATAAACAGGGTTATTCACTAAAAAAAGCTCTTATCATTAAAACGTTGGTAATTTGCCCCAACCAATCAGTGTGATTTTTTTCAAATGTTAAATAAGATCTGATTGGTTGGGGCAAATTTAGCACTACCCGGTGCTATGCCATATAAGCTTGAAAACATCTACTTTCATTTACATTTTCCGAAGAGGGAAAATAAATAGGAGATGGAAAAACTAAGATTTCTCAGTTTTCCCTTCTTAGCATTGGAATCTCATTGCTAATATCACAAGCAAATAAAACCGATAGACCCTCTGTCTAATACATTCTTGCACCAAAAGACACATCTACTATTAGTGAGTTAAGTTCCTCTAACAGGGATATGACCACTTTATACAAATATATTAGTGGGCCATAAGGATAAAGGATGTTGTCATCCAAAACATGTTCTGCTGTAGTACAATTAATAGTGCTTTGGCAGACATTTTTTTGTGTGTCTCTTAGTCCTCCAAGTTCTTCTAATTTTTACTCTGATTAGAGACATCGCAGCAAATCACTGAATGCTAATCCCCTAGCTGCCTCTTCTGAGCATGCTCAAGAACGGTGAAACTGTGGAACTGTCCTCCAGCAGATCTGGTAATGGCAAGTTCACTGAATAAACTGGGCTAGATAAGTTTCTAAAATTCAATAACATTGAAAATGACTGGTATTAATACATAAACAGGGTTATTCACTAAACGCTCTTATCATTAAAAACGGTGGTAATTTTGCCCCAACCAATCAGATGTGAGTTTTCAAATGTTAAATAAGATCTGATTGGTTGGGGCAAACTTAGCACCATTTTTAACGATAAGAACTTTTATTGAACCTCCCTGATAGTTCTTGATGATCCAATTGTTTCAGTTCACCTCACTTTATTTAAGTATTTTATTCCTTTATTTAGTACGGCGAAGCAAGGACATGTACAGTGGGGATCAAGGCCAGCAGGATTTGGACATTATCAGCAATCAAAATTACATATCCACTCCCAGAAGCATTTTTTCCCATAAACCAAGACGCCCCAAAATCATAACTTCCTGACATCCCTGGAAGGAGATTTTTGCTATTAAGTCTGCCAGTCCGTTTTATCTTTGTGTCCACCTCCTTTCACATATTTTCAAGCTCTTTACTGTAATGAGTGATCCTTACATAGCTCCTCCAAGATGGCAGCATTTATGGTGGCAGTGTCATATAGCAATACATGCACCCGATCATGGATTGCCTTGCTTGGGAAGCTTTCCTGGGTTTGATCTTTGTTTCATATTGGATTTCTGCCTTCTGACTCCTTGACATTTTTTTTTTTTTTACTGGCCTTTGACACCTGCTGCCTGTCTTAACCCCTCTGCTTAGGATTCCTGGACTTTTGATGTCTGCCACCTGTCTTGACCCTGCTCCTGTTATATTAATTTCACCTTGTCTTCCCCATTGGATTTTTCACATTGGACTTAGATTTTTCCTCCTCGGTCCTTACTTATCTTGGCCTTTAAACAGGTTCCAATCATTACATTCACAAGTTTGAGTAGCCATGAAGGAAGCCGCTCATGCAGCCATCGTGAATATTTGGGCGTGCTGTCCCTATCACAGCTGTGATCGAAGACTAACAACCAGAAAGTGGCGGGCAGACGAAAAGGGACCAGTATACTTAATGGTGAATTTCTCCTTCCAGGAATGCCAAGGAGCTGGGTAAGTTTTGTTGAAATAGGATTTTAAGGGAGTGCTGGTATTGAGAAAAAATTTGTTCTTGAAGGATTGACATGTCCTTTAAAGGCTAAGACATTGAGCCAATCAAAGAAGCGAATTCCGGCCGAGCCTCTTCTGCTTGTCTTCCGTGCATGGAAAAGATATGGAAGACAGGCAGAAGGCAGCAATGGAACGAGGGCTGGTAAGTACATTTGGGGTCAGCTTTCACACACACACACATATATATATATAAACCTTGTGAGGTTGAGGTTTGTGCCCATTCCTGCCACATATGAAATTTTTTTAGGGGGGTGGACATACCCTTTAACATTGGAGGTCAGAATTCATCAGGATCACTCTTTTGGGGATAACAGGCTAAATATTTTGGACAGATAGGACAACTGGTTTAATTCTGAAAATAGTAACTAACATCAAATAAGAAACCATACAAACAGAGACAACCTTTCATTTACTCCCAGGACCAATTTTACGCTCTACTCTACTCTTGCATTATGACATCAATTTGCACCTATATTTACTGAATATTGTTACTAGATTATGTTGATTTAACCACATTAAGATAACCCCATTATGGAAGGTCCTAACTAGTTTTGTTTTACTTCTACCTTTCTACCCTTACTTACCCTTTCACTTTTGTACCAGGGAAAGAGACATAAGACCTCGAGGATGTAGTGATGGACCCAAACCTGAACTTTATGAGTTCAGACAAACTCGAACTATGCGAACTTACGGACAGTTTGTTAAACCTCGAGTGTAGCATTTGTTTTCAATAACCATTGAATGTAATGTTCGATTTTCTGTAACTCTCAAATGTATTGCTCAGTAGCCCTCGAATATATTGTTCTTTTTCAGTAACCATTGAATGTAATGTTCAATTTTCCATAACCCTCGAATGTATCACTTGGTATCCCTCGAATGTTCTGTTTTGGTAACCCACAAATGTAGTGGTAGATTTCGGTATCCTTCGATTACGTTCGGTATCCCTCGAATTGACCGTAACCCTTGAATGTACAGTAGCATGCGGAAACCCGATAATTGCCCGATCATGAAGAAAGAAGTGTTTCCCCAGGTGCCACAGCCATTTCCAGTAACTCACCATTGCTATTTTAACTGTTATGCATCCACACATTTCAAACTATTATCTGCCATTGACTTTAATGGGTTTGTTTCTGAAATCAGTAAGTTTGGGCATTTGACCAATATTATGCAATAAATACCCCTATGGTTATGCACAGATACTAGCTTATTACACGGGACCTTATAAAGGTGCATGGATCATCTTATCTTTGTAAGATATTTTTGTCGATCACAAACCTATTACAGTGTAATTCTGCCCAATTCATGCTCCCACAGTCCCTCGTTTGTATGTAAGAAAGTAATCACATTAATAATGTTTGTTTAAAGCAGCCTCGTGTTTGTAAAGAGGGAAAACGTGAGTTTATTCTGGCAATTTTTTTTTGCAATTTCAAATCATCAAAGACATTAATTCCCCAGATGTTAAATGGATTTGCCAATACAAAACGAGAGAACCTAATCATTTTCAGAGCAATTCAAGTCTTCTCTAGTCTACGGCCAAAGGTTTTATATAAAGACAAGGTTAACCAAGAGGCCAGACTTCTGAAAAACTCAACGTTATTTTGCTAAGAGCACACACTGTAATGCCTTTTTTCAGGTAAAGTATTTAAACTACAAATTAAATACTTTTAAATAAGAATAAACATTTACATTTCTTAATATAATCATCAAAAGAAAAAGTAAAAGAAAACTTTCTATTAAGTCCCAGAGAGGAAAAATACAAAAAGTATGAAAGTAGGGAGTGTGCCAAAGTTTGGAACCTGGTTGAAATTCTGCCGGAAGTTCAACACGTAACAACCAAGATTTTAACGGTTGAATACCTGGTTTTGCGGTTCAAAGTTCCGAACCAAAACTATGGGGCATATTTATAAAGGTTTGTTAAACTTTTCGCCTTCTTTAATGCTGCCTTTTTGACAAATTTGGAGTTTCCGCTATTTATAAAGCAGTGGTAACCAGTGGCAAAAGGGCATTACCGCTACTTTTCACTTTCACGCCATACATCACTGCGGTAACAGCTCAAGCATATTTATAAAATGGCGTGTATTATTGCGTTAAGTTCAGCCACTCCAATTCGCCAAGTTTGAGGTGGCGAAACGCACAAGTGGCCATTTATTTAGCCTGCCAAGGGTCCATGGAGGTGTCAGTACATTGTGGAGTGTTTCTCAATACTAATAGTACTCAGGGGGGTGTTAGACTATTTTCCAGCATTTACTGTTATACGATCTGCGATTTCGCTTTTTAAGGTTTATTTTTCGCTTTTTAAGATGGCTTTTTTTTTTAATTAAGGTTCCGGTTTTATTTATTTACCAATAAAGTCAAATGGGAGTCTAAGGGACATATTTATAAGGCATTATTTTTGCTTTTTTTGCCACCAGACTTCACCACCTTTTTTTAAACTTTCAACTTTTCTTTTCATTAAAGTTATTAAAAAGGCGAATTTTCAGCAAAAGGGAAAATTATGTAGCAAAAAGTGGCACTAATAATGCTGAAAAAGCTCAGCACATATGATGGTAAATAGGTAATACTCCCTGGTGGGTTTTCAAAGTAGTATTAAATTGGTTACTACACACTGAACACCTATCATTGTTATTTAAAAATAGCCTAACACATTTGGGGTTTTTTAGCCACAGATATAAATAGTGTAAAACTCAAAAGGCAAAAAAAAAATAGCTCTGAAATGACACTAGAGAGCAATCTCTCTTTTCGTAGTGATAACACTTACCCGCGGATCTCCGAAAAAACGAGGATTTTCGTAAAAACGAGGAACCGGAACTTCCTGCCTAGCAAAATGGCTAGTTCTGCAAGGCAGTTGTATGCCATGAACTACCTGCTGCTCAGGGGGTACGATGAGTTCCCCCCTGGCACCCATCATGTGCGGCGCCGGAGGCAGAGGCCTCAATATGTGGCTGCCGTACGGCAGATGATAGAAGGCAAGTATACTTTTTATTATATTACTGTATTATAATACGTAGTAAAATATTTTAATTCACTTCTGACAAAAACACATTTATATATATGTTTTTAAAAACATCAATAATCCTTAAATTTGGCTTGTGAGAGAGAGATCCAAGTTCTTTGTATTTCTCATTCACTGGTTATTATTACATTATTCTTCTTCTTATATTATTCAATATCAGCCCTATTTAAAGGGTAAGTAAAGTCAAAAAATATTCAATGTATCTATCTCCCAGACGCTCGATCTCTCAAGACCATCTTCCCAATCCAAACCTACCCTTTCTTCTAAACCCCTAACATCACTCCTACACACATTTAACCTATGGGATACCTGGAGACTGAAACACCCCACGGAAAGACGATACACGTTCTACTCACACCCACACAAAGTCTATACAAGAATTGACTACATTTTTATATCAGCCCAATTTCTACCGATGTTAAAAGACTTGGATATTTCTGAGATCACCTGGTCCAACCCTGCCTCATTCTCAACCCACCTGACAGGCATCCCCTCCGTGAAACCAAATTTCAAGTGGAAACTCAATGAATTCTTACTCACCAACCCCCAGACCTTAGACCAACTTAAAACAAATATCACCGATTATTTCCAACTGAACAACACAGACGATATCTCACAGACAACTCTTTGGGCTGCCCACAAAACAGTGGTAAGGGGTCACCTAATAGCCTTGGCATCTTCTAACAAACAAGCAGCTAAATCTAAACTAGATGGATTTCAGACTTCACTTTACAAGAAATCTCCAACCTAAGGGGAGAAATTAATTTGCTTCTCTCCTCACATACCGAAAAGGAAATCCGTCTCACCCAACATAAATATTTCGATAAAAGAGACAAGGCCGACACCATGCTGGCACGAAAACTTAACCCCCGATTTAAAACTCATAGAATCACAAATCTCCAAATTTATATGGCGTAACAAACACCCGAGAATAAGCAGTAAAAAACCCACAACGCCCCAGAGGTAACAGGGGGACGCCGCTAATGGCTAGTTTACAACCTATTTCTGGCTCAATAGCCAAAACTTTCAATGGGGCCAACCTTAAATTACCAATGGTCGAACTGGGAGCAATCGCTTGGCCCCACCATCCCCTGAATCGATTACTCTGGCTCTCTTCGCTACATATAGCACAACACAAAAAATGCGGCACTAGCTGTACAGTATTGTCAACTCTATAATACTTTGTATGGATACCTGTTAACCAATATAACTTTGCAACACACTCCCCCTAATAACTATTCTCAATAACCCGGCCTTCCCCCAGACTAAAACGCGACAGGGTAACAAGCCTTACGGACAAACAAATCTACAAAATGGCCCCATTAATCATGAGTGCAAATTTCACCCTGGACACATTAGGGCACCACTTAAAACTCCCCCTTCCGAATGGTTCCCCACTACACCAAACATCACAATTTTAATCACAAAACTTCACAAGACCCCTATCTCGGACAACCAAATTGAAGAAGTACTGGATGATAACCCCACACCACACCCCCATACCTATCTCATATTTGACTCACTACTAACGAAATTTAAGACATTCCTAAAAAACTAAAATTTATGGTCAAATGGGAGACGTGGCGGGGCTCATCGTGGAAAGACATGAAGTGCTCCAACTGGTACCTCTTCTCCCTCAGAGTATCTCTCAGATCTATCCAAATTCCTCCCCTCTCTGCTATCCGAAATGCCCAGATGCCGGCCCGATATCTATTCCGCTGCTGTTGGAGCTGCTCTGTCGAGACTAGAAACTGTGGGCCCCATGCGAGAGCTAATCCACAGACGCTACATCCAAATAACCTAGACCCCTGGACAGCTTTATTGTGACAGATATCTACCTCACCTTTCACTACAAACAACAAACTTATCCATCGTTTTTGCCACAGCTACCATAGTCTCTTGCTGCCATGGAAGCAACGATCCCCTCAGCAACATGAATCTCTAAAAATTGGTTCTGGATCTGTGAAAACGACACCGATTACTCCCAAACCTATAAGGCTCAATACGCAAACTACGCTTGAAGGTATGGAGCCCAATGGCTATTATACTATAACCACGTCCTCGGTGGGAATCAAGAACAACCATGCACACAAAACAAAAAAATGGACTAAACTAATCCAACTTGCAAGAAGCTAACAAGTAGCCACTGTCTAATCCAAACTGGAGGCATCAAATAGTATATACAGTGTGGGCAAATAATAGTCACAAGTAGACCAGGAATAGTACAGGAAATTCCACAATCTTATATGCTTATCATCATAAAACCCCTCATTATACAATCACCATATATACAACAAAAACCAGTCTAAATATAAACCCATCACAGCAATCCTACACACTGGCGTCCCCAGTATAACGGCCGACATGCACCAACTAAATGGTACAAACTCTAAGCATTAGTAGCAGCAGTTTAGTGGCAGTAGCAGAATAGAACGACATGCGCCCTCCGTGCACTCCGCGTGTCCTATAAGACGTGGCGTTTGATTGAACTTTGTTTTCATGGAGGTGCGGAGGAAAGTAACACAGGAGTTGTAATTGTATCGGCTGAAACTTTGACACTGTGAATATACTGGGCTGAACATTGCATTACTAACCATTTATCACTTGACTGTACCTCTGGCTTTAATAGTGCTAGCTTATATAATGTGCGGTGTCTTACCACGACCCAGGAGGAAGAGCGGCTTGGGCGGAAGGGCACGTCTGTTTGTCTGTATCTGCTTACATAACTGCTACTTACTAACTGACCTAGTTTGCCTATCCGTTTATTGGTGCATGTTGGCCCTGTTTTTGATACTGGGAGACTCCCGTTTGGATGCTTTAGATGGGGGTTTTGTTTTTAGACTGTTTTGGATCATGTGATTATGTATAATGATGGTTTTTATTATGGACTAAGATTAGAGATTGTTGGAATTTTCCTATATATTCCTTGTGTGTCTACAAGTAAATTAATTGTTGACTATTTTGAGCTCCTTCCAGTTTTGGCGGTACAGTGGGTTTACTTGATAGCTTACTTTGCTAAGTGTATATTTACAATATTAATTTTATACCCCGGCACCCACACATTCAAACGTATGATGATATTCAAATAGGGGTTTATAGTATACGTATATCTTTTATATATATATATTTTTCGGACCTAAACTAACCACCCACCCAACCATCACCAAATCCTATAAACTGGCAGGGGTGGGCGGACGAGCCGAGTATCACTCTCTTTACGGTCGCAACTTACGTCACGACTTTAACGGTCTGATGAAAACGTGCACTCTAGATAATAAACGGTTTTTTGATCTATAAATTGTAAAATATCTTACAGTGAGATACTATATCTGTCAATACAATACCGACAAGTGCCCCACCTCTATGGGGGAACTTTTTTCTTTTCCTCCAAATGTTCGTGTAACATTTTAAGATTCCTCCTGTATTGTTTACTTGATTTCTCACAATAAACATTTTGGAAAGAGGCATTCATGGTTTCCACACAAGTTGTAGTGAAAGTGAGAAAAAAAGGAGATAGAATGAGGTGGATCACATTTGAGTTTGAAAGTTTGAAAGGAGAATCGTCATAAGAACAGGTCGTTTCTGACAGCTACGCGAAAGCTTTTTATTTCCTGGGCAAACTAGATAGATCTTCATCTTTTCTATGCTCATCTAAAATTAATGGAAACGCTGGGAAATAATATGGAATTACAGTCCGCCTACTAACCAGTTCATATTGTTAGCACATGATTGAGCATGACCAGTGGCGTAACTACCACCACCGGGAGCCCGGGCTGGTATAGGGCCCACCCAAGCCCCAAGATCCTTTCCGGGTAGCTGTTCTAGACACTGACTGGTGCGTGTGAATGAAACATATGCCGCGATCAGCTGTTTAACAAGATACCTGGACCTGAACTCTCCTCCCGCAACATACCTGAAGTTTTGGGTCCTGACTTTTAAAGCCTGATCGTTGGAGTCTTCATTTAGCGGGTGATCAGCTTGTTTAAACATTCTACCACAGAAGGAACTTGGATAGTGGAGGGGGGTTAGGGGGTCCTGACTTTAACTCCATATTTAAGCCGGATGCGCTGGTTTATCGCAAAAAGTCCCCTTCATCCGGCTCGTGTATTTGATATCACGTTTGATTTTAATGCCTACTTCTGTCCAAAGATTCACAAAATAACCGATATGGCAACAAAAGAACACATACACATTGTTGTAACCAAAACTTTTCCACTGCCGAATTTCGGTTGAGAAATAAAACGTGCTCTACTTTACGGGCATCATAATGTCAGGTTCTTCATATTGCATCTAGCTTCTTAAACTAAATTCCATTAAACTGATGAGATTCCCTTCTCCCACCATCAGTCCTCTCATAGGACACGTGTGGTTTATTTTACACTGTTAAGAATTTGCACTGCATCTGGTGGTTTTGTTTGTCTTCTTCTCTGAGTGTTTTCCCATCATTGACCATCTAAATGGTTCCCAATCATAAAGGGCCAATGGCCTCACGTGTCCATACCACAGAGTCACAGATACCGTCAGCACCCACCTATAAACCTCTGTTCAATGTGCACACTAATCGCTAATCATAACGATAAATGGGAAATACAGCTTCAGTTCAACAAAACATTTAAATGAGAGAGAAAAATCAATTCCACATAGGAAACTAGATGTTTATTAACAATTAAGTGACAACTTAAACCCTGTAATCGATCTCTTGTTGAAAGTTATGTAACACATCCCAAAAGTGACCACCCACAACTCTAAGTTTGCCAGGTTTCAACGATGAAAGATGTTGGTTTCCTCACAAAATAGCAACAACAACTCAGTTGTGTTTGACTGGCCAATCAGCTGCTCCCATGCATGGAAAGAGCTACCTTAAATCCACTATGTGATGCTCATTCTGGTTCTGTCCCCACAGAACCAGAGTTTACACAAACATTTTGGCTTCAAGTTCAAAAACAAAACAATTCAGTACTTGTACCAAATGTGGGGTTTCTCCCTTCCATGCTTCACAGTAGCACATACCACATTCCCACGGCATGACAGGAATTAGGTCGCTTCAAACTTTAAATGGCAATAAACCCCCAAACAAAAGGGGGGGGGGGCTGTGGGAGCACCTTATGGCAACATTATTTAAACATTATAGTGAATGTGCTACTGATCTGACCAAAACCTTAGAACAAACCAGAAACAGAGATGGATCAGAAGTCCTGGGGCCCAATCATCATAATATCGAGGTAGTGCAAACATAAAACTGGGGGTTTGTTTAGGTTACAATGTTAATGCATAAAATGAAAGCCTTCAACCACGTCAAGGTAACCCCCAGTGAGGAAGGTCCCTCCTACTTTACGTTGGGTCATTTTCGGGTGACAACTCCCTGTTTGGTTGCATTTTTCTGGCCTTGCATTGGATTTAGTATTGGAGGCTTCACTTCCCCCTCCCGCCTACTGGCTTTTAACAAGGAGGAAGAGGCCTCCATCCACCCCCTAAATCTTTAATACACTCATGTTGAGGACCTAAAACACGTAGTGTATCATCATGTCCTGTGGTTATATAATTTATATCTTTATGTACGAACTATTTGTATTGTTTCTCTTGTATGACTTATTTGTATTTTTATTACTATACATAATACATTATTAGAAATGTATATAAAATTAGATTAAATTAATAACAATATTACAGAAGTCGTGGTTCCTGTGCTTGTGCCTGGGTACCTGGCCAATTAGAAAAAAAGTTAATCTCCCCATAGACAGCCCCAGAACACTGGAAGGCCATATTTCAGACTAATTAATAATTTGTTTTTTAGGGGGGGACCCTCACCGTATAAGGTGAATGTTTTTTTTCACGAATGAAAACCTTTACTTTCCATATTAGACCACTAAGATCTCAGACATTACCAAATACCTTTGTTCGAAGTCTAGATTACAGGGAGGATTTCCTACAGTCCTTAGAGTCAATGGTCTGCTCTATACAGAAGTGGCATAAATTGGCATTCACACATTAGCTGTGACATTCCTCCTTGACTACGATTGCTTCTGCTGTTGTATAAGTTGGTTGACACGTGTTCCAATGATTGCCTCATTTATGAAAAATGCTCCTTAAAGGCTCACTATCCATCACCATTGCTACAAGCCATCCAATTGCTTTGCTTTAAACACCTTTATTATACAGATTCTAGTTTAGTACCACCAGTCAGACCTCATTTGCATGTGGCTATTTAATTACGCTCTTAAAATAAATCCCATAGGGGGGGGTTTAACATCCCCAGGATCTGTATATCTAAGATAGTTTCACGCACCCCTCAATACTGTGTCATTGTGTCCATTGTGCCATCCAACATGCTTCTAAGTATTTTTAAAGATACGCTGTAATTTTTTGACACATTGGGATTAGGTAATTAAAGGGCAAAACTATACCTATGCTATCGATCTGGAGCAACAATCAGATTTCTATACTTAAGGACAGAGTCAACCCCTTAAATGAATTTGCAACAGGTAGAGCACAAAACTCACAACCAAGCAGCCAAGTGCTGTTATCACCGATATATATTTCAGTTGTTTTGGGCCACTTAAAAGCGACTCCCATCACTGTGGCAGTATTGCATTTGCTAAGATTTGGGTGCTCTACTGTTTTTTGGGGTGACTTGGCCACTTAAATCTTCAAACTGCATTAATTGTTGCTTAGTAGTTTTTGCGGTGGATCATATTTTATCCCACTCACTCACAGGGGTTAAAATTTGTCGTAGTTTCGCAATGATATAGGGACCCACAATTTAAATCAATCGAAATTTCCCATTTCTCTGTAAGCTCAGCTCCATTCTATCTCAGTCAGATGGTCTCCAACCTCCTACATTTTTTGTAGCTGCAATAAATATGTTTACCCCAGCTATTCTCCATTGACTTTTTTCTCAAATCATAATATCATAGCAGCGAAGGGGATCGATACTATTTCCTTTACAAGGTCTTTCTATTCTGTAGGTCTACAAACCTTCCATACATTAGAAAAACACAGAGGGGATAACATCCCTTCGGATCGTAGCCTTGATAACACTGTTCCAAAACATAACAAGCTCATTTAATTGACTTTTTGGAGGAGCACAAAAACATTTTTGTGTACACCCACAATGCACTTTGAGACTATTTAGCTTAGACTCGGGGTGTGATCTTTACATAATTATAGCCCAAAATGTTCAGATTCCACGTTCTGGAATGAAGAGAAATGGTTTTACCCAGCTCCACTGGACTGATAGCAAAAATAATGTTTCACTACAGCAACTTGTAAATTCCTGAACATATCTGCTGACCTACGTCGGGATTCTATTCAAACTGTAGGGAAGGTTCTGCGAGTTTGAGAACTAAAATTACGTAAGGTTCTAAGAAAGGATCCACCATAAGTGGCACTGGTGGGTACTGTGGAGACCTTTTGAGGGACATACATAGCGTATCCCTGAACATGGGCTAATATTTTCTGGCCCTTCTATTGTTTTTTTTCAAAACTTGTGTAAATACCTGTGTTCCCATTGTAGTCCTTCATAAATATCCCTACAGTGTCGTCCACAAAAACTTCCCATTACATTCAGTTTATTACTGGAGGAAAGTGGGAATCGTTTCTGGGACAGTAAACATATTAAAACCGTTAAACGTGTATTTGTGACCAATGGCACTTTTGTCTTAGAATAAACGCAGGAGCTCAATGTTCCTTGGTAAAAACCCCACTGTATTTTGATCCCTCTTTTTTCAACCAACATATAAACCAAAAGAGAACAATTTGGGTTTAGTGTATAACTTTGTTTTGAATTCCATAATGACCAGTTATGGAAAGCAAACGCTTCTTGTGGGTACGGCACGGTTCGAACGGCTTCTGGTTCTGAGCCAACATATTTTTATTTTTAGAATAAATTTATTCAGTAGGGAATTATACAAGCAAAGAAAGGACAATCAATTAAAGAACAACACCAATAATAACAAGCAACAAACAATAAAAATTAGTGTTTCTTTTTAACTTAATTCGCCCCACCCCTGAGAAAATCCATTCGAGACAAACCCCCTCACCGGACCAACTCACAAGCCAAGAAGAAACCGTACAAAAACCCCCCCATCTACGCTTTTTACTTATCTACCATTCTAAGATTCTCCTTCGTCTCTTCTCTCATCAGGGACTAGTAGCATTTCTAGGGGTCTTAGGTGGCCATAATATGGACGATAACAGTAAATCCCGTCTAGGGAACGAGGGATTTTTACCAATTATCGTTGATGTGGTATTCCTGACCATGAGTTTGCATTCCAACCGATCGGGATGACGTTCCATGCAGTAAGGAGCCGCCGACTCCCCATACCGCTACGGGGATCGGTCTGGTCCATGTGGTGTGTTCCCAGAGCATTGTGCCACAAACCATTGTGATCTGTCGGCACACATGCTTGTGGATCGCATGGTTATGGGCCAGCTTTAGCTGCTCTTCCCGTTAGGGACCCCCCTGGAGGTCCTGAGAGAGTGTGTTTTTGGAAAATTCCAACCCTACTTTAACATTACAAACAAAAACACTAATTGTGCTCCTCACATGAATTCTGCTAGCGTCCTGCATCATTGCATGTAGTGCCAGGCAGCCTGCAGATGGACGTAGCCGGCGACCCTTTTGTTGCTGTCAATCGTCCCATCTTGTGTGGAGGTGTCTTTTTGTTATTCTGACCCTCATTGCTAGGTAGTATCGCGGTTTATCGATCCTCTCGGCCTTTATGCTGACCATTCCCCCCCAGTCTCCGCTGATCGTATCCTAGACTGGGCTTTTTTATGCTGTCTTTTTAATGATTGCACTAACGAACATTAATACCATTGCGGAAGTTATACTACTGAAGGTGATTTTATGCGCTAACGTTTGTAACCTCACTGTAAATGTAGATTCGGACGTATATTTATGTGATGCTGACCGACCTTACCATAACGACGGATTACCGCTAACTTGCAATACCACAGGTTTAAAAATATGACCCTGTATGGCCAGCCACTGGCATGTATTAAATCACAGGTCGTACTTGCCCCTTAATTATAGTTATTTTGAGAATCGTTAACTTACATGAAAACCTTAGTGCAATGAGTGCTAGCAGTGATGTGGAGTTTGCGAGTAAAGCTTCACAGGACACGTGGGAATTTACGCGGCTGGATGTACAAAGTTTGTTGGCAATTCTTGCTTGCCCACAAGTCAAATGGCTCCATGAGCCTTTACAAATATTGCAATAAAGAGGAACAAGGCGCATATTGATGTGCACGTAAGACTGTAATTTGTTAAGTGCGTTTCAATGGAAATCTGCTGTCATAATTTACTACAATGGTGTAGACTCACAGGTCTATATTGCTACACCTCAGGTGCCCTCGTTTATAGTGATGAGGCTACATGGCTATCCTGTCAACTGGCATGAGGATTTTAACTAAATAGTAGAGTATACTTAATAGGCGCCCATGTATACAGAGGGCCTCATTTACCCAGTGCGCAATTGCTCCGGGAAAAAGTGGCTTTCCGTATTTAATACTGGATTTGTACCAGGTGGTAAACCAATCCCGCGCCTCAAGAGCACCATTAGACTCATCTTTAATTGTGGAGTTAAAGTGGTGCAAATCCTTATAAATACATGGCACAACCGGTTTTGCATGGGTGTCTTTTGTGGCAAACTGGTGAAGCCAGTGCAATTGAAGGCAGTTAAACTTGCCCGCTAACCTATTCAATATGGTTAGCACGAAGGTTTGACCCCTCATTATAGCAACATCACAATGGTAACTCAGTCACTGTACAGTGTCGCACATTGGTGGTACTGCTCTTTTGGGTAACTGCCCCACAGTTGAAATGCTGTTTGACCCCATCACGCCATGGTATATGTAGTTAATCAGTCCCTGTGTTACTGGGAATTTTTTACTTTTATACTTTGTGTTAAAGGCCAAGGGATGAGAGGGAATCAGAGATTGCACTACAATGATGTATACCCTGCCCTGATTATTGAATCCCGTAAGGTTATATTTATTCCCAGACAGTCCCGTTCTGGCACTTGATATCCCACTTAAGAGAGCAAGGTCCACTATGAAGCCTATTCTACTCGCTAGGAAGTAACTATTTTCCTGCCTTTTGGAAGTTTTATTGATAATCAGTTTGGTGTGGTGTTCATGACTTCAGGATTTAGGCTGATTTTTGCTGTTGTTTCCTTTATTTTTAGCTTCCCAGGTCTATGGAATAGCGGATGAATTCATTTTTAATTGAAGGATACGGAGGCTTCAAGGCTGTATTTAGTCACACTGATAAAAGCACTTCAGGAATTTCACAGAAGCACGTATACACACGGCACAGTTTCATTTTACATGGCTTATAACAGATGAACACACCCTCAAAACCTATGTTAGGAGAACAGAACAAGGGCAAACAAGGACCTGGAGTTTTGATGGGTTAGATTAAAAAAAAAACAAGGGAAAAGCATCTGTGTATTTTCTAGAGTTACATTGTTGGTAATAATCAGACCATCACTGGCCAACTGGGAGAAGGAAAAACACATTCAGTACTCTGCTTAGGTTTAAGAGGAAACCAAGGAAAATCCAAGGACAATAAGATAAATCCAGATACATGCTACAATAGTACAAAGTGTCGGGTTGAAGGAAATTTCCTGGATGGATGGGAATTCTCAGGGAATGCAATAAAGTTCTTATTCGTTACAATGGTGAAATTTGACCCCAACCAATCAGATTCTTATTATACATGTAAAAGCTAAAATCTGATTGGTGGGGCAAAATTACACCATGTAAACGATAGAACTTTTATTGAATTACCCTGAATATGTCATCTTTCTTCTCTGTCACCTCAAACTTAGAACAACTTATATTGAATTGCTGTCCACCTTGTGTGCTATAAATGGCTCAACTCACATTAACCCCCTCATGATGCAAGAATTATATATCTCAGGCTAGGAAGGAGTTAAGGTTTGTACACACGTGCGTCGCGGGTTGGAACCTTAACAGTGGCCACCTTACAGTTTTCACTGACCTGATAAAAGGCAAGGTAACAGATCTCTAAGGTGTTCACTCATTATGCAATAAGCTGGCTTGTTTACGGTTACGGCCACTCGATTTGACTGACCAAAAAGGACGTATGAATGATTATATTATGTAGATCAAGTTGATTAGGTTTTTTTATGTATAACAAGCAGGGTGGATAAATAAAAACCCCAATGATTTTTTTTTTTAAATCGATTTGTTTGATTTTTTGTAAATCAGTTTTTTTTATTTAAATCAGGATTGTTTTAAATAAACTGCGTTTTGAGGAAAATATATTCCATCATGAATAAAGATGTTTTGAAATTACTTAGAAAGGCTGTATGTGTATGTTTACTTTTATGTTGTAGATAAATTCATAATCCATTCAAAATTGTCAGGCTTGTTTCCAGAGGTTTTTCTTGTCTAAGATTATTGGGCAGTTTCTTGCCTACGAGATATTATCACAGACGCTTGGTTTACTTCAAGCTCTCAAAACTTGAATTTGACTCGCAGAGATCACAGGGCCTCTTCTTCATAGCAAAAAGTTATAACATGAACAGAGTTAAGAAAAACGACCTTAGTCCTATTCTACAAACTGTGAATATAGAATCAAACCCCTCAGTGCGAGTTTCAAGTTCAGTGAATAGAATTGAAAAAAAAACAATATTTTCGGGAGTTGTTGGAGTGGAAAAGGAGCTGGATGTTTGTTTAAGCAATAAATATTGTCATGCTTTTGTTTGTTGAGGTAAAAAATAAATCTATTTTTAAATTGTTATTATTCTAAAAATCTTCATCACTGCTTATGAAGTTATACCAGCAAGAATTAGTCCTTTCTTTATGTAGAAAAACCAGGATTTAAATCAAGCCTTAGGGTGGACACCACTAGCACGTTTTTAACTCGTTTGGCACTCACGATTTTTGCTTTAAAATGGGGGATGTGCGGGCGAACCGCAAATTCCCCGGCGATTTCCGTATGCTTCAATGCGATTGTGCTCCATTAACGTTTTGGTAGGCAGCGTTTCATAACAGGGAAAATTTCAAACGCCACGCAAAAACGCAACAGAATCTACGCAGCAATTGCAACATATGATGCATCGAGCTGTGTATGTCGGTCGGTCTTCTGGTCGATCTATCTATCTATTATCTATCGAGCGAGCGAGCGAGCAGAGCGAGGAGCTAGCGAGCGAGCGAGGCGGACCGAGCGAGCGAGGAAGAGCGAGCAGCGAGCGAGCTAGCGAGCTAGAGAGCGAGCAGACGAGGCAGGAGCGAGCGTGCGACCTATCTATCTATCTATCGAGCGTAATCTAGTCTTCTAGCTATCGATTATCCACGATTATAGCTGATCGGTTGTTGCGGCGGGTGGCGGGCGGCGAGCGAGGAGAGCAGCGGCGAGCGAGGAGGAGGAGCGAGCGACCGGGCAGTAGCGAGCGAGCGAGCGAGGAGCGAAGGCGAGCGGGAGCGCGCGGAGGGAGCGAGGTAGTCGACGCCTAGGAGCGAGCGAGGCGAGCGAGCGAGCGAGCGAGCAGCGAGGAGAGGAGCAGCGAGCGAGCGAGCGAGAGAGCGAGCGAGCGAGGCGAGCTAGCAGAGAGTAGCAAGCGAGCGAGCTAGGAGCGAGCGAGCGAGCGATGCGAGCGAGCCGCGAGCGAGCGAGCATATAGTGTATAGTATGTTGTATGTGATGTATGTATGTATGTATTGTATTTGTCTGTATATTGTTCTGTATGTATGTCTGATGTTATGTTATGGTATGTCGTATGATGCTATCATTATATATCATATCATCTATCTATTATAACTAATCTATCTCTGATCTATCATATCATATATCATCTATCTATTTATCTGTCTAATCTGTCTATCTGTCTCTGTTATCTGTCTATCTATGTCTATCCTGTCTGTATGCAGGTATGTTTGTCTGTCTGTCGGTCGGCTGGGGTCTAGCTAGCAGATCGTAGCGATCGATCTAGCTAGCGGAGCTGCAGAGTGGCATATCATCTTCTATCGGAGCTGTAGAAGAGAGCGATGTCGCGAGCTATCAGTAGCTATCTATCTATTATGCCATCTATCTATCAGGATATCGGTCGGTGCTGGCTGGCTGGCGAGCCGAGCGAGCGAGCCGAGGGCGAGTATGCGAGCATGCGAGAGCTGATGCGAGCGAGCGAGCAGCGAGCGTAGAGATCAGCAGAGCGAGATAGCGGAGAGAGCGAGGCGAGCGAGCGAGCGAGCCGAGCGAGCTAGATAGCGCGCATAGCGACATCGTAGGAGCTAGTCGAGCTATCTATCTAATCTATCTATCATCTATCTATCTATCTCTATCTATCTATCTGTCATCTTCGGTTGGCTGTCTGTCTGTCTGTATGTCGTCTGTCTGTCTGTCTGTCTGTCCCTGTATAGCATCTATCTATCATATCTATCGATATCGATCGAATCTAGTAGTAGCGTATCTAGCTGAGCTAGCTTCAGTAGCTATAGAGCTGTCTATCTGTGATATCTGTTCATATCTGTACTATCTGTCTTTTGTCTATTGTCGGTCTGGCTAGGCTGTCTGGTCTGTCTGTCTGGCTGTCTGTCCCTGTTTTGGCGTATGTCTGTCTGTCTGTCTGGTCGATCGATCATATCGAGCTATCGAGTCTAGCTAGTGTGGTGTGTGCGTTTGCAGATGTCTCATAAGTCTATTATCTATATATCTGTCTTATACTCTCTATTCGATATATCTGTTCTGTCTGTCTGGTCGTCTGTCTGTCTATCTGGCTTCATATCATGTATGTATCGATCGGTAGCTAGCGATCTATCTATCTAGTCTACCTACCTATCAGCTATTCTTTACTTGTATTGAGGCATCTATCTATTTATATTATCATCGGTCTGGCTTATGTCTGTCTGTCTGGCTGTCTGTATGTCTGTCTGTATGTCTGTCTGGGCGGGCGGGCGGCGGGATGATGCGAGGAAGCGAGGCGAGCAGAAGCGATGCGAGCGAGCGCAGAGAGGCGAGCGAGCGAGCAGCGAGGGAGCGCGGAGCGAGCTAGCGAGCGAGCGAGCGAGACGAGCGAGCGAGCGATGCGAGCGAGCGCAGCGGCAGGTCGCGCAGCGGTCGAGCGAGGAAGAGCAGCGAGAGGTAGAGCGAGGAGCGAGCGAGCGATGGAGCAGAGAGCGAGCGAGCGAGCGAGCAGAGGGAGATAGAGCGAGCGAGCGAGCGAGCGAGCGAGCGAGCGAGTAAGCAAGTGAGCGAGCGAGCGAGCGAGCGAGCGCGCATAGCGAGCGAGGAGCGAGCGAGCGAGCAGCGAGCGAGCGAGCGAGCGAGCGAAGAGAGCGAGGGAGCGAGCAGCAGAGCGCGAGGTCGAGCAGCGAGCGAGAAGCGAGCGAGAAGCGAGCGAGCGACGAGGCGAGCGACCGAGCAGCGAGCGGAGGAGGGAGCGAGCAGCGAGCGAGAGCGAGCAGCGAGGAGCAGCGAGCGGCGAGCGAGCGAGCGAGCGGAGCTAGCGAGCGACCCAGGAGCGGCGAGCCAGCGAGTCGAGAAGAGCTCTAGAGCGACAGCGAGCTAGGAGAGAGAGGCAGGTAGGAGCGAGCAGAGCGAGAGATGCAGAGCGAGCGAGCGAGCGGAGAGCGAGCGAGCGAGCGAGCACGAGCGAGTGCGAGGAGTGGAGCGGCAGCGGAGAGAGCGGCGAGCGGCGAGCGAGAGGAGCTGAGGCGAGCGAGCCGGGGAGGGCGAGCAGCGAGCGTGAGTCGAGCGAGCTGAAGCGAGCGAGCGAGCGAGCGAGAGCGAGCGAGCAGGGATCGAGCGAGGATGGAGCGAGCTAGCGAGCGAGGAGCACGAGCTGAGCAGCTGAGCGATGCGACAAGCGAGCTAGCGGAGCGAGCGAGCGAGCAGCGAGAGAGCGAGCAGCGCCGCGAGCGAGCAAGAGGAGCGAGCGAGCGAGCGAGCGTAGCGGAGCCGAGCGGGCAGCGAGGAGCGAGCAGATAGAGCGAGCAGGTAGGCGAGCGAGGGAGCCCGAGGCGAGCGAGCGAGCGAGCGAGGGAGCGAGCAGCGAGGGGCGAGCGAGCGAGCGAGCGACGGAGCAGGGAGCGAGAGGGAGGGGATGCGGAGCGAAAGGGAGGCGAGCGAGCGGCAGGAGCAGAAGTCGAGTCGAGCGACCAGAGGAGCGAGCGAGCAGCGGAGCGCGAAGCGAGCTAGCGAGCAGCGAGCGAGGGGTAATATATATCTATCTATTATCTATCATCTATATCGATTATGTACTATATATCTATCGATCGATCTATCTAGCTATCTATCTATGTATCTAGAGCGAGCGAGCCGGAGCAAGGAGCAGGAGGAGCGGAGCAGAGAGCAGCCGAGCGAGCGAGGAGGAGCGAGGAGGAGCTGAAGGAAGCGAGGAAGGCGAGGCAGAGCGGCGGAGGACGAGCAGCGGAGCGAGGGGCAGAGCGAGCGAGCGAGCGGCGCGAGGGTGCAGCAGGGGAGGGAGCGAGCGAGCGATGTATGTATGCGAGGCGAGCGAGCTGATCGAGCTAGCGAGCAGGGAGGAGCGAGGGAGGGGAGCGAGCGGAGCGAGCGAGCTAGCAGGAGAGCGAGCCAGTCGAGGAGGACCAGAGCGAGCGAGCGCAGCGATCAGCGAGCGAGCGAGCGAGCGCAGCTAGCAGCGAGCGGAGCAGAGCAGGGGACGGAGCGAGAGCGGCGAGCGAGGAGCGAGGACGAGAGAGCGAGGCGAGGAGCCGCGCGAGGAGCAGAGCGAGCTATGGAGCGATGCAGGAGGAGGTGAGCATAGCAGCAGCTAGCGGGAGCGAGCTAGGAGCTGGTAGCGAGTGGACGGGATGCAGCGAGGGCGGATGCGCGAGCTGAAGGCGAGGCTAGCGGTTCTTGGAGCAGCGAGCTTGAGCGAGTGCAAGGCCCGAGCGAGGGAGCGGAGCAGCGAGCGAGGGCGATCGACGACGGACGAATGGATGAGGAGCGAGGGAGCGAGCAGGAGGCAGCGAGCATTGGCGAGCGGACGCTGATTGAGTGTAGAGCGAGAGAGGCGAGCGAGCGAGCGACAGAGCGAGGGAGGATAAGAGAGGACAGCGAAGGCTGGAGCGACGAATCTAGTTATCTGTCCGTACTCTGTCTGTCTGTCTCGTCTTGTCTGTCTGTTGTTGTCTGTCTGTCTATCACGACTTCGATCTGAGCTATCATACTATCTACTAATCGATATATATATTGTATATCTATCTATCAGATCTACGTCTATTTATCTATCTATCTATCTAGCAGCGGAGCGAGAGAGGCGAGTATCGAGTGCGAGCTGGCTGTGTGCGGCGGGCGGTGTGCCGATCCTATGAGAGGCATAGGAGCCGAGCAGTCGAGCGAGGAGCAGGGCAGAGATCGAGCGAGGCATCGAGCTAGCGAGCGAAGCTAGCGAGCGACCTATTTGGAGGAGGGCAAGCCTGGACGGACAAACAAATCTACAAAATGGGCCAATTAATCATGAGAGGCCAAATTTCACCCTGGGACACAATTAGGGCACAACTAAAACTCCCGCCTTCCGAATGGTTCCACTACCACCAAACATCACATTTTATACAACAAAACTTCACAAAGACCCCTATCTCGGAACCAACCAAATTTGAAATACTGGCTGATAACCCCAACCACACCCCCAATACCATATCTCATATTTACTCACTACTAAAGAAATTTAGACATTCCTAAAAACTAAAATTTATGGTCAAATGGGAGACGTGGCTGGGCTCTACATTGGAAGACTTGAAGTGCTCCAACTGGTACCTCTCCCCTCAGAGTATCTCTCAGATCTATCCAAATTCCTCCCCTCTCTGCTATCGAAATTGCCAGATGCCGGCAGATCTATTCCGCTGCTGGTGGAGCTGCTCGGAGACTAAGAAACTGTGGGCCACATGCGAGAGCTTAATCCACAAGACGCTACACTCCCAAATAACCCTAGACCCCTGGACAGCTTTATTTGACAGAGATCTACCTCACCTTTCACTACCAAGCAACAAACTTATACATAGTTTTTGCACAGCTACCCATAGTCTCTTGCTGCAACATGGAAGCAACGATCCCCATCAGCAACCCAATTAATCTCTAAAATTTGGTGGATCTGTGAAAACGAACGCTTATCCCACCTCATCAAAGGCTCAATACGCAAATACGATGAGGTATGGAGCCCATGGCTATTTACTATAACCGACGCCGGTGGGAATCGAAGAACAACCAGCACTCTATTGGACTAAACTAATCCAACTTAGCAAAGAAGCTAACAAGTAACCCACTGTACACTCTCCCCTCAGAGTATCTCTCAGATCTATCCAATTCCTCCCCTCTCTGCTATCGAAATTGCCAGATGCCGGCAGATCTATTCCGCTGCTGGTGGAGCTGCTCGGAGACTAGAAACTGTGGGCCACATGCGAGAGCTTAATCCACAGACGCTACACTCCCAATAACCCAGACCCCTGGACAGCTTTATTTGACAGAGATCTACCTCACCTTTCACTACCAAGCAACAAACTTATACATAGTTTTTTGCACAGCTACCCATAGTCTCTTGCTGCAACATGGAAGCAACGATCCCCATCAGCACCCAATTAATCTCTAATTTTGGTGGATCTGTGAAAACGAACGCTATCCCACCTCATCAAGGCTCAATACGCAAATACTATGAGGTATGGAGCCCATGGCTATTTACATAACCGACGCCGGTGGGAATCGAAGAACAACCAGCACTCTATTGGACTAACTAATCCAACTTAGCAAAGAAGCTAACAAGTAACCCACTGTACTCCAAACTGGAGGCACTCAAAATAGTATATACTGTGGGCAAATAAATAGTCAACAAGTAGACCAATGAATATACAGGAAAATTCCACCAATCTTATATTTTATTCATAAATAAAACCATCATATCATAATCACCATATATACAAAAACAGTCTAAATATAAACCCCCATCTAAGCATCCTAAACTGGGCGTCCCCAGTTATAAACAGGGCCGACATGCACCAACTAATGGTAGGCACTAAGCAGTTAGTAGCAGCAGTTATGTGAGCAGTACGACAAACAGACGCCCCCTCCGTGCACTCCGGCGTGTTCCTATAGACGGTGCGGTTTGATTGAACTTTTTTTCATGGAGGTGCGGGAGTAACACAGGAGCTGTAATGTATCGGCTGAAATTCTGAACTGTGATATACTGGGCTGAACATTGCATTTACTAACCATTTATCACTTGACTGTACCTCTGCTTTATAGCTGCTAATGCTTATATAATTGTGCGGTGTGCTTACCCCGACCCAGGAGGAAGAGGGTTGGGCGGAGGGGCACGTCTGTTTGTCTGCTACTGCTCACATAACTGCTACTACAACTGCCTAGTTTGCCTACCGTTAGTTGGTGCATGTTGGCCTCTGTTTATACTGGGGACGCCCAGTTTAGGATGCTTTAGATGGGGTTTTATATTTAGACTGTTTTTGGATATTGTGATTATGTATAATGATGGTTTTTATTTATGGTAAAGATATAATTGTGGAATTTTCCTATATATTCATTTGTGTCTGCAATACTAGTACATCTACTTGTTGACTATTTTGAGTGCCTCCAGTTTGGGGTACAGTGGGTTACTTGATAGCTTCTTTGCTAAGTTGTTATATTTCATATATTAGTTTTATACCCACGGCACCCACACCATTCAACGTATGTTAGATAGTCATAAGGGGTTTATAGTATACCTATATATATTTATATATATATATTTCGGACTAAACTAATCCACCCACCCAACCATCCAAATCCTATAAACTGCAGGGGTGGGCGGCGAGCCGAGTATCACTCTCTTTTACGTCGGCACTTACGTCAGACTTTAACGGTCTGAGAACGTGCACTCTAGATACTAAACTGTTTTTGATCTATATAAGTTGTAAAAATTTAAAGTGAGATACTATATATGTCAAATACAATACCGAAAGTGCCCCACCTCTATGGGGGAATTTTTCTTTTCCTCACAAATGTTTCGTGTAACATTGTTATATTCCTCTGTATTGTTTACTTGATTTCTCACAATAAACATTTTTGGAAAGAGCATTCATGGTTTCCAACAAGTGTAGTAGAAAGTGAGAAAAAAAGGAGATAGAAGAGGTGGATCACATATTTGAAAGTTTGAAAGGAGAATCTGTCATAAGAACAGGTCATGGTCTGACAGCTACAGGAAAGCTTTTTATTTCCTGGGCAAACTAGATAGATCTTTCCATCTTTTCTTAGCTCATCTAAAATTAATGGAAACGCTGGGAAATAATATGGAATTAAAGTCGCTCTAACCAGTTCACTATTGTAGCACTATTGTAGCATGACCAGTGGCGTAACTACCGGGGAGCCCGGGCGGTAGTAGGGCCCACCACAAGCCCAAGATCCTTTCCACGGTCAGCTGTTCTAAACAGCTGATGGTGCGTGTGAATGAAACATATGCGCGATCAGCTGTTTAAAAGACCGGACCTGAACTTCCGCAAATAACCTGAAGTTTGGGTCCGGACTTTATAACAGCTGATCGTGTGTACGTTTCATTCATAGGCGTGATCAGCTGTTTAAAACAGCTGACCACAGAAGGGAACTTGGATAGGGGAAGGGGGTCAGGGGTCCCTGACTTTAACTCCATATTTGAGCCGGATGCGCTGGTTTACGCAAAAGTCACCCGTGCATCCGGCGCTCGTGATTTGATATCACGTTTGATTTTAATGCCTACATTCTGTCCAAAGATTCACAAAATACCGATATGGCAAAGAACAAATACACATTGTTGTAACCAAAACTTTTCACTGCAGAATTTCGGTTTGAGAAATAAAACGTCTCTACTTTACGGCACATAATGTCAGGTTCTTCATATTCATCTTTCTTAATAAAATTCCATTAAACTGATGAGATTCCCTCTCCACCAGTCCTCTCATTAGACACGTGGGTTTATTTTACACTGTTAATGAATTTGCACTGATCTGGTGTTTGTTTTTATTTCTTCTGAGTGTATTCCCATCATTGACCATCTAAATGTTCCCATAAAAAGGCCAAATGGCTCAGCGTGTCCATACACACAGTGAGTCACAGATACCGTACAGCACCCACCTATAAACCTTCTGTTCCAATGTGCTACATCGCTATTCATAAACGATAAATGGGAAATACAGCTTCATTCAAACAAAACATTAAAATGAAGAGAAAAATAATCCACATAGGAAAACTCAGATGTTTATTAACAATTCAAGTGTACAACTTAAACCCTGTAATCGATCTCTTGTTGAATGTTATGTAACATCCCAAAAAAGTGACACCCAAACTACTAAGTTGCCAGGTTTCAACTGATGAAAATGTTGGTTTCCTACAAAATAGCCAAACAAAACCTCATTTGTGTTTTACTTGGCCAACAGCTGTCTCCCATGCCAGGAAGAGCTACCTTAAATCCAACGTATGTGATGTCACTTCTGGTTCTGTCCCCCCAGAACCAGAATGTTTACACAAAACATTTTGGCTTCAAGTTCAAAAAACAAAAACAATTCAGTGACTTGTCAAATGGTTTCTCCCTTCAATGCTTCCAGTATCACCTGACCACACCAAGGCCTGCAGGAATTAGGTCTTCAAACTTTAACGGCAATTAAACCCCCTAAACAAAAGGGGGGGGGGCTGTGGGAGCACTCTTATGGCAACATTATTATAACATATAGTGGAAGTGCTACTGATCTGACCAAAACATTAGAACAAACAAGAAAAGAGATGATCAATGTACATTCCTGGGCCCCATATATCATAATATCTGTGCTAGTGCAAACAGTAAAGACATGGGGGGTTTTAGTTACAATTTTATGCATAAAATGAAAAGCCTTCCAACCACGTCAAGGTAACCCCAGTATGGAAGGTCCTACAATTTACCTTGGGTCTTTATCTGGCTGACCTCCCTGCTTGGTTGCATTTTCTTGGCCTTTGCATGCATTGGATTAGTATTGAAGGCTATCACTTCCCCCGCCTACTGGCTTTTAACAAGGAGGGAAGAGGCCTCCCATCCAACCCCCTAAACTTTTAATACACTCAGGTTGAGGACCTAAAACACTAGGTCATCATCATGCCTGTGGATATATAATTTATATATTTATGTACTGAACTATCTATGTATTTGTTCCTCTTGTATGACTTTATTGTATTTTATTACTATACATACATACATATATTAGAAAATGTATATAAATTAGATTTAAATTAGAATAAAATATTTACAGAAAGTCGTGGTTCCTTGCTTGTGCCTGGGACCTGGCCAATTAGAAAAAAATTAATCTCCCCATAGACCAGGCCCCAGAACACTGGAAGGCCATTTCAGACTAATCTAATATAACTGTGTTTTAGACCCTCACCCTGTATAAGGGATGTTTTTTTTCCGAATGAACTTTACATTTCAGTTAGACCACATAAAGATCTCAGACATACCAAATACCTTTTATTCTAAGTCTAGATTAACAAGAGGATTTCCATACAGTCCTTAGAGTCCAATGGTTCTGCTATAAGAAGTGGCATAATTGGCATTCACACATATAGCTGTGACATACTCCATTCCTTGACTCAGATGACTTCTGCTGTTGTATAAGTTGGGACACGTGTTCCAATGATTTGCCTTATTTATGAAAAAATGCTCCTTAAAGGCTTCACTTATCCATCACCATTGCTACAGCCATCCAATTTGCTTTGCTCTGAACACCTTTATTATACAGATTCCTAGTTTAGCACCCAGGTCAGACCTATCATTTGCATGTGCTTTTAATTAGCTCTTATTAAATAATCCCCATAGGGTTAACATCCACCAGGATCCATGTTATTCTTAAGATTTCACCAATCACCTTCAATACCTGTGTCCATTGTGTCCATTGTGTCCATACCCACATGCATATTTATAATATTTTTAAAGCTACCTGGAATATTTTTGACACATTGGGGATTAGGTAATATAAAGGGCAAAACTATACCTATGCTATCGATCTGTAGCAACCAATCAGATTTCTATATTAAAGGACAGGTCAACCCCTTAAATGTAAATTTGCATACAGGTAGAGCACAAAATCACAATACACAAGCAGCCAAAAAGTGCTGTTATACCGATATATATTTCATGGTTTTTGCCACATTAAAAGCAGCTCCCATCAGCTGTGGCAGTATTGCATTTCTAAGCTTTTGGGGTGCTCTATCTGTTTTGGAGGGACATTGCCACTTAAAATCTTACAACTGCATAATTGTTGCGTTAGTGCTGGATCAATATTTTATCCCACTCAATCACCGGGGTCGAAATTTGTCTAGTTCGCCAATGATTAGGGACACAATTTGAAATAAAATCGAAATATTTCCCATTTTCTCTGTAATTGCTCAGCTCCATTCTATCTCAGTCAGATGGCTTCCAACCTCCTACATTTTTTGTAGCAATAAAATATGTTACCCCCAGCTTTCTCCATTGCTATTTTTTCTCAAATCATAATATCATAGCAGCGAAGGGGATACTATTTCCTTTACAAGGTCTTTCCTATTCTGAGGTCTACAAAACATTCCAGTACATTAGAAAAACAATCAGAGGGGATTAAATCCACTGTTCGAGACTGTAGCCTTGATAAACTACGTTCCAAAACATTAACAAAGATCATTTCAATTGAACATTTTTGGAGAGCACAGAACATTTTTTGTGGTCTACCCAAATGCCTTTGAGCCTATTAGCTTAGACTCGGTGGTGTCTTTACATAAATTAATAGCCCAAAATGTTTCAGATTCCAGTTTGGAAATGGAAGAAATGTTTACCCAGCTCACTGGACTGATAGCAAAAAAATGTTTCACACAGCAACTTGTAAATTCCTTGAAATATCTGCTGACCTACGTCAGGATGTCTATTCAAAATGTACGGAAGGTCTGCGGAGTTTAGAGAAGCTAAAATCGTATGGGTCTAGAAAAGGATCCACCATAAGTGGCACTGGTGGTACTGGGAGACCTTTTGAGGGCATAATAGGTTAGTCCTAGAACTAGGCCTTAATATTTTCTGGCCCTTCATATTGTTTTTTTCATTAAAACTTGTGTAAATACCTTGTTCTCCATTTAGTCCTCATAAATATCCTAATTTCTTTCCACAAAAACATTCCCAATTACCATTCATTTATACTGGAGAAAGTGGGAACCTTTCTGGGACAGTAACACATATTAAAACCGTAAACGTTGTATTTGTGAACATGGCACTTTGTTTATAATAAACTGCAGGAAGCTCATAGTTTCCTTGGTAAAAACCCCATGTATTTTGAATCCTCTTTTTCAACCACAATATAAACCAAAAGAGAACAATTTGGGTTTTAGTGTATAATCTTTGTTTTGAATTCCAAATGACCATGTTTGAGAAAAGCAAACGCTTCTTGTGTGGTACGGCAACGTTCGCAACGGCTTCTGGTTCTGAACAAACATCTTTTTATTTTTAAGAATAAATTTATTACAGTAGGGAAATTATACAAGCAAAGAAAGGACAATCATTAAAGAAAACACAAATAATAACAAGCAAACAAACAAATAAAAATTAGGTTTCTATTTATAAACCTTTAATCGACCCACCCTGAGAAAATCCATTTCCGAGACAAACCCCCTCACCGGACCAACTCACAAGCCAGAAACCTTCAACACCCCCATCCACGGCTTTTTACTTATCTACCATTCTGAAGATTCTTCCTTGTCTCTTCTCTCTCAGGAGACTAGTAGCAGTTTTCTAGGGGTCTTAAGGTGGCCATACATATGATCGATAACAGGTAAATCCCGTTAGGGAACGATGGGATTTACCAATTATCGTTGATGTGTATTTCCTGACCATAGTTGGCATTCCAAACGATCGGGGATGACTTTACATGAAGTAGAGGGAGCCGACCGATCCCCATACCGCATACGGGGATCGGTCTGGTCCATGTGTGCTGTTCCCATAGCATGTGTGCCAACATATACCAATGTGATCTGTCGGCACACATGCTGTGGGATCGCATGTGTATGGCCAGCTTTAAGCTGCTCTCCCTGAGGAGACCCCCTCATGGAGGTCCTGAGAGAGGTGTTTTTGGAAAATTCCAACATACTTTACATTACAAAAACACAATACATTGTGTCTCCATAGAAATATATGATAGCTACTGATCATTGAATAAGTGAGCAGAGCAGCCATGAAGAATGACAGTAGCAGGAAGCCATTTTGTAGCTGTAATAGTCAATATTGTGTGGAGGTGTAATTTATTGTATATGACCCTATTTGTAAAGGCGTAGTATCGCTTTTTATCGATATTGGGCCTTTTATGCTTGTTAAACCAATTGTTAATGTATGATAGCAATCGTAAATGTCCGATAACGATCCCCCATAGAATACCATTGCGGAAGTTTACTACTGCATGGTATTTTATGGCTGAACGTTTGTAACTCACTGTAAATGTATGATATCGGCCGTATATTTATGGATGCTGCCGTACATTACCAATAACGAGCGGTACCGCTAACTTGCAATACCACAGGTTTAAAAATATGACCCTGTATGTCCCATCCATGGCATGTAAAGTCACAGTCTCTACTTTCCCCCTTAATTAATAGATTTTAGAATCTTTAATTACATGAACAACTTAGTGAATGAGTGCATAGCTGAGTGGATGTTTGAGTAAAGCTTCACAGACACGTTGGAATCTAGCGGCGGGAGTAAGTTTTGTTGGTCAATTCTTCTTGTCCCAAAAGAAAATGGTCCATGAGCCTTTACAAATATTGCAATAAAAGAGGAACAAGAGCAGATATTGATGTGCACGTAAGACCTGTAATGTTGTTAGTTGCGTTTCAATGGAATACTGCTTCCATTAATTTTACTACAACTGGTGTAAGACCTCACAGGTCTATAATTGCTACACTCAGGTGCCCTTTATAGGATGAGAGCTACATTGGCTATTTCCTAGTCAACTGGCATGAGGATTAACTAAATAGTAGAGTTATACTTTAAGGCCTGTACTACATAGAGGGCCTCATTTACCCAGTGCTGCAAATTGCTCCGGGAAAATATGGCTTCCCGTATTTAATACTGGATTTGTACCTGGTGGTAAATCCCAATCCCAGCGCCACTTTAGGGGCAGCCATTAGCTGATCTTAAATTGTGGAGTTAAAAGTGGTGCAAATCCTTTATTAAATACATTGCACCGGTTTGCATGGGTGTCTTTTGTGAAACTGGTGAAGCCAGTGCAATTATGGAGTTAAACTTGCGCTAACCTATTCAATATTGGTTAGCACGAGTTTGACCCCTATTCTTAGCACAGCACAAGTGGATAAATCAGGTCACTGTACAGTTCGGCACATTGGGTACTGCCTTATTGGGAACTGCCACATTGAAATGCTGTTGACCCATCACGCCATGGTATATGGCAGTTAATCAGTCCTTGCTGTTATGGGAATTATTTTACTTTATACCTTTGTGTTAAAGGCAAGGGATGAAGGTGAATCAGCAGATTGCACTAAAATGATGTTACCCTGCCCTGATTATTGAATCCCCTGTAAGGTTTTTATTCCCAGACAGTCCCGTCTGGCACTGATATCCTCACTTAGAGAGCAAGGTCCACTATGGAAGCCTATTTCTACTCTGCTAGGAAGTAAACTATTCCTCCTGCCTTTTTGGAAGGTCTTTATCTGGATATCAGTGGTGTGGTGTATACACTGACTTCATGTATTTAGGCTGATTTCTTCTGCTGTGTTTCTATTTTATTTTTAGCTTCCCAATGTCTTGGAATAGCGATGAATTCATTTTTATTGAAGGATAAGGAGGCCTCAAGGCTGTATTTAGTCACACTGATTAATAAGCCTTCAGGATTTCCCAGAAAGCACCGTATACAAACGGACAGTTTCATTTACATGGATTAACAGACTGAAACACCCTCAAAACCTAATGTTAGAGAACAGAACAAGGGCAAACAAAGGATCCTGGAGTTTCTGATGGGTTAGATTAAAGGGAAAATAATCTGTATTTTCTAAGTCATTGTTGGTAATCATTCAGACCATCACTGGCCAACTGTGAGAAGGAAAAACTACATTCAGTATCTGCAATTATTGTTTAGAAGGAAACAAGGAAAATCCAAGACAATAATGATAAATACCAGATAAACTTGCTACAATAGTACAAAGTGTCAGGGTTTAAGGAACATTCCATGGTGGATGGAATTATCAGGGAGATGCAATAAAAGTTCTTATCGTTTACAATGGTGCTAATTTTGCCCCAACCAATCAGATCTTATTTAAGTTTACAATGGTGCTAATTTTGCCCCAACCAATCAGATCTTATTTAAAGCTGGGTACACACGATTAGATATTTCGGTCCGATCGACCGATAGTTCAGTGTATCGGTCGATCGGACCGAAATTATCGAATCCGAATGTGCCCATGTCCGATCGACCGTTCGTCCGATTCGGACGATCTATCTATCTATCTATCTATCTATCCTGTCTGTCTGTCTATATATCTATTTTGTGCGCGATTTCTGTGCGTTGCAGTGTGGCCTCAGCCTAACTGATTAGGGATTTAAATTGTAATTTTACTCAGTATGATTTAAATCAAACCCACCCTGATATCAAGCCTATAGTACTCTAAAGTAGATTATACTTGGGACATCATCATTTTAGTTTTATTTGGATTTATGATTGTGCTGAATTTCTCCAGGATGTAATGTGGTTTCTAATAGAACCCAGTTTCAAATTGAATCTGAGGGTTTCAAAGTCCCGACTAAACTTTCGGAACTCCCGAATTTCATAGAGTTCCGAAAGTTTAGTCGGGGACTAAGATGCCACATGAGAAAGGACCTAGACTGACCTAGAAACATGTCGTGGTGTGCACAATAAATGCACGGTTGTTTATAGCAATACCTGTGGGGTTGTCTGGGTTTTTGGTTGCTCTATACTACACACTTTTTTTGAATTTTGTCCAGGAACAGACATCGGGGCAACCAACATCTATAGGAGATGTGGTGAGCTGAATTGCATTTAGGTTTGGTAAAAACACAGCTTGGCTGTTACTGAGAATGTTATGTTGTGTGAAGTAATGATTCTCTTATTAGAATGCTGTTATACAGTTTCCCAGTACACTGCTCACACAGACGCCTCTGCAGTAACAGTCTCCACTTGTGGATTGGTGTTACCAGACCTTCCAGACTTCAGGGAAGTGCCCAACATATAGGACTAGAGATGTACGAAATTGTTGAGTTTCGTTCCGTTTTCGAATTTTCAGAAATTTTAAAATTCGAACATTTGAACATTCGAAAACGAACCTATAGAAGTCTATGAGAGTTTCTGTCCATTTTGAAGGACAAATAGTAATAGTTACTGTAAATGACACAGAGACCTGGGGAATGGTCTGGGGAACCCGTAAATAGAACCAAAACTTGTTTTAAAACTATCTTTCCTCTCGATCGGGCTGTTTTCCAGCTTCCACATTACATGTTCGAGAGTTACTGAAATCCATCATTACTTTCGAGGGTAACTTCAATAATCGTCTATTTTCGATTTCAATAATCATCTATTTCCGATTTCAATAATCATCTATTTCCGATTTCGATAATCGTCTATTTCCGATTTCAATAATCGCCTATTTCCGATTTCGATAATCGTCTATTTTCGATTTCGATAATCATCTATTTCCGATTTCAATAATCGTCTATTTTTGATTTCGATAATCATCTATTTTCCGATTTCAATAATCGTCTATTTTGAATTCATAATCGTCTATTTCCGATTTCAATAATCGTCTATTTTCGATTTCAATAATCGTCTATTTCCGATTTTGATAATCGTCTATTTTCAATTTGAATAATCGTTTATTTCCGATTTCGATAATCGTCTATTTCCGATTTGAATAATCGTTTATTTCCGATTTCGATAATCGTCTATTTCCGATTTCGATAATCGTCTATTTTTAATTTCGATAATCGTCTATTTCCGATTTTGATAATCATCTATTTCCGATTTCAATAATCGACTATTTCCGATTTTCGATGATCGTCTATTTTCGATAAAAATCTAAAATTCGGAAAATCTGGGTTCTGTGAAATTCGGAAGTTCCAAAAGTTTTGTTGGGACCTCGACACCCTCAGATTCGATTCGAAACCGGGTTCTATTGGAACCCACATTTCATCTCTATATAGGACTGGGTTGAATAGTTTGGATATTGCAGTGTGTATTCCAGGGGAGCTGTATTGGATCATTTCAGGTAGAATTCCATCCGTACCACTGGCTTTTTTACTTTGCAAGAGCTGCAACTTCCTGCATGTTATTGGTGTATCTAGTGGGTTTTGGAAGTCCTTGATCTTCTCCTCCATATCCTTTAGTTTGTTGATGATTTGGTTTTGTTCTGGAGTAAGATCTTGTGTTTTGTGTTTTGTGCCAATGTGGTTCCCAGTCTCCCAGAATGAGTTGCCTTGGAGAGATTATTCAAGTTTTTGAAGTTTACTGTGGATGTAGTTTTGTTTCTTCTTTCTGAGGGTAAGTTTATATTGACGTTGAGTGACGTCATAAGCTACTTTTAGTTCATCGTCACTAGGGCATCTGTGTTTTTTATTTGAGATCACCTGTAGATTATTTCTGAGTTTTTTGCACTCAATGTCAAACCATTTATTAGATTGTTAGTTTGTTTGATGGCTTCTTGTGATTGGTCCTTTTCACTCCTGACATTTCTGTAATCTATCTATCTATCTATCTATCTATCTATCTATCTATCTATCTATCTATCTATCATAGCATAGATAGCTCGATAGATAGCTACACTAGATAGCTAGCTACTAATCGCTCGCTGCTCGCTCGCTCATACGCTAGCTCTCTCACTGCTACCGCTCGATCGTCCTCGTTCGCTAGCTAGCTCGCTAGACTCGATGCTCCTCGCTATCTACTCGCCTCTCGCCTCTCGCTCTCGCTCGATCGCTGCTCGCTCGCCCCCCTCGCTCTCTCGCTCGCTCGCTCGCTAAGCTCGCTCGCTCCTCGCTCGCTACGCTCGCTCGATCGCTCGGCTCGCTCGCTCCTCGCTCGCCAGCTAGCTCGCTCGCTCGATCATGCTCTGCTTTCGCTCCGCTAGTTGCTCTCGCCTTGCTCGCTCCGCTAGCGCTCAGCTCCCGCTCGCTCCTGCTCGCTGCCCTAGCTGTCGCTCGCTCGCCTACCTCGCTCGCTCGCTGCTCGCTCGCCCCTCGCTCTTCCTCGCTCGCTCGACTCGCTCATCTCGCTCCTCCTACAGACTCGCTCCTCCTCCTCGCTTCGACCTATCGCTCGCTCGCCTATCGCTCGCTCGACTCGCTCCTCGCATCGCTCCGCTCGCTCCCTCTCGTCGCTCGTCTCAGCTCGCTCTCTCGCTAGCTCCGCTCGCTCGCTCGTCGTCGCTGCTGCTCACTCCGCTCGCTCGCTGCTCCTGCTCCTCGGCTCGCTCAGCTGTCCTCGCTCGCTCGCATCGCTCGATAGATAGATAGATCATCTCACTGACTACGATAGCCTGATCATTACAGAATGTCAGGAGTGAAAAGGACCCATCACAGAGCCACCCAACAAACTACAATCTATAATGGTTGACATTGGTGCAAAAAACTCAGAATAATCTACAGGTGATCTCAAATAAAAACACATGCCCTAGTGACGATAACTAAAGTAGCTTATGACGTCACTCAACGTCAATATAAACTTACCCTCAGAAAGAAGAAACAAAACTACATCCACAGTAAACTTCAAAAACTTGAATAATCTCTCCAAGGCAACTCTCTGGGAGACTGGGAACCACATTGGCACAAAAACAAGATCTTACTCCAGAAGATAACTAAGATATGGAGAGAAGTCAGGACTTCCAAACCCACTAGATACACCAATAACATGCAGGAAGTTGCAGCTCTTGCAAAGTAAAAAAGCCATGTGTACGGATGGAATTCTACCTGAAATGATCCAATACAGCTCCCCTGGAATACAACACTGCAATACCCAAACATTATCAACCCAGTCCTAATAGAGATGAAATGTGGGTTCCAATAGAACCCGGTTTCGAATCGAATCTGAGGGTGTCGAGGTCCCAACAAAAACTTGGAACTTCCGAATTTCACAGAACCCAGATTTTCCGAATTTGATTTTATTGAAAATAGACGATCATCGAAAATCGGAAATAGTCGATTATTGAAATCGGAATAGATGATTTCAAATCGGAAATAGACGATTATCGAAATTAAAAATAACGATTATCGAATCGGAATAGACGATTATCGAATCGGAAATAAACGATTATTCAATCGGAAATAGCCGATTATCAAAATCGAAATAACGATTATCAAATTGAAAGACGATTATCAAAATCGGAAATAGACGATTATTGAAATCGAAAATAGACGATTATTGAATCGGAAATAGACGATTATTGAATTCAAAATAGCGATATGAATCGGAAAATGATTATCGAAATCAAAATAGACGATTATCGAAATCGGAAATAGACGATTATTGAAATCGGAAATAGATGATTATCGAAATCGAAAATAGACGATTATCGAAATCGGAAATAGCGATTATTGAATCGAATAGACATTCGAAATCGGAAATAGATGATTATTGAAATCGGAAATAGATGATTATTGAAATCGAATAACGATTATCGAAATCGGAAATAGACATTATCGAAATCAAAATAGACGATTATCGAAATCGGAAATAGGTGATTATTGAAATCGGAAATAGACGATTATCGAAATCGGAAATAGACGATTATCGAAATCGAAAATAAACGATTATTCAGATCGGAAATAAACGATTATCGGAATCGGAACTAGACGATTATCGAAATCGGAAATAAACGATTATCGAAATCGAAATAGACGATTATTGAAGTTACCCTCGAAAGTAATGATGGATTTCAGTAACTCTCGAACATGTAATGTGGAGCTGGAAACACCCGATCGAGAGGAAAGATAGTTTTAAAAAGTTTTGGTTCTATTTACGGGTTCCCCAGACCATTCCCCAGGTCTCGTGTGTCATTTACAGTACTATTACTATTTGTCCTTCAAAATGGACAGAAACTCTCATAGACTTCTATAGGTTAGTTTTCGAATGTTCAAATGTTCGAATTTAAAATTTCGAAAATTCGAAAACGGAACAAACTCACAATTTCGTACATCTCTAGTCCTATATGTTGGCACTTCCCTGAAGTCTGGAAGGTCTGGTAACACCAATCCACAAGTGGAGACTGTTACTGCAGAGGCGTCTGTGTGAGCAGTGTACTGGAAACTGTATAACAGCATTCTAATAAGAGAATCATTACTTCACACAACATAACATTCTCAGTAACAGCCAAGCTGTGTTTTTACCAAACCTAAATGCATTCAGCTCACCACATCTCTATAGATGTTGGTTGCCCCGATGTCTGTTCCTGGACAAAATTCAAAAAAGTGTGTAGTATAGAGCAACCAAAACCCCAACCCCACAGGTATTGCTATAAACAACCGTGCATTTATTGTGCACACCACGATGTTTCAGGTCAGTCTAGGTCCTTTCTCATGTGGCATCTTAGTCCCCGACTAAACTTTCGGAACTCTATGAAATTCGGGAGTTCCAAGTTTAGTCGGGACTTTGAAACCCTCAGATTCAATTTGAAACTGGGTTTCTATTAGAAACCACATTACATCCTGGAGAAATTCAGCCACAATCATAAATCCAATAAAACTAAAATGATGATGTCCCAAGTATAATCTACTTTAGAGTACTATAGGCTTGATATCAGGGTGGGTTTGATTTAAATCATACTGAGTAAAATTACAATTTAAATCCCTAATCAGTTTAGGCTGAGGCCACACTGCAACGCACAGAAATCGCGCCAAAAATAGATATATAGACAGACAGACAGGAATAGATAGTAGATAGATAGATAGATAATAGATAGATGAGAATAGATAGATAGATAGATAGATAGATAGATAGATAGATAGAAGATAGATAGATAGATAATAGATAGATAGATAGATAGATAGATAGATAGATAATAGGTAGATAGATAGATAATAGATAGATAGATAGATGATCGATAGATAGATAATGATAGATAGATAGACGGATAGATAGATTAATAGATGATAGACAGACAGACAGACAGACAGACAGAACAGACAGATAGATAGATAGATAGATAAGATAGATAGTAGATGATAGATAGACGATATATGATGATAGATATACAATAGATATGTAGAATGAAGATGATGAGATAGATAGATAGATAGATATATAGATAGATATGATAGACAGACAGACAGACAGACACGACAGACAGAACAGACAGACAGATAGACAGATATGATAGATAGATAGATAGATCGATAGATTATGAATATATAGTGGATAGTAGATAATAGAGATAGATAGTCTACGATAGATAGATGATAGATGATAGATACAGATAGATAGATAAATAGATAGATAGATAGATAGATAGATAGATAGATAGATAAGATAGATAGATAGATGCCATGTGTATACTATAGATGATAGTAGATGATAGCACTAGATAAGCAGTAGATAGATGCAGAGCATTCGCTACTCGCTCACTGTAGATAGATCGTCAATGATATATATGAGAGACTATGATAGTATATGATAGTCATAGCATTCTGCCCCGTCATCAGAGATAGTCGTATATCGACTACATAGCGTATGTACTAGACTGACTCTGCCCTCTGCTAGCTCCTCCCTGTCGATCATAGATACGCTAGCTCCTACGTCCGACTAATCGCTGCTCTCGCTAGATCGCTCTGGTCGCTGATCGACTAGTAGTAGACTACCTCGATAATGATCGACTGACTCGACTCGGTGTCTAGACTTCGATACGCTACGACTACGCTGGAATGAATAGAAAGAAAAAGAAGAGTAGAGGTATATAGAAGCGATGTGTAGCTAGTCGCTGCTACGCTGAACATCGATACGTACGACTGATACGACTCCTACTCATAGTAATGAGTGATAATATATAGATAGTAATGAACATGTTGTAGGACGAAAGATATTATATATGGATCTCGTAGTATCTGCATAGTAGACTTGCTGACTACCTAGTAGATGATACGATCGAAGCTGATCGTCGACTCGATAGATGATACAATGATACGTACCTAAGCCATAGGAGCTACGATAGGATGCTCGATGACTAGTAGTACGACTAGATGCTAACCCTGTGTTGCTAGAATCTGTGATAGTAGACTAGATAGTAGAGTGATTCGTAACTGACTGATGATAAGCTAGTACGACTTGAAGAACGTGACTATGTAATAGTGATTATAGATACATGATAGATAGGATAGATAGGATAGATAGATAGATAGATTACATACTATACATGCATAGATAAATGATAGATAGATAGATAGATAGATAGATAGATGATAAATACGATGATAGACTACATAGAAGATAATAGATGATATGATATAGATAGATGAGCTAGATGCATACGATATATACTAGTAGATCTATACTGCGATACGATAGATAGATAGATGATAGAATAGATAGATAGATCGATTAGAGATGCAGTAGATAGTGTTGATCGCTAGACTCAGGCGTAGATCGACTGACTGATGTGTGCTAGTATGCTGTACGTAGTGCTAGATCGCTGACTAGAACGATACACTACCTACGACTGATCAATGATAGTCCGTGATCGATGATACGCCTACGATCGACTTAGTCGTAGCTCGTAGCTACGCCTACGTGTAGACTTGCTGTCGCTCGACTCAGTAGCTGACTAGAGCTCGTCGCTCGCCCTCGCTAAACGACTAGATAGATCTCGATTACGACTATAGGAACGAGTATCGTGTAGCTCGATAACTATGTGCTGACGCTTGATAGAACGTATGATGATACGATAACCTACGATCGTGACTAGCTACTCGTATTATAGCTGTAGATAGATCGGTGCTAGCTTCATGCTGACTGCTACGATAGCTACGATAGACTGATGATACGATAGTGCTGAAGATGATAGCCTGACTGTCGTAGACTGACTACGACTACTAGTACGACTTACGACTGTAGGTCGATGGACTAGTCGTCGACTTGTTATAGACTAGATTTCGTCGCTGATACCGCTCGTCGATTTGACTATAGCTCACTACGCTATGACTACGACTACGACCGACTACGCGCGACTAGATCGACTCGTACGCTAGCGTACTGTCGACTAGCTTTACGACTAGCTCTGTTACTGATGCTGATAGTTGATTGACCTGTCGACTCGACTGATCGATCGACTGTAGACTGTCGACTTCGACTACGATGCTGCGATGCATGCACTAGATACGATACGACTGTACGACTGATCGCTCGCTAATATTACGCTACGCTTTACTCGATGCAGACTAGCGAGATGCTAGATCGACTCGTTACTTGACTCGCTACGCTACGACTGTACGCCCGATAGCGACAGTAGCTCTAAATGACATCGATCTAGATGTGACTGCTGTACTACGCTAGATAGATATTAGATAGATGATAGATGCAGATGACGACAATCACAGACCAGACACGACAGACAGACAGACAGACAGACGACAGACACTATCAGACCGATAGATATCGATGATAGATAGATAGATAGACTAGATAGTAGACTCGATGCTAGTGCGTGATAGTAGTAGGATAGGGTAGATAGATAGATAGATCCGAAGATAATGATAGATAAATATATAGTATGATAGATAGACAGACAGACAGACAGACGACAGACAGACAGACGATAGATAATAGATAGGACAGTAGATAGATAGATAGATATGATAGATATGAAAGATAGATAGAGTAGATAGATATGATAGATAACAGACAGACAACAGACGACAACAGACAGACAGAGAGTCAGACAGACAGCAGACAGACAGGACAGGATAGACAGAGGAAACGATAGACGATATAGATAAGACATATAGACAGATTAGACAGATAGATAGATATAGATATGATAGAGTAATAGATAGATTACGATAGGATAGATAGATAGCATAGATAATAATAATAGATAGACAGAGACAGCAAGACAGACAGAAGACAGTACCAGACAGACAGATCATATAGGATAGATCTAGCTCAGATACGATGATAGATAGATAGATAGATGAGATAATAGTTAGATCGATAGACTAGATAGGATAGCTAGATATGATAGTAGCTAGATGATGATAGATAAGATAGCTAGATACGATAGATAGATAGAGAGATATGATAGATCGATAGATAGATAGATAATAGATAGATAGATAGATAGATAGATAGACACCAGCCAGACAGACAGACCAGACGATAGATGATAGATAGCATGGATGACGATAGATAGATAGATAGATGATAGATAGATAGACAGATGAGATAGGATAGATAGTATGTATAGATATGAAAGACTAGATAGATAGATAGATAGATATGATAGATGACAGAAACGACAGACAGACAGACAGACAGACAGACAGCTAGACAGATAGACAGATAGACAGATAGACAAGATAGACAGATAGAAGATATGATAGAATAGATAGATAGATAGATAGAGTAGAATAGATAGATAGACAGAACAGACAGACAGACAGACAGACATGACAGACAGACAGACAGACAGACAGACAGACAGACATACAGACAGATCAGATTAGATAGATAGAGATAGATAGATATGATAGATAGATAAGATAGATGATAGTATTAGATAGATAATTGATTAGATGATAGAGTAGATAGATAGATAGATAGATAGATAGTAGATAGATGATAGATAGATAGATAGATATGATAGATAGATAGATAGATAGATAGATAGATAGATAGATTAGATAGATAGATAGATAGATAAGATAGATAGACAGAACAGACAGACTCGACAGATAGATAGATAGATAGATAGATGCCATAGATAGAATAGATAGATAGATAGATAGATAGATAGATAATGATAGAAGGTTAGATAGATAGATAGATAGATAGATATATAGATAGATAGATAGATAGATAGATAGATAGATAGATGATAGAGTATATAGATAGATAGATAGGTAGATAGATAGATATGATAGATAGATAGTATAGATAGATAGATAGACAGACAGACAGACGGACAGAAGACAGAAGATGATAGATATGATATGCAATTGCGTGCCGTGATTTCTTGTGCGTTTGCGTGTGAGTTTTTGCAATTTTCTGTTATGAGAACGCATGCAGTAACCAACACTGTGAATGACGCACAATCGCATGAGACATCGAAATGCGGGAATTTTCGTGTTCCCGCATCTCCATTTAATCAAATGTGAGTGCAAACGAGTGACAAAACGTGCTAGTTGGGTCCCAGCCCTACAGCTAGCTGATTTAAACTATCTATCTATTATCTATCTATCTATCTATCTATCTATCTATCTATATATCTATTATCTATCTATCTATCTATCTATTATCTATATATCTAGTTTACTATTGCATGGTATTCTACAACTGAATGTCCATTAATTAACGAAAGTCCGGCGTAAATGTACGACCGCGGCCATACATTTACGTCCATGGTCATACATTTTCGATAACACATAATTGCGATACCACGCTTTATAAATATGCCTCATTGAGTGTACCAGCTCTAAATCTTGTGGTAAATTAAACTCACACAGTATTTCAATATTAGAAGGTTAAAGTACAAGTTTTCTTGATCCCTTTAATTGGCAGCAAGCAAGAGCAGTCAAAGAGTTAACAGTTAGCATGCAAAAGGCAGGAAATTGCAAGAATTCCATGTTCCAATCAGACAAAGTGGAAAGGGACAGTAACTTATAAGTCATATTTGCCTGTAAGAGCGATGAGGATGTCTCTGAATTAGGACTTTGGGTAATAACACATTTTTACTGTAAAAGAAGTAAGATGGTTTCAAACGTAGCATGCAATGTTTTTAATGAATAATAATTAGGGTTGGCAGCTAAATTTAAACCACCTCCAAGCCTTCTGTAGGGTGGAATGTCTGGAATGGGAATCACTAAGCAGCAAAAATGTGGACAATTCTCCTAAAACTACTTTACATTCAAACACACATTAAAGAGGAACGTGTCTGTACATTCTGGCTAATACTATAACACATGTTTATTATGACTTTCCAGTAGATGTGGGGATTTAACTGCCCGGTGCAAGAACAGAAGGGAAGCACAGAACGAGCATTAAGCATGAATTAGCATGGACATTAGCACGCGTTCAATAAACATAAAACACTTAAAGGAAAGACGAAAACTTAAAGGACAACTATGGTTTTTAAATCCAATGTATAGCCCCCCAGACCACAGCATAAAACAATGATTTTGATGTCTTTATAAACATTTCGTTAGCAAAAATAAATCCAAAACTTTCCGTAACCCTTTCATCGTCTTTTCCAGTGATGTCAGACTTCACTTTAGGACTTATGCACTAAGCAAAAGTTTGCTTGCCCTATTAATGTTCACAATCCAATCAAATGTCATCTAACTAGAGTCTAGCAAAAAGCAAACAACTAATTGGTTGATCAAATACACAGTCTAACTTTTACATATGTGTTTTGTATTTCACGCTTAGGTGAAGAAAGTGTTAAAATTTCTCTACATTTCTCTATCTTTGGTTAGAAATCACTTTGAATGGCAAACGATTTATCATTTTAATCAACATTCTCTGGCCTATAAATGTGTTTAAGACTATAGACTTATTGAACTGTATAGGGGGAAAGGCAATGATCCAGCACCTTGCATTCCAGCCATTATCTTTCCAAAAGTTACTGTATATCTTTAAAATATAATTAACTGACAGATGGTCAGTGCTTCTCCACAAAGCTGGGTTGGTGAGGTTACCCTGCTCCATGTAGAAGGGCCATATGTGTAAAACAGCAGGAGCTGGACAGTGTGCCTGTCAATGACCCTATAACACTGAAGGAATCAAAGTAGCTGATTGGAGAGTTGGTCTCTTTCTCTTTGCAGATGCAGCATACTGAGCATGCCCAGGCTGTAAAAAAGAGGAGGGGGCAGGCACCAGGAAGTTTGTCTACTATGAAGAAACATAAACGCTATAATGCTATAATTTCTCAAAAGCAAGCGATAAATCATTAAAATCGTTAAAATAAAAAAGTTTCTTATACAGTTAAATTTTAAGAGTTGAGTTTTCCTTTAATTAAGCCACACCTCTGAGATATACCTGTTACAGAGAACATTTGTACTGTACGTGTCTGCTCAATAGCAGCATTATCCAATAGAACACTAGGCCTCCAAATCCCAAATAGCCTCCTAAAGTCATAATACCATGTTAAATTGTGCATAGCTACATAATAGCATTCAGGGTTCTCAAACTGCCATGAGCCCTATTGTTTAGGTTTGGAGTGATGATGTTTACTTTGCAATGAGATGGTGAGTGACTGGATAAATATATCTAATGTATGGATCTACAAATAAATATATATCATCTGAACAGTTGATTAGTGTTCTCAGTCCTATTGGTTAGTGTTTGCTGCAGTCTATCCAGACTTAGAGTAGTATCAAGGGTGGTGTTTCCTGCACACAGTGAGCTGTACCATCACCAGCACGTCCCTGGCTTGAGCATACCTACTTGTATCCTACTGCTGGGAGAGAGCAACATCAGGTGCATGATAAGCCCCATCCCTGATTTTTTTAAGCTAGCCACAAGCCCAAAAATATAAACAAAATGTCTACCTAAGTTGTCCATAAGCAGAGGAAAGCACAGATATAGACTGGAAGCTTGTAACTAGCTTCAGAAAATATTGATTTTTGGGGTTTAGGCTTATGAAACAGATTATAACATGTCTGTCACAGAGACACAGAGACAGTGCAGAATTTACAAGCCTGTAACTTTGCATTGACAACAGCTGGAGACATAATCCTAGACTTGTTTTAAAGAGAGAGAGCTCTTTTCAATAGAGGGGGACCACAATTCCTGGATCTGGACAATACGGCAGATGCAATGTATTCAGACTGTAAAAAGTACATAAAATAATATTTTCGTAATGTAAATTTTTCGCTTTAGGATAAAGGAGATTCAAAGTTCTTAGCGTTAAAAATGGTGCTAATTTTGCCCCAACCAATCAGATCTTATTTAACATTTGAAAGCTAACATCTGATTGATTGGGGCAAAATAAGCACCATTTTTAACGATACGAACTTTTATTGAATCCCAATGAAAGTAACCGACTGCACTTTAGGTTACTGTCAGTGTCCCAAAAACTCTACCCATCTCTGACAAAGGGGGCCATGAACATATATTAATAAAGGAAAGGGCAGACTGTGGGAGGTTAGATCTTCTATACAATGAACTTTAAGAATTACAATGATATTTTAACCAGAGAGGGACACAAACCTGTTTCCGAATCGGATTTTGTGGATCCGCCAGGACTGACTTTGCTGATTTACACATTTTTCGGATTTTTCCAAACTGCGGGACTGTTTTCGTTTATTAACGGACAATTGAGAGTTTTTGAATTTAAGAATGGAAAATCTTTGATATTTCTAGAAATATTGAAAATACTACGTGGAATGCCAAAACCGGAAGCGTGTCAAGTTGGACAGTGTTTTTTAGGTTAGGTTCAGGAACATTGCATGCAGCATTTACCTGCTTAACCATAAAAAAATGCGAGTAACATTTCAGCCAAACTGATGAACAGCCATTTGTCTGAACCTAGCCTTAAAGGAGAACTAAGCCCAAAATTTTACACTTCAGTATCTAAAAACATCCCCTCTAAAAACACCCATAAACTGTAAAATCCCACTGCAGTAAAGTAAATGTAACTCCCTAAAGAATTGGATGAAATAGCTGAGTGTTTGTACAGTGACTGGCCACACCCCTGATCTCAGTCACTTGCTCCTTTGCCTGTCCTGTAAAAGGATTGGCTAGAGGCTACTAGTGGGTGTGACCCACTGTAACATGTTCCTGCAGTATCTGAGGACTGAGCATGTGTAAAGAACATAATGGTCAGTGACCACACTGTGTGATACTGGGATGTTCAGAAATAAAACATAAACCCCATGTTAGAAAGGTAAATTTCCCAACAACAGTATCAAAATAATCGAGGGGCACAGATTTCTGCTTTTAGATTTTATATATTTTATATATAGGTGCTGAAAGAGTGTTATTCTGAGGCTTTAGTTGTCCTTTAAAGATTTTGGGCATTGATACATGTTCCCCAGACCATTTCCCAGGTCTCTGAGACATTAACAGTTACCATTGCTATTTCCACCTTCCTTTTAGGATGAATATTTAAACTCCAAACTTTAATGTGTCTGCTTGAGTTCGGACATCTCTAATTTCAACCTTCACTCTCTTGATTCTACAGTTTTTAAGAATTCTTTGGTTGGTATATAACCTTGCAAATCTTCCACATTCCCTGCTTCATTCTCCTCACTGGGTCCTAAAACAAAAGCAAACCTCCCTTATTGGCTAATTAAAGTTTATATTGGAACGTTCATGTGGCTTATTAAAGTTTATATCTATTTATTATTTTGTTTGAATAACAAAAGACTTTACTGTGCCATATTTCATTTATTGCGTTTTCAGTTAAGTCATTTCTTAAAGGCAAAACCTTTAAAATCTTAAGTTAAAAGAGACCGTTAAAAAGACTCATTTATTGTTTATATTTATGAACAACCGCCTACGCTCAAGGTAGAGAGTTTCATTACCATCACTATATTTTATATTGGTAGGAAAGAGGCTTTTCTCCATTTAATTGTTGACACCCCCATCTGTCTTTAAGGGTCTTGCGGATAAGCTGCCTTTGAAAGGATCATAGAGTATAAAGAGACAAACAGGTAAGTTCTTCTATACCCCACACAGAACACATTTGTTTCTTTAAGTTATGTCTGACGCAGAGACCCAGGAGGGGTGCGATTTAAGTGTCTTTGTACAAACACAGTATCCAAACACGTCTGGTACCTACTAAAGTGCAGGAATGTCTCCTCCTTGTTGCTTATAAAGGTGCTAAGACCATTTCTATGTTTTTATTCAGTGGATAAATGATTTGCAATATTCACGGTCCCATAAACAGCCTTGTCCGTGGGTTCAGTGTTTTAAAATTTGATTTTTTTTATGTGTCTGCTTTTATTGATCTATTTATTTGATTATGTGTCAATACAGATATGTTTTCTATGTTTTGTCAGTTAATGTTAATGTGCATAATTCACAGCTTGGGTATGACAGCTTCTTGTGTAAATATAGAAAATGGTTCTTTGTTTGGTCAGATAATATCTGGAACTGGAAGGTATCCTCAGATTCTCCCCCCCTCTTATGTAGCGTATAGTTATCCTTTACATTATATATATTCTGGAGATGCTTATTGTAAGGCAGTACAGAAAATGCCAGTTGATGTTAAGACTCATGTTCCTCAAGCAAATAGTGCCCAGATGCCTTTCAGTTAAAGGAGAACTAAAGTCCCCAGACAACAATGTCCTAATAGACAGGGCATATACACAAACACACAACAAGCTGAGTCTCATCTCTCCCTTTGCTGTAGATGCTGGGTGATTTATGAAAATAACCTGTGGGTACTAGGGGTCAGCTCCCATAATTCACCTTATCTGGGAACACCCAGCTAAGTGTACACAGTACACTTCACAGGAAACTGCAGTCTTGCTTCTTGGAAGCTGACAGCCAATCATGTTACAGCTCAGAGATCATCCCTCCTTCTGACACAGAACACAGATATCAGTGCAGTTTTTTGTGTAAACACATTACAAATGCTCCTGTCCCTAACAATGATAAATTCCTTTACATACAAAAAAGAATACTATTTGTCTATTTGCAGTGTATGTCTTTGCTAGCATGGATGAAGGAAACGGAACATTTAACATTTTATCAAAAAATAAAAGTAAGTATGGTACATAGAACCAGAAACCTTCTACCCCTATGCCACAAGGGCTAATAAGTAAATGTCTAGTACATGTAGAGTCTTCATCTTGTGCTAGACACATAATAAAAACAAAAAAAAGGGAGCATGGAAAATCGAACCTGTGCCCCAATAATCTGATATTTTCCTAACCCAGCACTCTAGCAGTGAACTTTCTAAAGTACATTTCAGCAAATGTCAGTAAAATCAGTTCACTATATTGTATTACTACTGGAAGACTGTCAGTAATTCACGCTGGTTGGTAAATAAATAACAGAGCTGCTATATATAAAGTTTGTACATATGTAGAAACTTTATATTTTTCTAGAAACATGGAAACAAACTAACAAAAAAAGCAATAAACTCAGGCAGTAGACTATGTTATATTGTTTCATAAGTAAACTCGGGGATTAGAACGTGTGACTTCTTGGTCTGTATGTTCCTAAAAGCCCAGCATTTACATGGTGCGTCACCAGCAACTCAACTGTGAACACAGGTACATTTACAAACCTTAGAAAGAGAAGCTAAAAATCTTGTGCATAGAGACAGTGAATCCTGGGATCAGGGGGCGTGGCTCTTTGAAGCCAACATGGGCTATAAGTTGTGCTGGCAACAAGATGGAAGCCTCCTTTGTTACAGAATCTATTACTTATATCTACTAAATGCAAATAACTAGAGAAGAATCCTTCAATGTATAAGTATTCTGGGGAGAAAATCTCTCACATTAGGATTAAAAAAAACAAGTTTATTTTTCCTTTAAGGAAAATCTTTATGTCTCTTCCTGGACAAGATTCTGGAGCACATTGTGCTATAGCCAAATTATAACAACATCCTATCTACCTTCCCAAAAAGAAGAGTTAAAGGCCCGTATTTAGAAAGGATCGATATTGGTAATTACTTATGGGTGGGTAAGCACAGTATGTTTATTTATCCAACATTTTTTTAAATTTCATTTTGCAAAACTGAGAAAACAATAATTACAAACTCAAGGTTATTCTTCTAGGCAAATTATCTTACAGCAAATTCCCCCAACAGGGAGGTATGTTCGGCCTGTTAATTTTAGCAGCGTTTTACTTTCTGTATTTATTTTTTATGAGGTTCTTTTTTGGGTGGATGGATCCTTAAAACCCAAAGCATTGCTTTACTTCCCAACAACCCATGAGAACTAAAAATAGCCACAAGCCAACACATCCCCATTATGTATAAACCAGTAACAAGCACCTTATATTTAGAAAAGTCCTTGGTCTCTTCCCAAAAGAAATCTCTCATAACCAAGATAAATATAGAAAAATGCTAATTAACAATTTATTTTAATTAATGCAAATATCCCCCGTGAAAGCATATAAATAGATAGTGAGAAACCCTGAACAAGCAGAACCAGTCTGGGAATACTTAGCGGTCTCCCCATACAACGAGAGCCCAGTCTTGTATATTTTTACCTATGAAAATGCTAAAAACTTTCCTAAAAAACCTCTTCCAGCCAATGAAAATCTTTGTTTGACAGCCAATGTAGACTTTAGGAAGCGTAAGCTTCCTTTTCCAGCTGTAAAAGACAATCAGTGGGATTCAATAAAAGTTCTTATCGGAAAACCTGAACTAGTTAAAAGTTTGGATAGTTTGGATAGAGTTCGGATAGTTCGAGTTCGTCCGTACTTATAAAGTTTGGCGCAAACTCGGTTAACTAGTTCTCGGTCAACTAGTAGAAAAATTAACTAAAAAAAGTTCCCAAGGTAGCGATGTAGGATTAATTGTTCCGACCTCTAAATATCATTTAATATATATCAAAAAGATATAGCTTTATCCAATATACCATAGACTGGATTACGTATTATGAAATACAATGAAACGCTTGGTTTATAAAAGCTGTTTTCATTGCCAATAAAACTTCCCATGGGAGAATACTCCATAATTTAATTTTTTTTCCCTTCCTTATTGTGAAACATAAAAAAACCCAAATCTTTAAGCCTTTGAAGATGAAACCCTTCTTATTTTCTAATTTCAAGGGATGCCCTTTTTGAACTATTGCTGAATGGAAACATCAGATATCCCCTTTAGGGCCTCCAAACAACAAGCCCAACTTGGTTGTTCTTTATTCAAATCTGAAGTTCTTCATTCCTATTGTTCATTTTTTTGTGTATATTGAAAAAAACCCCTGAAACTTAACTACAGTACATATTGTAGATATGGTTTCAACAGTTCATGTTTGATCTAGCTGCTATGAATTAGTCAGGCTTTCTACAAAAAAAGACTTATGTGTAGTACTATTAGAGCCTTTTTCATTAGAAAAAAATAAAAGCATCAGTAATGAAAAATTTTTTTTAGAGGACAGTATTTACATTTCCTTATTTGGATTAAAGGGCATGTCTACCCTTTAAAAAGTTCTTGGACATAGAATTATCAGAAAGTCCCCTGATCTTTACTTACCTTCCTTCTATCCTCTGCCGCACTGCAAGCAGGGGGCCGGACCAGCAGCCACGTCCCTGATTCGCTGAGAGGCAGCCAATCACGAACGCGGCTGCTGACTGCTTAGAATGGGAGAGAAGTAAGGTAAGTAGAGTTCGGGGGACTTTCTGATAAATCTATTATAGCGGTTGGGGATGGGGGAGGAAGCCCTACAATATGACCAAGGGGATTTACACTAGAGGGAGGGAGAACAAAACAGGGGGGGGGGGGGGGGGGGGGGGGGGGGGGGGAGGACTGAACTGCGCATGGCAAAATTCTTCTGGAGGAGAGACAAGAGGCAGAGTGCTATATGCAGGGGTGTCCCTACCATGAAGCAAACTGAAACATTTGCTCAGGGCACACCCCTGCGGAACACTTAAAAGTCAGTTAAAAAAAACTCCATCCTGCAAGCACCAGTCCACCAGTCAGTGTTAAGTCATCCCTCCAGTCAGTGTTAGTCAGCCCACCATACCCACCTCCACAATACACGCCTATGCTCCCTGTTGAAGGCACGCCCGCTTCACGTCTCGCACCCCGTCTGCTGGTAGGCGGCATTTAAAAGTTGTTTCAGGTGTCAAAAACTCTAGGAACACCCCTGCCAATATGGACTCTGCTAGGCTCCTGGTGGACAGTTTTGGGGAATTTGTGGGGACATTACAGGAAAACCCTTTGAAGCTGGGATATAAGGTAAGGATTTTACTACACTACAGAGTGGGGCCAGTAGTGGGTTACATTATAGTTTTGAGGGGGGACATGCCCTTTAACATAGGTTTATTTTTCTTTATTTTACATTCTTTTTCTATCCCGGAATAATAAAAGGAAGAATATCTAAGGATATTTGAATTTACGTATGAGGGCCATATTGATTAGCAATACCATAGATTCATAACGGCCATGATCAGAATGAATAACCCAGCCCCAAATTACCAACTGGTATTGGCTATGCTGTTACTTTATGATACGGTTGTTTAAGAGCGCAGTTGTAGTGAAAAATACAAAAGACACCAGTGTGAAATACAGATATTTCTCATTATTTTACAATGAAGGTAAAGGTGCCTTATAACAATTTTACTATATTGTGCCTTTATAAATATGTCCCCCAGTGCTTATTGGTATAATCTGGTTTCAAGTGCGCATAGCAGCAGAAGGCGAGGGACCGGGTCTTGTAAGTAATTCCAGAGGCATCTTTGGGGAAGGTAAATATAATGAAAGTGGAGTTGAGGGGTGTGAAACCCAAATTTAAATTTTGGTCATAAGGCTAAACATGCCCTTTAATGCAGGGCATTGAACGTCATAGAATTCCTTTATATCCTCATATTACACATTAAGGCCTAGGCCCCACTGCTAAGATTTTGCCAATTTTTGCACTCTGTTCACACTTTGCAATCCACAGTGACATTTTAGTTATAATGTAAATTGCAGCAAGTAGGCCACACTGTGTGCGTTGCGATAGGTTTCAGTTTACTAATGCATGCGATCTCCATTGGTCTATTTCTGTCAAAATGGCACCTAATACAAGTCTATGGAAGTGCGTGAAAAAGTGGACACAAGCGGACACAAATTATTAGGCCACGCAATTTTATTTTACTCCAGTTAGAAGCCACTCTAGCACACGGTTGCTGTCTTTGGCCTAGTAGTTGGTAGGTGCAATCCTCCTAAGTAAGCACCCCGAAGCGTTGCATTTGTTGTTTATGCACTAATTAATTGTAAATTTCACCAAGAAGTAGTGCGCTCCTCTTAATTTTATTTTTACCCATAAATCAAACACACAACTTTTTTGTGCGTTGCAGTGGGAGTATGTTTTCTTGTTTTTGTTGAATTGGTGGGGTTTTTTTTGGTAACTTTTGTTGTACTGTATACCGGAACCCTCTGTAATTCCTGTGTCTAGTACTTGGAAATAGAAATGTTCTCCAGTGTTTGTGTGATTTTCTAGGTTTTGAGAGTTTAATTGGTTCCTTTTGGACTTTTCTACAGATGTATTTTTGGCAGTTGTCTCACTGGGTGATATATTGTTAAATTACAATATTACAATAGTCACAAAATACTGTAATTTACCACCAACGTGTTATTTCATGACTAAGCCCGTGGCTTAAATTAGTGCCTGCGGCGGTAAAAGGATCATTTTTCGGAAATCTAAGATATTGATCCTTCATAAATAAAACCATTGGTTTGCCATCTAATAGCCTCTCTATGACATAGCTGAGTGACTATTATAATGATATAATACAATTGCTCTCCGTTATATATATTTTAGGTAGGCCTGTGATTTTACTTCCTCATTAAAAAAAACAACCATTGATCTCGCTTTGCAGAACATGGATGGTTATTTTCAAATCTGGGAACAAGATGTAAGACACTGCAGGCAAATATTTTCTAGCTGCTTTTAGGATTTCTTTGCCAAGAAAGAATTTCTGTATTGTAACCAGTACTTTAATGTGTTTTTTAATTGCGGACGTATGCTGGGTCAGCATTTTAATTGTTTAGATGACATTTTTTGAGCTCATTCAAAACATCCTAGAATTCAACCAGAAAATTCAGGAAAGGGAAGAAATCTAGACGCAACAGGTGTGAACTGGAGGTTAGCCAAAATATCATTGTTGGGCAAAGCTAAAGAGCAAATAAAGTTTAAACAAATATTTCTTTTAAAGGGATGAGAATGGTATTATTCACGGAATGAGAAAACCGGTTGGCTCTGCTGTTTGTATTTAGCTATTTGACATCTAAGAAAGAATCCCAAAGTCATAAAGCCAAGGGCGCTCTGAAAAATCGGTTGGGGTGTGGGGTCCCCCTTCTACCAGCATTACCACTACACCTGCTTCCTGGACAATAGCCACAATACTCTGTCTTGACTGAATGACTGATAAGTATACCTAGGCTCTGTGGTTAATGGGGTAGTGCAACTAGTGTTCTGGTTGAAACAACTGGGGTGGGTGGCCCTAAAAGGGCAAGTCCAGCCCCAAAATTAAAACTTACATACAGGTAAATCACCCCCCAAGACCCTAAATGGTATTAGTTTGAAATCTGACATATACAAGTCTAACCTCCTGCATAATGTCCTGTTGCCCCTGTTCTTTCTTCCTGGTTCTTCCAGTTAGTAACAGTCAGTTATGGATTTGACAGTTGACATCACAGCCAATGACTGAATGTTAATCCCCTGTCTGCCTCTTCTGAGCATGCCCAGGCTTAGTACAGGCTCAGTACAGGTCTCTAAATTGCTCAGTTTCCATGAGGCATCCAGAAGCATAGCAGGCATACAGTAATGAATTCATAGGGCAAACTATGATATATCAACATATTTTAAAGAGGCCGTTCTTTCTAAAAGATGTTCTTATGAGGGTGGAGTTGTCCTTTAAGGCAGATTTTTTAACCTTTTATAACCTTTTGATATCACGTATAACTACATTTCGTACCAGCCCCGAGTCCGAAAATAACTTGAATCTCATTTTTTTAAATTTTCTATCGTAATTATCAAATAATCATTAGGAATTTTCGAATCTTTAATTTTCTAGTATACGATTTTCGATCATAAGTTCCGAGTTCGATCACAAGTTTTGAAACTCGTCACTTATTGTGGTTAGCCTTGACCAATGGAATGTCGTAATGGCTCCCTTCACGTTGAGTAAAGAAAACACTTACAATCACCCCATGTATGGGTGTGCAGCCAACTGATCCCCATGCAGCATATGGGAGGTTGGTTATGTTAGTGGATGTAGATTTGATCATAGATTCCAGACAGATTCCAGCATACATATGCTTGTAATCATGTGTGTAGCCATCTTTACTGGTTGCTCTGCCTGGTAAAATAACATGTGAATGCTTTTTCTTGAGATACTGTACTTTGTGTGTCACAGAATCTAATGTTCAATGCTGTCCTCCCGAAGGACAAGGTAGAGGCAGGGCACCCGATTACACACAGAGAGGCTCCTACTCTTTAGAGATATCGAACTTCAGTAAAAGTTCGGAAGTTTGGAAACTAACCCATTAAGGTCAATGGGAGGAAATAGTTTAGATAAATTACAGATAGAACAGCAATAGTAACTTACTGTAAATGGCTGTGGCCCATGATCAAGCAATTGTCAGGTTTCCCTATGCTACTTTCAAGGTTTATGGCCAATTCAAGGGTTACAGAATGATACATTTGAGGGTTACCAAACGATACATTCGGGGTTACCAAAATATTCGATGATTATTGAATTTTTGATAAATATCGAAAATAAGTCCACGAATTAGTTCAAAGCTTGGATAGTTCGGATAGAGTTCGGGTAGTTTGAGTTGGGCTGAACTCATAAGGATTAGGTCCATCCCTACTACTCTTCACCAAAACTATGTTACTATGTAACTGTTAAACAGACATTATGGGTAGGATATAAAGGTTGGATTAGATGGATGTATGTCTTTATACACCCTCCAATACTATGTTACTATGTAACTGTTAAACAGACATTATGGGTAGGGTATAAAGGTTGGACTAGATGGACGTATATGTCTTTAAATAACCTCCAATACTATGTTACTATGTAACTGTTATACAGACATTATGGGTAGGGTATAAAGCTTGGACTAGATAGACGTATGTCTTTATACAACCTCCAATACTATGTTACTATGTAACTGTTATACAGACATTATGGGGAGGGTATAAAGGTTGGACTAGATGGACGTATGTCTTTATACAACCTCCAATACTATGTTACTATGTAACTGTTAGACGGACATTATGGGTAGGGTATAAAGGTTGGACTAGATGGACATATGTCTTTATACAACCTCCAATACTATGTTACTATGTAACTGTTATACAGACATTATGGGTAGGGTATAAAGGTTGGACTAGATGGACATATGTCTTTATACACCTCCAATACTATGTTACTATGTAACTGTTAAACAGACATTATGGGTAGGGTATAAAGGTTGGACTAGATGGACGTATGTCTTTATACAACCTCCAATACTATGTGACCATGTAACTGTTAGACATTATGGGTAGGGTATAAAGGTTGGACTAGATGGACGTATGTCTTTATACAACCTCCAATACTATGTAACTATGTAACTGTTAGACAGGCATTATGGGTAGGGTATAAAGGTTGGACTAGATGGACGTATGTCTTTATACAACCTCCAATACTATGTTACTATGTAACTGTTAGACAGGCATTATGGGTAGGGTATAAAGGTTGGACTAGATGGACGTATGTCTTTATACAACCTCCAATATAATGTTACTATGTAACTGTTATACAGACATTATGGGTATGATATAAAGGTTGGACTAGATGGACTTATGTCTTTATTCAACCTCCAATACTATGTTACTATGTAACTGTTATACAGACATTATGGGTAGGGTATAAAGGTTGGACTAGATGGACTTATGTCTTTATTCAACCTCCAATACTATGTTACTATGAACTAGAGATGGGATCTGGGTCTGACAAGAAATCTCTCAGTTCCAAAATCCGAATGTTCCGTCTGAAACCGGGCAGATCGTTTGGATTTCGGGACTTCGAAATGCATTTTCTATGATTATCGAACATTTGAGGCTATTTTCAATAATCCTCGAAAATAAGATTGAAATTGGTTTCCAATCATATTTATTGAACTTTCCATTATGATCACAAATGCGCCCCAAAATCCCCAAAGTAAAGTTCTGTTTCTGCATTTTCTGCATTTTCGATGAACGTTCGATAATCCTCGAAAATAAAATTGTAAAATTGAAATTAGTTAGCTTTATCCATTGTGTTAAATGTGGTATCACTGTGAAAAGAGAAATTGCTCTCTAATGAAATTTCAGAGCTATTTTTGTCACTTTTTATTTAAAGCTATTTATAAATAGGTGAAATTTTGCCCTTTTGCCCCTTTTCTGTCTTTTGTTGCATTTTTTGCAGTTTTACCAGAATTTTTGCCAAACATCATTACTTACTGGAATGTTCCATTAACATGACTATTCGTTACACAACACTATGGTATGTTCCCATATTAATGGAACTGGTTTGATAATTAGCTGCAGTTTGCTGAAAATAAGCAATACTAAAAAATGTCCTATTAATTAAATAGAGAAAATACCCCTGGGTGAGTTTTACACTATTTACCATATCCTATTAATAAAATAGAGAAAATTCCCCTTTCGAGTTTTACACTATTTACCATGTCCTATTAATAAAATAGAGAAAATTCTCCTGGGTGAGTTTTACACTATCATCCTATTAATTAATTAAAGAAGAAAATTCTCCTGGGTGAGTTTTACACTATCATCCTATTAATGAAATAGAGAAAATTTGCCTTTTGAGTTTTACACTATTTATATCGTTGGCTGAAAAAACACCAAATGTGTTTTAAATAACAATGATAGGTGTTCAGTGTGTATTAACCAATTTAATACTACTTGGAAAACCCGCCAGGGAGTATTACCTATTTACCATCATATGTGCTGAGCTTTTTCAGCATTATTAGTGCTACTTTTGCTACATAATTTTCGCTTTTGACACATTACTCTGGGCAGTTCCTATAACACCTAACAGTGTTCTTGTACAAGTCATTCTGAATTGAGAGATCCAGTCGGATGACTAGTGAAACGTCTTCAAGAACCAAACTTTAAGTCCAGTTGATCTAACTGAATACAACAGATATTGGGAGAACCTTGGACATATTTTAAGTTGAATACCAAACCATATTGCATAATTTTTTCTCCAGGACAGGATATTCATTACAGGGCAGAATCATGTGCTACGGGGTTGTGTTCAATTTAGACTAAAGAAACTCCAATATTTGAAGAAATCCAAGCATAAGGCCTGTTGTGTTTATGCCAAGAATGAAGAAAGGATGTGCGGAGATCTGACCATAATTTGCCTGGAATGAGAAATCAGACAGATCTGAAGCCATATGCAAGAAACTAAAAAAATGTTCAGTGAAAAACTAAATACACAACAAGAGTTTTGTCCATAGCTTTTTAATCCAATTTTAAGAAACCTGATGAATTTATGGAATCCAACATGGATGCCACATTGATATTTTCTTAAAGAATCTCAAAGGTTAAATAGTTATTGAAGCTAGCAGTTAACATTTTCTGCAGCTTTCAAAAAGCATTTGATGTGGGGAATTTTATAAACAAAAATGCTGCTGTCTTGGTAAAAGATAGATTAGGTGCATCCTATTTCTTATTCATAGTTTAAATTGCTTTAGGACATAATCTTCTGAGCACAAGAGTCCAGCTGGCTGCAGAGATACATCTGGGTGGCAGGCGTTTTAAGTGAAAAAAAAGTGTTGTGATGGAAAGTAAAAGCTTTATACAGAAGAACATTGCAGAATTCTAAAGAAAGTTAATGGCTTAAAGATGAATAAGAACTATGAATGGATTTGGCACAAATAAAAACAGAGTGGCTTAAATGATGTAGGGTACTTAAAGGGGATTTATCAGTGTGTTTACAATATGTTGGATATTAAAGGGCATGCCCACTCTTGAAACAAAAAAACTAGTGACTTAGTGATCTGCCCATAATCCCAACTGCTATTTTTACCAGTTTATTTCATGCGTTTGTGACCAGATATTGAATAAGTTCTTTTTTCTTTTGGCAAATGCATCTGCCACCTTCCTCTGCTCAGTGAGCTTTTTATTAGCTTGAGCATATGCAGGGGAGAGAGCAATAAATCATTGGTTGTGATGTAAGCAGCCACAGCTTTGATTGACTGCATGGAGGGAGGGGCCAGCTTACTCTACCAGAAAGGAGGCAGTAATTATCCTTAAAGGGCATCTATAGTGAGAAAATGAACTATTCTGTAATAGTTCTATAATAGTTCTGTAATTCTCCCCAACCCCCAGGGTGTCTTCACTTTTTTCAGATTCCCTCCCTGTCCTAAAATACACAAGTTAGAAGAATACGTGGTTGCATTCCTCCACTCCTACTTGGACTGTCAATGAAATGTGTGATGTGATTCTCTTCCCTTCTCAAGTCCCTCCCTACTCCCTGCTCTGTAACAAACATAGAGATAAGAACATTAGCAGGGGAAAAGAGGTAGCTTTGACAACAGAGATAAGGCTGCACTTGACCCCCCCTTCTTCATAGCTTTCACTTATTGATGATGGGTCACAAAGAGAAAGATCATATTTTATCAGGACACAGAGAGATCCGTGTCTCCAGGACAGCTTGCTTTCTATTGGCTACTGTGCGTGGGTGTGTTTTTCATGATGTTGAACTTTTAACTCATACTGCACATGATAAGCTTGTCAGTTAGCCGGAGTTGAGACATGGAGGAGGTAACAGGGGAGGGGGAAGGAGGGAGTGCTGCACAGAGATCTGACACCATGGAAAAACAAATTCACTGACAGAGGTAGGATAAAGGCAGCACAGAGTACATGAATTTAACTTTGCAATGGGCCAATGTTTTTTTTTCTCACTATAGATGCCATTTAAATATCTGGTTATTAATACATCTTATTATGTGTTAAATATAAGGGTGGATATGCCCTTTAAATGCCAATGACAAGAAAAATCAAATTTAACACTTGAGCAAACTTAACTTTATCTCTGCGCTCCTAATATCAGTTATTTAACCGTGAAGCCCGCCGGTCCATCATGCAGCTGTAAAGCACCCAGCTTTTGTAACCATCAGATAATGTGCACTGAAGGACTGTCAGACTTTAAGGTGAGATATCTAGTATAATATTATATAGTATAGTATATTAATGTATATTATAGTATAGAAAAATAAAGTTTCCTCTTCCTGTACAGAATAAAGGTAAAAGTGTGGTACTGTGCTCCAGAAGACCAAGAATGGTGGGTTCATTCAAAAGTTTCAAGAGAGAGTCAAATTCCTTTTTAACTGTTACTTTTGACTGTTGCTATTATCTGCAGCAACCAATCAGATGGTATCAAATGTTTTCTCTAGATCTAGGGATAATTACAATTACTATAAGAAAGAAAAAAGGTCTTTTCCCCCTTTGAGTCAAATTAGGATGTGCCATCAGATGGTGGATGGAGGTTGCCTTTCTCTTGATCTATTATTAAGTAGGCACCATAGGTGGAGTTATATAGGTAGTGTACACAAACCCCCAAGTAATGTTGGGATATATAGAATTCACAGAGCAGAACTTAAGCTGGGTACACACAGTACCAATAAAGCCCTGATTCTGTCAGATCCAACTGAACTGTGTGTACCTTGTTTTTCCGAACAAGCGCGCATCTGCCAAACGAGCGGGTCGGCTGAATGCTCGTTCGGAAAAGAGGGAAAATTTCCCTCGGTCGCGGTAGTCTCCCTATAGGGGAGTCGGCTGTGGCCGAGGGGAACACAGAGTCCCCAGCATTCCTCCTATGCTGTGCATAGGGGGAGCACTCGGGACTGTGTGTAGCCCGATCTTTTGAAAAATGACAGGCAGGATCTTGCAGATCCTATCTACCATCTTTCACAAATCTTTCAGGTGTGCAACCACCTTTACAGTCCAACTCTCTTTGCATCTTGCTCATTTTCCTACATTGAATGACATACAAATTGGAACAGAAAAGGATGATCATTGACCATTCATGACCCCTATGTAATATCTGTGCTGGTGCATAAAGTTAAGTTACAATTTTATGGCCATAAAAGGGATAAGCCTTCCAACCACATCACACACACCCCTCCCCCAGTTGACTTTTCTTGGGAAAGATTGTCTACCTGAATTGGATTAGTGAAACATTCTATTACTTCTTCTGCCTGCTGACTTTAATCAAGGAGAGAAGAAAAAATTGTCAAAAGTATCAAAGGCAAAAGATCTCCAATTATAGGGACAGGTTGGATGTACTACTGTCTTCCTGCAGATGCACTCTGCTACATTACATATACAAAAGGGGTCTGTGACAGAAGTCCTTAGGTAAAATTACAATTACATAAACATAACTACGAATGCCCCATTTAGCCCTATATAGTATCATAGTATCTATGCTAGTGCAACAGTAAAAAAAATAGGGATTTTCGTTATAATTTTATGATCATGAACGTGAAACAACAATATAAAGAGAATACTCCATATTCTATAAAAAGTTCTATAATCTAGAAGAACCTAGAGAACTCTTGTATAAATAATGGAAAGAAAGAAAATAAATTATTTTTTGAAGTCTGATAAATAGGTATTTCTGATAGATCCTGGCCTGTTAATACTGCCCCATATTAGCTCAGTAAGCTGTCCTGTGCTTGTTATCTTGGGGGTTGTTCCTTTATGTCAAATATTTACCTGGAATAGCTGTAAAATGAGAAATCAAATCAATAAGGTAGCCTGTCACTGACTGGAATGAAAGGAATCCCAAAACTGTCAATATTTAAACTTTGCCATTGGGGAACAATAGCAGCTGTCAATCAAGTGCCTTAGTATCATAAACTCTTCTGTTATGTGTAGTTTTGCTGTAGCTGGAATAGTGACAGTTGGTATGCGAACTGCATTGTGGGAAATTCTCTCTCCCAATGCTGCCTCATAGGGATTACTGAGTATGCTTGCCCTCACAGAGAGTCAGATAGACTGGCTGGGGGACTGAGCTTGAGCAAAACAAGTACAGGATTGAAGTCATGCAGCAACACAAACCCATCAGATTAAGTGCTGCTTACATGCTTTCATTTTTAGATTCAAATGAGGCAAAGTCCTTTTTTAGTGTACAATTCCTTTAAGTATAATGGCCAGAGTGCAGCATGTGAAAAGAAAGGGAATTTCAGGGAGATTAAATAAAACTTCTTATCGTTTAAAATGGTGCTAGTTTTGCCCCAATCAGATGTTAGCTTTCAAATGTTAAATAACATCTGATTGGTTGGGGCAAAATTAGCACCATTTTAAATGATAAGAACTTTTATTGAATAACCATGTTAGTTCCCTAAGGACCTGAGGATGTATTTTATCTGGTTGTTTCTAAACCATATCCTCAGTTAACCTAAATGCGATTGCATAATTTATACCATTATTGCTACTATACTCTTTGCTATCTGTACTTGGATTTTCTATAGTGTATACAGAGGGAAAAAACATGTTCAAGACGTTTGCTTTATGTGCATCCTCTGTAACTAACTTATCCCCATTATTTGAAGGCTCCACATTTTCAGTCCTCATCTTCTTACTATTAATACACTTTAATGTAATTAATTGTTAGCTCTCCTAACTTCATTATTTATTTTAGCTAGCTTAATTGCTTTCTTTCATTCCTTGTTACAGTTTTATAGTTTTTTACATATTTATATTCTGACTTCTGATTTTCCTTTCCATTTTCCCCTTGACTCTCACCTATGTGCTATCTACCCCAGTGAGATTGACAGTACCATATCCCCCTAACCAAGTTTAATTTCCTCCAACCCTTCAGCCATCTTTTCCCCATCCCTACAAAAAATTGGCTAAGAAACTGATGAATTTATGGAATCCAACATGGATGCCACATTGATATTTTCTTAAAGAATCTCAAAGGTTAAATAGTTATTGAAGCTAGCAGTTAACATTTTTCTGCAGCTTTCAAAAAGCTTTGATGTGGGGAATTTTATAAACAAAAATGCTGCTGTCTTGGTAAAAGATAAGATTAGGTGCATCCTATTTTTATTCATAGTTTAAAATTGCTTTAGGACATAATCTTCTGAGCACAAGAGTCCAGCTGGCTGCAGAGATACATCTGGGTGGCAGGCGTTTTAATGAAAAAAAAGTGTTGTGATGGAAAGTAAAAGCTTTATACAGAAGAACATTGCAGAATTCTAAAGAAAGTTAATGGCTTAAGATAATAAGAACTATGAATGGATTTGGCACAAATAAAACAGAGTGGCTTAAATGAGTAGGGTACTTAAAGGGGATTTATCAGTGTTTTACAATATGTTGGATATAAAGGGCATGCCCACTCTTGAACAAAAAACTAGTGACTTAGTGATCTGCCCATAATCCCAACTGCTATTTTTACCAGTTTATTTCATGCGTTTGTGACCAGATATTGAATAAGTTCTTTTTTCTTTTGGCAAATGCATCTGCCACCTTCCTCTGCTCAGTGAGCTTTTTATTAGCTTTGAGCATATGCAGGAGAGAGCAATAAATCATTGGTTTGATGTAAGCAGCCACAGCTTTGATTGACTGCATGGAGGGAGGGGCCAGCTTACTCTACCAGAAAGGAGGCAGTAATTATCCTTAAAGGGCATCTATATTGAGAAAATGAACTATTCTGTAATAGTTCTATAATAGTTCTGTAATTCTCCCCAACCCCCAGGGTGTCTTCACTTTTTTCAGATTCCCTCCCTGTCCTAAAATACACAAGTTAGAGAATGATGGTTGCATTCCTCCACTCCTACTTGGACTGTCAATGAAATGTGTGATGTGTTCTCTTCCCTCTCAAGTCCCTCCCTACTCCCTGCTCTGTAACAAACATAGAGATAAGAACATTAGCAGGGAAAAGAGGTAGCTTTGACAACAGAGATAAGGCTGCACTTGACCCCCCCTTCTTCATAGCTTTCACTTATTGTGATGGGTCACAAAGAGAAAGATCATATTTATCAGACACAGAGAGATCCGTGCTCCAGGACAGCTTGCTTTCTATTGGCTACTGTGCGTGGGTGTGTTTTTCATGATGTTGAACTTTTAACTCATACTGCACTGATAAGCTTGTCAGTTAGCCGGAGTTGAGACATGGAGGAGGTAACAGGGAGGGGGAAGAGGGAGTGCTGCACAGAGATCTGACACCATGGAAAAACAAATTCACTGACAGAGGTAGGATAAAGGCAGCACAGAGTACATGAATTTAACTTTGCAAGGGCCAATGTTTTTTTTTCTCACTATAGATGCCATTAAATATCTGTTTTATTAATACATCTTATTATGTGTTAAATATAAGGGTGGATATGCCCTTTAAATGCCAATGACAAGAAAATCAAATTTAACACTTGAGCAAACTTAACTTTATCTCTGCGCTCCTAATATCAGTTATTTAACCGTGAAGCCCGCGGTCCATCATGCAGCTGTAAAGCACCCAGCTTTTGTAACCATCAGATATGTGCACTGAAGGACTGTCAGCTTTAAGTTGAGATATCTAGTATAATATTATATAGTATAGTATATTAATGTATATTATAGTAATGAAAAATAAAGTTTCCTCTTCCTGTACAGAATAAAGGTAAAAGTGTGGTACTGTGCTCCAGAACCAAGAATGGTGGGTCTTTCAAAAGTTTCAAGAGAGAGTCAAATTCCTTTTTACTGTTACTTTTGACGTGTTGCTATTATCTGCAGCAACCAATCAGATGGTATCAATGTTTTCTCTAGATCTAGGGAATTACAATTACTATAAGAAAGAAAAAAGGTCTTTTCCCCTTTGATTCAAATTAGGATGTGCCATCAGATGGTGGATGGAGGTTGCCTTTCTCTTGATCTATTATTAAGTAGGCACCATAGGTAGTTATATAGGTAGTGTACACAAACCCCCAAGTAATGTTGGGATATATAGAATTCACAGAGCGAACTAAGCTGGGTCACACAGTACCAATAAAGCCCTGATTCTGTCAGATCCAACTGAACTGTGGTGTACCTTGTTTTTCCGAACAAGCGCGCATCTGCCAAACGAGCGGGTCGGCTGAATGCTCGTTCGGAAAAGAGGGAAAATTTCCCTCGGTCCGGTAGTCTCCCTATAGGGGAGTCGGCTGTGGCCAGGGGAACACAGAGTCCCCAGCATTCCTCCTATGCTGTGCATAGGGGGAGCACTCGGGACTGTGTGTGCCCGATCTTTTGAAAAATGACAGGCAGGATCTTGCAGATCCTATCTACCATCTTTCACAAATCTTTCAGGTGTGCAACCACCTTTACAGTCCAACTCTCTTTGCATCTTGCTCATTTTCTTACATTGAATGACATACAAATTGGAACAGAAAAGGATGATCATTGACCATTCATGACCCCTATGTAATATCTGCTGGTGCATAAAGTTAAGTTCCAATTTTATGGCCATAAAAGGGATAAGCCTTCCAACCACATCACACACACCCCTCCCCCAGTTGACTTTTCTTGGGAAAGATTGTCTACCTGAATTGGATTAGTGAAACATTCTATTACTTCTCTGCCTGCTGACTTTAATCAAGGAGAGAAGAAAAAATTGTCAAAAGTATCAAAGGCAAAAGATCTCCAATTATAGGACAGGTTGGATGTACTACTGTCTTCCTGCAGATGCACTCTGCTACATTACATATACAAAAGGGGTCTGTGACAAATCCTTAGGTAAAATTACAATTACATAAACATAACTACGAATGCCCCATTTAGCCCTATATAGTATCATAGTATCTATGCTAGTGCAACAGTAAAAAAAATAGGGATTTTCGTTATAATTTTATGATCATGAACGTGAAACAACAATATAAAGAGAATACTCCATATTCTATAAAAAGTTCTATAATCTAGAAGAACCTAGAGAACTCTTGTATAATAATGGAAAGAAAGAAATAAATTATTTTTTGAAGTCTGATAATAGGTATTTCTGATAGATCCTGGCCTGTTAATACTGCCCCATATTAGCTCAGTAAGCTGTCCTGTGCTTGTTATCTTGGGGGTTGTTCCTTTATGTCAAATATTTACCTGGAATAGCTGTAAATGAGAAATCAAATCAATAAGGTAGCCTGTCACTGACTGTGAAAGGAATCCCAAAACTGTCATATTTAAACTTTGCCATTGGGGAACAATAGCAGCTGTCAATCAGTGTGCCTTAGTATCATAAACTCTTCTGTTATGTGTAGTTTTGCTGTAGCTGAATGTGACAGTTGGTATGCGAACTGCATTGTGGGAAATTCTCTCTCCCAATGCTGCCTCAAGGGATTACTGAGTATGCTTGCCCCCACAGAGAGTCATAGACTGGCTGGGGGACTGAGCTTGAGCAAAACAAGTACAGGATTGAGTCATGCAGCAACACAAACCCATCATTAAGTGCTGCTTACATGCTTTCATTTTTAGATTCAAATGAGGCAAAGTCCTTTTTTAGTGCTCATTCCTTTAAGTATAATGGCCAGAGTGCAGCATGTGAAAAGAAAGGGAATTTCAGGGAGATTAAATAAAACTTCTTATCGTTTAAAATGGTGCTAGTTTTGCCCCAATCAGATGTTTAGCTTTCAAATGTTAAATAACATCTGATTGGTTGGGGCAAAATTAGCACCATTTAAATGATAAGAACTTTTATTGAATAACCATGTTTTGTTTTCTAAATAAGATACTTCTAATTATAGTGACTGCAGACCAGTAAAAAAAAACTTACATTTGATTATCCATATCTACTCCAATTTGAAAGAAGGCTGCTCGGGGTCAACCAGCCCACTTAAAGTGGAACAGTGGTCCAAAAATGACTTTAGGTAAATGATGGGAATCTCTCCTGATTCATTATTTTGCAATGTAAAGATGTTTAATTTTTGTGTGTGATATGGCAGCAACATCACCAGGTCCCCTGCACTTCCTGCTCTGGAACACACGTCAGGGATGACAGTCAATCCTGTCGTGTATCCTACTCCCCTTGGCAGCCCTCTTCTTTGCCAACCCCTGGTTCCCCCCCTCATGGACCCAGGCCCTCCATTTGCAGGGCCCCCTTGGCCTCTTCCCTTATTTATATACAAACATAGAAAAGATATCAAGGCAATTCCTGCCCCATACTAATATATTATCTGACACACTGGCATACTTTATAAACAAAGGGGTTTTAGTATACATTACTGTGATCACATGGACTGAAAAGCCTTCCAGTCTGGAGGTCCTAACGTCTAACTTTTTAAATTTCTTTTCAATACGATTAGCAAACTTTTGCATCTCTCATTCTTACACACTGGATCCAATAACAGGCTCTCGCACTTCCCCCCAGCCCTTTGCTTTTTAAAATGGAGAAAAGGCCATCCAGTGCTTTAATTAAAGGCATAGGACGTCCATAAAAGGGGCGTGTAGATATATAATAGCTAGTAAGTTGGTGCACAAGGTGGAAGAAATTGTGTGCTTAGTTTTTGCTAGGGTACAGTAATTATTTTATTGAAAGGGGTCATGTTTCAGTGATATCAACACAAAGTGCAGAAAACTGCAGTGATCTGCTTACTCCCTATGCATAGAGCTGTAAGTGTGGGGACAGAGAGAGGCTATTTACATCTCTTTAGCTAGTAGGTATCAGGATCCATTCTGAACTTGCTCTTCCTTTACTCCAGCAAGTATCCAAGGTGAGGCTCAAATGGATGAGTTTGAAGTCCTAAAAGGACCCAGGGCAATCCCACTGCATATTAGGATGAAACACACAAAAACCCTCCCATTCTTATGATCATGGGCAGGGTGTCGAACTTTCACATGTTTAGAAAACTACAACTCCCAGCATTCCCTGGCTGCACAGAATGCTGGAATGTTTATTTTACATACATCCTGAGAATAAGCCCTTTACATGACTTACAGACATTAAAAGCCCATGCTTTAGCGTTTCCTAACCTAGGGTTGAATATGCACATGTTTAAAAACTACAACTCCCAGCATTCTCTTTAGCAGTAGCTTCTTCTTTATGTCCATTTGCTAATGGATGTATTAAAATGACAATACAGTGTAATGATAGGGTGTGGAACTTTTCACAGGTTAAAAACTAAACTCCCAGCACTCCCTGGCTGCACAGAAATGCTGGAAAATGTATTTTCATACATCCTGGAATAAAGCCCTTTACAGACATTAAAAGCCAATGCTTAGCGATTCCTACCCAAAGTTTGCAAGCGTTTCATCGCCCTTCCCATACTCCATAGCAATTACACTATTGGTATTGAGAGTCAGTATGGCCCTTATCCCTTATAATATAAGGGCTAAGGGTCTATATATATATATATATATACTAATATATAGTAAGTAAACAGTATAATATATATATACTATATATACTAGCAAAGTGTGCCGTTGGTGCACAGTGGGAAATCTGTGGGGTATGCTAGCTATGTGGATACAGATGATATAAATCTTTATACACACTACTGAAAATTAGGGATTGTACAAAAAAAAATAAAGGCAAGATGTTAAAAATAAAAATAAAGAAATCCTATAAATCCTGGTTCTATTAGTGTATCATCCCCTAAATGAAATTTTACACACATATAGAGGCAGAAGGGAACTTGGCTGTCCCAATACCCCCATAGGTATTAGAGGGGGACATTATACACACAATCTTTTTGGATTGTACTGGAAGTGTTAGTGCTTTAGAAATACATGTTAATATACATAAAGGCAGGCTAACACTAGATAATAACACTCACATTTTTCTGTTTCTTTTGATTAGTTTGATAAATCTATACAGAAGATATTAAATCTAGGATTTTGAGAGATGGCGGAAACTGCTAAAATCGGTTCCGCCTGTGGATGGAAAATGGTCGGGAAAAACGTACATACATCCAGAAGTTAAAAAAAAAATAGCTTTCTCACGATGTTTTTCGAGATTACGATTGTATTTCAAGGGTCACCAAATTTTAGAAAATTTGAATTTAAGGAATTTTTAGAAAATTTTGTAAAAATGATCAGTAACTTACTGTAAAGGCTCTGGGACCTGGAAATGTGCGGGGAACAGATAATCAGATTCTTTCAAATCAGAATTGGTTACAATCAGATTTTTTCGAAAGAAAAGCTAAGTACACACAGTACGATAAATCCCCGATACCGACGGTTGTACCTTCGTTTCCGAACGAGCCGCGGCCCACTAAAGCTCGTTCGGAGGATGACGAAAATTTCCACGACGCGCTAGCTCTCTATAGGGAGTCTAGCGGTGGGCCGATGGAAAAACACAGTCCGAGCGTTTCCTATGAGTTTATAGGGAGAATGCTCGGGACTGTGTGTATGCCCGATCTTTGAAAGAGGCGACAGGATCTCGCAGATCCTGTCTGTCATCTTTCAGATATCTGCACTGTGTGAACCCAGCTTAACCTGACTGGTTATACAACCAATCAGATTCTATTGAAAGAATCTAATTGTATCCAATTCTAATTGGAAAAGAATTGATTGGTTATACAACAAATTAGAATCTTTCTTAAAATAATCTGAATGTAGCAAATTCGTTTAGAATAGGTTAGTATACCAATCAGATTCTTTCTGAAAGAATCGATTGTATCCAATCAGAATTGGTTACAATCAGGTACTTTCAGAAAGAATCTAATTGGTACGCTTTCTGGAAGAATCGATTGTAAACTAATAAGAAGGTTACAATCAGATTCTTTTGGAAATAATCTGATTGGTATACTAACCAAGTACAAAGGTAGTTGGTGGAGCACCGCACCTCCACTGAAAAAAAGTGCTGTGTGCTGAGGGTAAGTTAATTACAAATTAGAAGTAGAAAAACAAAAAGGAACCCTCTTATAAAGTGCATGCAGCAATTAATGAAAGTGCAACCGGCATACAAAATGGAGGGGAAAGGACTTAAATCAAACTTTTAATAATATATTAAATGTGAATACAAAAGTTAAAGGGGAAGTTCAGTGCAAATACATAGCTTTTCAGAAAAAAGAGCAGTATTTTCCATCCTAGTGACTAATCTGCCAATTCAGCAAAATGCAACCGAAATACTGACTTCCTGTTTGCAGGATCCCTAATAGAGACCGTTAGGTCTTGCCTTGACCCCAGCGCGTGGTTGATTCAGTGCTCACGTAGAGATCTGAGCATCTTTGACCCATCCAACAGCCAATCAGTAGAAATTACTGTTAGGAACATTCCAAGGAAGTTGTGCATCCTGGAGAGAAGAAGGACCTTAAAGCCTGAAATGTCAGCTCACTAATGTTAGCCGCAGGGAACAGCAAAGGGTATGAAATCAACGATTTTTCCGATGGAAGAGAATATGTGAATAACTAAGTATGCATTACACCAACTAACAATTTAGCAAATATTGAAATTTCCGTGAACTGTTCCTTAAAAAGCACCATCACAGCATTTGAATGTGACAGGAGGGGGTGACGGTGAGATAGAGTTCTGAGTGAGAGGGTCAGGAGTGAGGGATCCTATATGACCCTAGGAAGGGTGGGAGCACCTCCTCCACCCTGGTTGCCCTAGTGCTGAAGATATCCTCGGCACTCGGTGCCTCCTGGTCTATTAGGTCAAAACTAGTCTCAAACCCCTGTATTAGAGAGAAGGAATAGCAAAACAACTGCTGGATGTGAATGAAATGAAAATGCAAGAAGGCACTATAGAAAACACACACCTCAGTGCTGCCCATATGACTGCTATCATGCTACGCTGAGCAGACAAAAAGAAAGACCCATGGAGATCAGAAGTTAGAATCACTGGCTGATTACTCCTATGCTTTGGGGTCTATAGGTGAAGTGCCAAACAACAACACAACATGAGTCCCCTAGGGGGGACTCATAGACCTAATAGACCAGGAGGGCACCCAGTGCCTAGGGATATCTTTCAGCACTAAGGCAAGCAGGGGGAGCAAGCTGTATGCACTTTATAAGAGGGTTACTTGTTGTTTTCTACCTTTAATTTGGTATATAACTAATTAGATGGGACAACACCAGCCTTTACTTTTGGCCAACCGACTATTTGCAGCCACTATCGGCTGGTGTGGGCCGGGAACCTTGACCGACATCGACATTCCGTCGTCGGTTCGGGGCAATGATAGATCAGGCAGTCGATTGGCGAATTGCCCAGCAAAGCAGCGTCTCCTTTTTTTCTATTGAGAGGGGAGGGGGGGGGGGGGTGAGAGGACTGTCACAGTTTAACAAAGGATGCATGTGACATATAGTCTTGCCAACTTCCTACAACTTCCTACTTCTACAACACTCGAAAATGTTTTGATTGGCTAACACTGCTGTCAATCTAATATTAAGCACACCATTGAATACAACACTAGAGGGAAGTGAGAAATATGTTCCTTGTAAGCTTCCATTGCCTCCCTGTAAAACTCCTGGGTGTGGCTTAACGTCCATTTTGAATGACCATTACAAAACAGGAGTGGGACAGCTGGTGTTAAATACTATGTGCGGGTGAGATTCACCTAGAGCGAGCAGCCTCTGGTAAACCGATACGAGAGATTTTCCAGAGAGCTTGCGGCTCGGGTAAATCTCCCTGACAGTGTCTATATAAATCTTAATCCTTTGCGCTAAATGGTTGTGTACAGAAATAATAATAAAGCAGTGGATAAAAGGGGTGGACCGTTATTGAATAGAACTGATTATGAAAGAAAGCCATAGATATTAAAAGATACAGAGATATATAAACTACTTAAAAAAAGACCCTCAAGAGACTTCCTAATAGAATATAATGAATTGATTAAGGAAGGATGGGAAAAAGGAATTTAAATAAACCAGGAGGCTCAATTCCTTACCATACAAAACCAGTGATAGCGACTTTCTATGTTTTACACGAGATTCATAAAAACAGAGAAACACCACGAATCAATAGTTTCAGGGATTATTTCCCTTACCCCAATATATAGACAATTTTCTTCAGCTTACGTCATCAACACACATCATATAAAGGGATACAAAAGATACTAAACACCTGGCAAAGGTGGATTGGAAGGAGGAATTTATACTCAGGACAGTGGATGTGACTTACATTAATGATGAAACACCAAAGGAATGAAGCAATAGTGGAATACTACCAAAAGATATGGTCTAAAAAATTGAACAAACCAATTTCCTGGAGAAAAGTATAGATTCACTCTGAACATAATTTTTTATATTCAAAGGAGACTTGGTACTTACAGATACAGGGAACAGCAATGGAAACTAAATTTGCCCCCCAGTTATGGACAAATGTATATTTTAATGGAAAATATAGAGGACTATCTCCATTTATGGAAATGTTTTTAGACGATTTTGATCATATGGAATGGCCAGAGAAGATACATAGGGAATTCCTACAATGGAATAAACAATAATTTCACATCATTTAACAAAAACGAGTGGATATTTTGGATTTTAGAATATATATCTAAGAAAATACAAACAAAACAGAAACTTATTCAAAAGAGTGGTTTGTATGCTTTGTTTACACAGTAGTTGCCTTCAAAAGCATTGGTTGGAAAAATTCTCCCAATCAACGAAAGACGGATTGTACAGAAGTACATATACCTTTCAAACGCAATCAGATGATTTAGTAAGGAAATTTGAAGCAAAAAGAGAACACACAAAAAAATATAGAGAGACATTATTGCAATTAAACCCAAACCAGTTCGGGAAAACAAACCCCATGAACCTTTCATTTCTGGCTTTAATAGAATAATAAAGAATAAAAGAATTAATGAATGAAAAACAACTGGCATCTTTATTACAAGATGAATATTTAAATTCAGTCTTCCTGCGCACCGATATATCATCTTCAAAAAAAGTAGAACATATAGGAACTGGTAGTCCCAACCACTAAATATGGTAAAAAATCTAACCAGATTATGGATACAAAAGGTTTCTTTGAAAGTGGAACTTGCTTGGCATGCAAAACAAACATCAAAATTAAAAACAAAGGAATCTAAGAAGCCAGAGTCAGCGACTGAAACATTCACAATTAACACATTTTATCACGTGTGAGCTCAACCAAACGTTATTTATCAAATAGAATGCCGCATGTGGGAAACATTATATGGGAGAGAACTGGACGTAACTCAAAATAAATATGAGAACATTTGTACAGTATAAGAAAAGAAGATCTAACACTCTCCAAACATTGTAATAGCTGTGAAAGTTTAAAACAGAAATTTAGGTTTATAGGAATTGATCTATATACACCACCAGAAAGAAAGGGGATGTACAGCAAGGGAAAGGATATCACAAACTGAAAACAAAATGATATATAAGATGGATACAATGTAGAAGGGATTGAATAAGGCATAGACCTATGGAGTTTTGTTGTATAAGAAAAATACATGAATCTGGATAATATGAGGGACTACCTAGTTGGAACTCTCCTTTTAACATATCATTTTTTATCACGATTGTCCCCTATAAGCCGTATTATGGTAACTGTTTTTGAACCCTTGTTAACCCGTATTTTATTCTGTTTATTATGTATACTTTTAATCAAGTTTTTTTTAGATTTACATATTTCCAGAATGGTTGTAGTCCTGATATAGGAACTTTACATATAGTAGGTATGAAATTCTGGCCTGGCCATGGAAAACGGACTTGACCATGCCACACATTAATTCAACATAATACTGCAAGATGTCATTAGGCTGGCATATATATAACAGTGGGACCTAGGGAAAAGGTAGAGACACTGCTACAGAAGTCTTGTATCCAGAGTGGTTTGAGTAATAGGACAGGAACTTTCCTAAGGTCTCCAGGCTACATTTTTATTCTTGGAATCTTTGCAATTGGTTTTTATTTATTTTTTTTTTTCTAAATATTTTTATTTGAGGATTATGGAACAGCATTGTTAACAATCTCACATGATTTCATAAAAAAAAGTCGGACAGGTTCCGGTGTGGCAAAATAAATACAGTGTTTCCAGATCATAATAGAGCATTATATATCAGTTATGCTGGACTTGTTGTATTTATGGCTATTGCCATTATTCCTCAGAAATTTTATATTACCTGGGAGGAGGGTGGAAGAGGGGGGGTAGGGGGGGTGGAGGATGGAAGGGAGGGGTTATGTATTGTTGTTGTCTCCTATATGATTCGGTTTAAAAGAGCGGTGTTATGTTTTCAGAATATTGTTATGGTTGGTGGTTATGATGCTTGTGTGTGATTGTAGAAATGGTTTGTCAGGGGGATATGGTATGTCTGTGTTGTTGTTTTATGTTGTGTGTTGATTGTGGTAGTGTAGAGGTGTTGTTAGTAGGATGGGGGGTGGAGGGGGCGGAGTTGGTGTGGGGAGCGGTGGAGGGGGAAGGGTTGTGGGTGTAAAGGGAAACATACTTACACAAATAAATAACTTTAGCAAGCTAGGTGTAACGTTGTTGTACCTGATGAGATGGTTATTAGCAGGGCCATGGTCATCTCTGATCCCCCATCGCTGGTGGTCACGTAGTAGGGACGGTTGCCCTTCAGGTGGTCACAATGGGAGGCCACCCCAGATCACGGTTTTCCCGTGTAGGTGGTTTGGTCGAGCTTCTCAGCAGTCCTCCACCCACTCCACAAACAACACCAACAAACCCAACATCTTAAAACAGTTTCATTATAATTCTTAGTCTGTGGGGTCCATGATTGCAACCATGCATCCCATATTTTGTCAAATTGTTCAAGGCATTTCTGGCTATATACATCGGTTTTTCATTTATAATAAGTGTCCAGATCCGGATATTAGTAGGGGCAATGGGGATGCTGCTGATTCCAGGATGAAGCTATTAGTGAGCTGCTACTGCCCGCATATATTATGGTATAGTTTGTTCCTTCATGGTTTAAAGAGCGGGCGTTTCGTTAAAAGGGCTTCCCACGGATTGGGGATAGCTCCAGATTTAATAATTGGATAGGAGTGAGTAGCAGTTGTTCCAGATATGTGGATTCAGGACAGGCCACCAAAAGCGGAACAAATCTACATCACTTTGGCAGTTTCCAAACATAAAGGTGATATCTGAGGAAGATTTTGTGAGATGAGATGGTGAGCGATACCAGCCATGTAAGATTTTGAAGCTTCCCTGTAGATTAGTATTATAGGGTGCATTGTTAAGGTTGTGGCCCAGAGTGGACAGTTTCCAGTGATAGTATCACTACCTAACCGCCTACCATTTACTTTGCATCTGAATTTTCAGTTTTAACCTGTGGGTTAGTAGTTGGTTATCATATTTTGTGATTTTGTGTGGCCAAGACAGTACTACAGGCCATTTCTTCTAGGGGGATGTAAGGGGTAGGGTCTGAACAGGTTTGGAAGGAGTTGGCAAAGGCTGCTAGTTGTGGTATCTGAAACCATTGTAGAGGGGATTTCCCAGTTGATTGTATATTTTCCCACAAAGTGGGTCATCTGTGTTGTAGAATCGGAAGATCAATTTAATACCTTTGGGTGGACCATCTTCCAGTCTTGGTTATGGGGATCATAAGGGAGTAGGGATTAGAGATGTCTCGAACTTCGCAAAATCCGGTCCGCTCGAGGATCCGTGAATTTTCGTATAAAAATTCGAAAATCCGCGAGCGGACCCGTTTAAAATTAAAAATACCTTGAAATAACGAGATTTGTCGTTTATTTCAAAAATTTTGCGAAATTACGAGTTTTCACGTTATTTCAAAATTACGAGTTTTATGTATTTCGAAAATATGTATTTTCGAAAATACGTATGTGAGGAATTAAGAGAAATCCTCGTATTTCGAAAAATTTTCGAAAATGTGAAAAATCCACGAATCGGAAGTTCGGAAGGCGGAAAACCCGAAAATCCAGAAAAATCGCCGGGTTGGATGCGTGAACCGGCCATCCCCTAGTAGGGATGTAGCCTTGGGTGACTCGTTTCCAAAACTTCATGGTGGTGTAATAATCGAGTGTTGTGAGCCTCAGCGATAGGGTGGGACACCACAATAGATTTTGAAATTGGGCAAACCTTTACAATTCTTGTTCCAGTTCCACATCTACCTTCCGGGGGGGGGGGGCGTGCCACGTTAGGGATTGAGCAGTGCTTGTGCTAGGTAGTAGAGATAGAGATCCGGGAGGCCGCTCCCAATTTGTTTTTGGGTTGGTGAAGGATAGCCTCTTTGATCCAGGGTTTGTTATTGTTCCAGATAAATGTGGAGATAAGTTTTGTGGTAGGTGTAATTGTTTTTTTGGCTATTGGCAAAGGGAGGGCTCGGAAAAGGTAGAGTAATTTGGGCAGGATCATCATCTTTATCGAGTTGATTTCCACAATATAGGGAAAATATGGTGAGGGGACATCTATTAGTAGATTTTGATAAGTTGAATTTTGGGGGAAGGTGGTTAAGAGAGCTGTTGTAAGTCACGTGTTAGTTCTACCCAGGTATGAAATGGAGGATTTAGACCATTTTAGGTCCCATTGTGAAGAGATATGTAATTGGTCTTGAGTAGACAGGGCTATCGGTAAGCCTTAATTGATTGCATTATCTTAAAGCCATGATAGTTTGACCAAATGTGTGTAGGAGGGAGAATACGTGTGGCAAGGATTCAGCTGGGTCTTTATGGAGAGTAGGGTATCATCGGCAAATAGTGCATCTGTATATGTGTTGTCCTATCGTATGCCTTTAATATCTGGGTGGAGTCTGATCATTGGCTAAAGGTTCAATGCATGATTGCAAAGAGCAGTGGGAGAGGGGGCAGCCCTGCTCGTGCCGTGAGGATCGGGAAGCTATTTGATGAGATATGTTGTATGGGAGGGATGGGTAGAGTATAAGGATTAATATTTGTATGAAAGGGGGGGGGAAGCCCAGATAGGCAAGGACCATGCCCATGTCTCTCCAGTTCACCCTGTCGAACGCCTTTTCCGTGTCCAGGCTCAGGAAGCGTATTGGGTAGAATTGAGGTATGAGAATTGCATTAGTTGAAGAGTACGTCTGATATTGTCCGTGGTCTGTCGCTCCTTAATAAATCTGTCTGGTCAGTGGGATGAGGTCGTGTAGTATGTTATTCAGTCTGTCAGCTAAGATTTTGGTCAGGAGTGTGTAGGTCTATGTTAATCAGTGATAACTCTGCTGAAAGGCTGTTTTCTCAGATAGTGAGAGAGAAGGGCGTAGATTCCCGTACCTTCTCTGTCAAGATTTCATACAGCAGAGAGGAAGAGGGACTTCTGTCTCCCTCACCCACTGAGGGAGTCTGAGGCTGTGCTCACCAGCGGCAATGTGCAGGTAGAAGCCTCAGGAATGTCACATGTCAGCCTCCCACCCATTAACTTTCTGGTTCATTCATTATTTATATCTTGGGCTGTGGAGCACGTGTAGAGAGGTGGTGATGGCTCGTTTAAAGGTAGGAACCGCCTTACATTTAGAACTGTTTGGAGACCACAGTTCCCTTAATATGGAGTTGATTGAGCGAGGGGGTAGGGATCTCCATAGGGGTATCGAGTTAAGGTCCAGAGGAGGAAGGAAAGAGCGCTTTTGTAGTATAAAGTTTGGAAAGAAATCATCTTGTTAGAGAAGGGTATGATGATCGTACGTATTATTCCAGGTGCATTTTGGTCCGTGGGGGTTCAGCTCCATCGGTCTGTGTGTTGTTTGAGGATGGAGTATTTGTGACGTACCCAGCCTCCGTGTTGTAACGTGGGTTCGCTCTCTGATAGTGGGGGGGCAGAGGGTGGGGGACGATTGTGATGTATAATATATAGTTGAGTTGGTAAAGGGGGATAGACTCTCTGATGGAGGGGTTAAAAGTCCAGAAGGAAAAGAACTCCGTCATAATGGAACAGTTTATAAAAAGTGCTTAACTTGTCCGAGGAAAAGTTGTAATGGTCGCACTATTATTGGAGGGACCAGCTGGTTTGGGGGGTTCAATTCTATCGACTGTTGTGTGTCGTGGAGGGAGATGACCGCCATGATACCTAGCCTCAGTAGTAGCTTGGCCCGTTTCCGATGATGTGGTGGTAGCTGTTTTTCCCTCGTGGAGGGCGTTAAGGACGAAAGGGAAAGCCCCATTTGTATTCAATTTGTGCTTGTTCAACATTTCTACTAAGGGTTAGGGCTCTCTCCTTGCCAGGGTTCGGGGAGCCAGGTTTGGAATATCTGTAATGGGGAGTCGTCCCAATTTAGTGGCCCCTGTAGTCTGGTCTCTCTCGAGGATGCATCTTTAACTTGGAAATAATGGAGCCTCACTATTACGCCCGGGTGGTGCCCTCTTGTGCCGAGGGTGGTCTAAGGGCTCATGTGGGCCCGGGCATCATTATCTGGGCTTCACTGAGGTCCGGGGCCGTTTCAGGAAGAAGGCCTTCAGGGCGGAAGGAGGTCCATAACCTTCTCCGGGATCCTGGATGCGTTATTATTGGCAGGACTGTTATCATCTTCTGAGAATAGGTGAGTTGCGGAGTTGGGCCTGGTTCAATGTGAGACCTTCATCATATACCTGATGAAGGAGACATGTTTATTTGTTGATATAATAAACAGTTTTTAAACTGAGGAGAATATCTATATAGCGCGGAGGTCCTACAGGTAGAGGACGAACGGGAGCTGCACCTTCAACATTTGTGGCACATTGACAACAAGGAGTGCCTAGGCCCAATCCTATGGTATATAGACCTCAATTGGCCGCAGTAGCGTGCTGTGGCCTAATGGTGGGCCTCAAGCGTGGAGACCTGTTCTCCCAGGGAAGTAACCTCAGCTTTAATTCCGAGACCATTTTTTGGTGGCAGAGGTATTACTGATTCGAGGATTCTGGAATAGATCGTCAGATCCTTCTTGTGACATGTGCTTTGCCCGTGGTCTGTGCTTCTGGGTGCCGCCATTTTGGTTCTGGGCCTGGTCGGCCCCGTAGGAGAAGTTTTCCAAGTCCTGTTGGTATCGGTTTTGGGGGTCTTACAGAGGATTCCTAGGTCCTATGTCTGGATGGGGTGGTAAGGGAACCAGGGTCCTGTTAAGTCTGCCGTTTTGTAGTACAAAGCCTGGGTGTAGCGGAGAGCTCCATTACCAACGTCCAGATGGTGTGCAGTCAAGCTCCGCCCCCTCTGGTTTATTTTGATTTAGCTATTATTATCCTCATGTGAGTTGAAATGGAGATTACTGGCTGTTGTTAACCACATGAAATAAAGCGTGTTCTAATGGGAATTGGAGCACAACGTCTTTTTATCGGTATTTATATTATTATATGGTTTTAAGTATTGGGTATTGAAGTGATACGAATAGTAATACTCTCTCTTTGGTTTTTGCCTTTTGGTTGAGGGTGGACAGCGCAGCTATATGGATATTAAATTTAAGTGTTCTATAAAGTATACAGGGATATTTATACTGTATTCAAACAGTCATTAGCTTCCAGGGGAACCAAGAATAGAACAGGCAAGCTGCCACAATGTGAGTTCAACCTAACAGCACTATTTTCTTTTCTAATTGAAAAACTTTGGGTCATGCTTTCAGTGATATACAACACAAGGCACAAACACTCCCTTACCTTTTTTCACCTGCCTGCCAGCTAGAATCTAGAGGGCTAGTTCAAGCTAAACGCACTTGGGCAACCCAAGACAGGATCCTGATTAACATACTAGGTTTATACTTATTAGTAATTGCCACAGCAAGTTCCAGAAGTCAAATGGTGTTAGGACTTGGGGCACAGGAGACTGATTGGCTCTATAGGTTAGGGAGAGGCTAAAGGCTCCCCCCAGGTATAAAATGAAATATAGCCTTCTATACAGAAGGTACTCACAGACCATGTATACTAATATCTAATATATAAACACATATTTCCACTCCCAGAGACATGGTTGGGACATGAAAGTATATCATTTATGCCTAGAGAAAAGCATGTGTCTAGATGTAATACAGCCAACGGTGTAGAGCAGGGGTGTTAAATTTGGGACCTTTCAATGATTGAAAAGTAACAACTCCAGCATATTGTGTTTGCAGTAAGTTTATTATTATGTCCTGTAGCTAAGGCATGTGTCCAAAATGTAATACAGCTTAATGGTATAGAGCAGGGGTGTTAACTGTGACCTTTCACATGTTTGAAAACTACACCTCCTGCATTCTCTGTTAGCTGTAAGTTTCTTCTTAGTCCATAGGGAATGAATGTTACAGATACAATACAGTGTAATGATATAGAGCATGGATGTTGAACTTTTACATTTTTAAAAACTACAACTCCCAGCATTCCCTGGCTGCACACAAAATGATGGAAAATTTCATTTTCATAATCCTGGAATCAAGCCATTCTCCTGATTTACAGACATTAAAAGCCCACATCATGCTTTAGTGCTTCCTACCCAAGGGATTGAACATGCAAGTGATTCATCTGCCCATCCTTACATCCATAGCTATAACACAATTGGAAGGCTATGGGTCACCCAAAGGCAGTAGGAATTCATATTTCTAACCAAAAGTTCCACCTACCTGCCAGGCATAATCATTGAATAAACCGTAGATCTGAGAACAGACCCAGGCAATCCGCCACAATGTGCAATTCAATTTAAACAGCACCATGGGCAACATGGACCCATAAGATCATGAACATGCTAGGTTCAACCTATTACACTAGAGAGGCGAAACTTCTAAATCCATTCTTGACCCGTTTGCTAATTCAAAAAATTGTAAATCGGAAATCCCAGATCTGGAAATCGTTGGCCCAAAATTTAGAAAATTAGAGTAATACCCAAATTCAAATTTTCAAGGAATTTTCGAAACCTTTCTAAAAATTATACAGTAACTTAGTGTAAATGGCCTGGGAAATGGTCTGGGGGAACAGCTAAATCAGGTTCTTTCTAAAAGATTCCCCAAAAATATCTGATTGGTTAGTATACGATCAGAATTTTTCCAATCAGGGGGCTGATTTACACAGAGGCGCTGGGCAAATTTATGGAGTTTAAGTCGTGCTAACCAGTTTGCTACCGGTTTAGTGCGACTTTAAACTCATTATTAGCTACGGATGGTGCGGGGTTACGCAAAAGACAACCGTGAATCTGACATTCGTGATTCAATATTTCATTTGTGCTAGGATTTTTAATGCCTTTTTGGGATTTACCCACAGTCGCCAAACGCGATATTGAATTGCGTTCGGACATTTATCAGAGCGATAGCCGCTCTGGGTTAATGACCTGAGAAAATGGTTACAATCAGATTCTTTTAGAAAGAATTGATTGTGGTTATACAATCAGATTTTGTCTAAGGCTGGGTACACACGGTAAGATTTTTGGCCGGACAGACCGATTGCCACTGTGGGTCACGTGAAATATCTTACCGTGTTATGTTGGGCGCCGCGATTGAGCTTGGTGGCCACATTCATCGATCAGGTCCGTTGTAAATCACGGCTAATTGTGCGGTTTCCTATGGGGCCGCACGATCGGTCAGGCAAATGTTGTCCGGCGAGCGCTCACCACTAGCAAATGTTCGCTAGAGGCAAGTGCTTGGTCGGACAAAAAATGCCCTGTGTGAACCCAGCCTAAAGGAATCTGATTGTACCCCAGCCTAAAGGAATCTGATGCTGGTTAACATCATATTCTTAGAAAGCATACCAGTCAGATTCTTTCTGAAATAATCTTAATCTAAAATCTACTTTCAGAAAAGAATCTGATTGTCTGTTCCCCAGACCATTTCCCGGTCCCTTAGCCACTACAGTAAGTTACGGTATAATTTTGGGAAATTTTCGAAAAATTCCTTGAAATTTGAATTTTCTTGTATTTCAATTTCCATATTGTAATTCAGTATTAGTTTGTAGTACTATACTTGTATAGTGTTTTGTTATGGTGATTTTAATTAAATAGTGATATTACCACATACATATAGACCTTTCCTATGTGCAATAGTTTATATATCCCCACCTAATGTAGTGCTCCTAAAAACTCAATGCAACTCTGTAAAAATATAAAATATTTATATAATTAAAGGATATATCTTTAAAATCTCCTTATGTGCCTAAACTAGAGAAGGCTATAAATGTATTTCTACTTCACCATATAAGTAAATAATAAGCACCAACATTTATATCAGTCTGGAAACAAGATTCAATACAAGAAGAAGTTTGTCTTTGCTGTATTAGTGTAAATCACTGTGCTAGCACTGCCAGACCACAGAAACACAGTAATATTATCCTTTCCATCCTCAGCCAGAGCTTGCTAATGGACAGAATGCCTTGCCCCCAGATATAGAGCGCGGAGAACTGTCTGAGGTCCATGTGGTCTACTAGTTGGGACACTTAACTAGCACTACCAACTACAAGCTTCGGGATACTTCCAGGTGTCTGGTAATACCAGGCTGGGTAGTTACCACCAGATACCGACCCTCCGCTATTGACTGCAGGGGAAATACCAACACTGCCTCCAGGGAGAACGGACAATGCAGCATCCTAGTAGTCTCCAAAACTGAGCCACAGAACCTGGAAAATAGACAATGAAAATGTTTATAATGGGAAAGGATATGTAATGTCATGGTCAGTTTAAATGATTATCAAAGCTTACGTGAGATAAAAAAGGTCAAAGGACAGGATCGTTATACAGGGAATGGTGTACACAGGGAGGGGTTTGCAGTAAGCCATGATTAATCAATCCACTTTCTTAAATCTTTGCAAGAAAGTTTTTTATTCTACATGCAAATCACCTGTGTAAGTAACTGGCTCCTAATAACTCTCTCCATCAATAAGTATTTGCACAGTTAAAGTATTACAAGGAAATATGTTAGGCCTAGACCACTTGCTTCATTAAGCAACCTCTATGAAGTACCATAAAAAATGCTTTGCATCCGTCCTATTAATTTGTTTCATGACTGTCATTAATAAATGTATTCTCTTCACTTCCACTTCTTAAAAATGACTTCTGGGTGTAAGAGCTAAGGAGTAGAAATGAAGTTTGGCTAGATTTTGTTGTAAGGAGTTTGGTTTTACAGAACTGGGCACCAGACTAACGCTTTAGTAGGGAAGGACTGTACCTCACTGATGATGGTGCAGCGTACTAGGGTAATAGAATGGCTAGAGGGGGAAGCGATTTTAAACTAGGAATGGGATGACAATAAGCTAGTTAAAATAGATGTAGCTGACCAAAGCAGACCAACCCCAAAACATATTTTAAACAAACAATTATCAATAGTAAAAAGATGACGACAGAAAATGTGGGGCCGTTAAATAAAGGGCGACGGTGGTTTATAGGGATGCGAGAAGGAAAAATGTGCTTTACCAGTATTTTTGTTACCGCCATACACGCTATATATATTCCTAAAGCAGTGATTTTGCAATTCCAATACCAGCAAAAACGTTTCTTCAGGTCTACAGATACAGGGGGTGCAGACCATTGTCTTGTTCACCTGTGTGAAAAAAATCCCTGCTGTTTATTACCGATTCCGTAAAACATATTTATAAAAGGTTATCAAATCACTGCAAACAACTCTTCCTCAGAGAAAGCAAAACCCAATTTTGCAAGTTAATTTCATACACATTTGCTTATTTCTCTACCAGCTTAGTTGTAAATCTATCTAGTTTTTCAATTATTAACATGACAGAGGGTATGGTACAGAAACAATTTAGACAAAGAGTATATCAATAGAGCTCTGGACCTGATAAATACACCAGATCTTAAGTTCAGATTTATATAGACCACTGTTCCTTATCCTTAGCCGCTGGATTGCAGCAAATGTAATACCAATATTAAAAAAGGGGAGCTGTTCATAGGCCTGGGTAACTATATAGACCTGTCAGTTAACACACGTGGTGGGAAGATATTAGAACAATTGGTTATGGGATCATATTCTGTCTATAAGTAGTAAGGGCACCGCCACAGTGCAACGCAAAATGAATCGCACACGGAATCACATGCGATTTCTTGGTGCAGATTTGTTGCGTTTGTGCATGCGTTTTTCGATATATATTTAGAAAAACACATGCGATTTAAAATGCGGCAAGGAAATCGCAAGCGCGTTTTCGGTGTGGTGCCCGGATTTCAATAATCGGAAAAAAAAACGTGAACGCTTAGAAAATTGCAACAGTGTGGCCTAGCCCTAATCAGCATGGAAATATGAGAAATACTACATGCTTGGTTTTTATATTATATGCATAAGGGGGCATGGAAGCTGTGACACGAATTAGTTGGTTCTATAACATCCACAAGCATTTTCATAGTAATGTAAAATGAGCTAGTTTGATTAAACTGTTTTTATTAAATGTTTATAAACTGTTTTAATGCTAAAGAATAGATTTTAAATGAAAAAAAAAAAAAAAAAGTACAAAATAGCTATAAATGCAGGTAGGTGTCTAATTACAGTTGTGTGGTTGTAGAATAGAAATAATTGTTTTTTTAGAATTCTAAGAGGAATTTGGTTTTCCAGACGTAAACATAACAGGTCATTGATAGCTTCCACTTTGGTCCTTCCTTTGGTTATTCATACTAACACAGCAATATTTGACCATATAAATTATATCCGTTTTAATGCCTTTACGGCCTTTCAATAATTAATGCAGGTGATGTGCGTATTGAAATAATTCATTATCCATCATAATAATCAGAAGGAGATGAAAACCACACAAGGGAAACCCACTTTACTTAGGAGTCCCCAGAGATACTCATAAGGCCCAGAATAGGGAAAGAATAAATAAACCCCAACTGAGGGAAAGCTGATCTAGTATGGTGTATAAAAAACCTTCAACCAAATAAAAAACAATTTATTGAACAAATATACATAAAAGAACCCCACACCATAAACGTATGAAAAAATATGGGGCGTCCCAGAATAAAGGGTAAATCTAACTAAGGTTCCCCAAGTCGGGTAGCAGAATCAAAGGGACAAGGTTAGCTTACTTAGAGAGCAAAATATAGATAGGAAAGCAAAGTGTAAATTCAGGCGCATTCCGCACAACCCCCTACGGCCGGGGGGGGGGTCTTGGGGAACGCATACCTAAGTCAATGATAACTGTGGAGCAAAAGCACAAAGCAGAAGGCAAAGCCAAAAGCAACAAGGCTGATAGGTATCAGATATAAGAATGAGTTTAAAGCAGTGTATTAATTATCAAGTAAGGGGGCGGTTCTCTGGATTTGCGTTCGGTTACCAGGTCCGGACTCCATATTGTGTCCTCAACAATTAATGCCCACAGCCTGCCATCATCCAAAGTAATATCCCAAACCGGCGCGCATGCTTTCCCAGACGTCCAGGATAAAGAGTCCCTGATTAAAAAATGTTTTGGCATCCCGGCACAAATATGGAGTGAAGTCGCGCTTTAAAACCGTACTGGGATTTACCCATAGTTAAACGCCGTGTGAATGCAAAAGGGGCGATAGCGCTCTGGGTAAAGGAGCATCTATTCTCTTTTTAGAGATTGATTGCGTTAATAGTAGCATTTCCTGATTTAGAGGCAGGGAACTATATTTTATGAGTAGGGATTATTTAGTATATCATCATAAGGATTGGTATAATAGCATATGGATGCATCTATTCTTTATTTCAGGTGTTTCTATTCGAAGAAACCTTATTAACTAGTTCCATATAATAGTGTTAGGCACAATTGTTACAAAGATTTTTCTGAGCACTATCAAAATGTTTAGAATTATTAAAGGAGATTATAGATCACCACTGCTAACTCATCTGCCTGCCACGCTTAGTACTAGGATGAAGAATTCATAGCCGCTAGGTCCTACCGTTCCTTCCCCCCCCCCCCCCACATTAAACCCTTTTTTCGAAGATTATCCATATATAATGGTGGAGGAAGGAACAATGGCAAAGCAGGATATGCTGCAAAAAGGCTGGTTTACTATTTCCCACGTCATGTTTCGGGATCTTTATCAAGTGTTGATCCCAAAACATGTCGTGGGAGAAATAAAACCAGCCTTTTTGCAGCATATCCTGTGTTTTCCATTGTTCCTTCCTCTACTATTATATGTGGATGTACTTACCTGCATTTTTGGGGTGGATGCTTAAAGAGGATTGTGGGACACTATTGCCATTGTGTGTAAAGTATTCTTTGTTTTTCTTCCATTTGATTATTTGCTGCAGATTATCACCCTTCTAATTCCATGAGCCATAGAATATCATCTTTAAACATGTACATGCAGAATATTATATTGTAGATTCATCCTCTTTATTATATCTAAAGAGCATTTTGTTACAGCCAAAGCTTGTTGTCAATACTGTTGAAGAATAGGGATGGATTGAAGTTAGTAACAATACCAGTTTGCAGTTTTAAAACTTTACCAAACTTTCACTAGGATGAACTTTTCAGGATGGCACTCTAGCTAAAAACCTGCAGGAACGACAATAAAGGTAACCCAGCAATACTGGCAGGATAGAGGTGTGACACGAATCTTACATGTGTATCACAATAAAGAGATTCGCTCCTTTTAATATCTACAGGCAAACCACAGTTTACCTGGAAATAGACTATATCAATACCTACAACTAAAGCACTGCATACGGGCTGAAATTGCACGCCAAGCTATAGATGTCAACCCACATGCCCTAATTGATGTATTAAGCTCCAGAGTATCTAAGCACTTAATATCCAGGTTATACAACACACTGCTGAGAGCTAGAACTGGGGAGCTATTAAAAGATACTATTACAAAGTGGACACAACTTACACCCAATCTAGATGGAGAAGATGAACAAGACGTTGTCTATTCAAATGTAACAGTTTCCCCAGCTGCTATCAATAAGCTAATCCAATTCTACATTATCCATCAAGCTTATTTGACTCCATGTAAGCTGTGACATATCCACAGACTGGCATCTAATCTGGTAACCAGTTTCCTTACTACTGTATTACAGAACACAGTGTTACTGGAACTTACCATATGTCTCTTTGGGTTGATCTCAGAGAACTGATGGACACACCATCAAAACACTTTACTGGATGGCACCCAATTCACCTGACCTTAAGGTGTGGACTTCTCTGGAGGACAGGAATGTGAGGGTTATAAACTGATTTACACCCACGGGATAAATTTAATAATAAGGTAAAATGTAATCATTTTAATTAATAAGGCTTAGGGACCATGACAAAACAATGACACAATTGTAGATTGAGGAAAATTGATATAATTGTTATTTGCAAAGTGTTAATCTTTAAAATATAGATGGATAAAGCAACCAAGACCACAGTTTGTTTGTTCAGAGGTTTGATGAATGTTGGAAAAAATGACCAATAAACAGTCAAAGATCTAACATGAGAACATGATATTTTGACATAGATACAAAAAGTGATCAGTTCGGTTAAATGGTTGAACAGGGATCTTTAAATAACTGACTTTGTAAAGATCATTTCAAAAACAATTATCTGTGTGTCTGTACTAAGCTTATGGATTAAAGCAGAACCAAACCTAATCTTTTTAATTCCTAATGTGAACATTTTTCACCCCTGAACACCTGTACATTGTAAGATTCTTTTCTCATAAGTTGCATTTACGTTTGCATAAGAAGTAAATGTCCCATGAACGCACTTTATTCTGTCTCTATGCACACATTTTCTATACAGATGTCAGAAGTCTCTGATAAGACTTTGAAAGCTGCCTGTTACATTGACAGCCTATGAGGAACAATAATAAAATAGTCAGCTGATTTTAATGCCTCTTTTTCTTAAATATATTTTGCTTCCATTCTGTACCTAGAGAGAAAAAGTTTCTAAATGTACCTATTTTCATTGTGTATGATGTGGTGGCTTAGTAGTCTATACAGTAGCTGTGACTTCATTTAGAAGCTCACAGCCCTTGAGGTCATAGGTTTAAATCCTGAGACTTATTCATCACCCCCCCCTCAATGCTTGATAGGAAATAAACTGCAAAGATTACTGTTGTTTTTGTATGAAAAGCAAATAGATGTTTATGGGAAAATATATTGTTTTAATAAATTGTTTAATAACATTAATGTGACTAACAAAGGCAATTCTTTGTATTATATTATGATTGGCTGTCAGCTTCTAGGGGGCAGGACAGGCTGTAACTTCTTTGTTTTAATCTGCTGTGAACTAGAGGGCATGTGAAGTGTACAGTGTACACTAAGGCTCCCAGCAAACCCAGAGAGATGAATTAAAGTAGCTTACACCTAGTGTGCACAAGTTTGTTTAATAAATTAACGAATATCCAAATCAAAGGGAGATGTGAGAGCTTGCTGTATCTTGGTTGGCACAGACACTGATAACATTGTAGGCACACAGACACTGGTACTATGCTTGGCAAACTGGAACTGGCAACATGGTTGGCACACATACACTGGTACTATGTTTGGCATCCTGGCACTGTAACATAGTTGGCACAGACACTGATAACATGGTTGGCACACATACACTGGTACTATGTTTGGCATTCTGGCACTGTAACATAGTTGGCACAGACACTGATAACATGGTTGGCACACAGACACTGGTACTATGTTTGGCATCCTGGCACTGTAACATGGTTGGCACAGACACTAATAACATGGTTGGCACAGGCATTGCTACTATGCTTGGCAAACTGGCACTGGTAACATGGTTGGCACACAGACACTGGTACTATATTTGGCAAACTGGCGATGGTAACATGGTTAGCACACAGACACTGGTACTATATTTGGCATCTTGGCACTGTAACATGGTTGGCATAGATACTGATAACATGTTTTGCACAGGCATTAGTGCTATGGTTGGCAACCAGCTTCAGGTAAAATGATTGGCAAAAAAACAATCATAGCTTTACCTAGCTAGGTCTGTGATGATTTTCACTGACTCCAGTCACTGCACAGTTACAGTGCGCTTCTGTTTTTTTTGGTTTTTTTTTAAACTATATCAAACTTAATTGATTAAGTGGCTGGTGATTCTGAAACCCCCTCCCTCCCTACCCAACAGGAAAGCTCTGCATAAATGGCCAGATGGTTGAGGTTGGAGCCTCGGATTAAGGGTTTTTTTGCAAATTCATAGTACCACCCTGCCAGTGCAAACATAAACAGGTAGAAGGAGGGCCCTAAACCCTGCCAGGGCCAATTCCTGGACTGTCCAGGGTGAAACCCAGAAGGGTGGCAACACTATCTGTCAGACTAAAAGTAAGTAGTACCTTAAGTAATACATTTCCTTGTGCTGCACAAGTGATACACTCTAGGTACCGGACCACCACAGAGGGAGTAGTAAGGGGTGCCAACTTGGGATGTTTAGGGGTGTCAACCTCTCCATTTTAAAGGGCATGTCCGACCCCCCAAAGAAAAATTTGCCCCTTTGCTGGCCTAGCGAGGTCTAGGTTAGATTTTCTTCAACTTATTGATTTTTGGTTTTTGAGGGTGGAGATACCCTTTAATAGGATTTTCTCTGAACATTGATCACACCTGATGGCACCTGTGTGGGCTGTGATGTACAGTTATGTGGTGTCTGCTTGGCTACACAAACGAGTGGTAAAAGCCCAACAGAGCCCCCCTTACCCAATATTGTACCTACAGCTGCCTTCTGATTTATACTGATTCCACCTTCAGCATTAGAGTGTTCTCTACACTTTTTAGGGACAGAGACACCAGAATTCTATAAATGTTCAAAAATTAAAATGAAATAGGAAATTTAGTATAATCTTTGTACATCTTTTAGCTATGTGCCTTATTTTATTAACTATACTTCTCAAACCATCATAGAATAATCAATTAATTTTCATGTACTATAGTAATGTATAAAATGCCCTGTGCTCTATGTTACTTATTGATAGGGAACAATGTTAAAATACACAACAGCCATTTAGGACTGGTCAATTCATCTGTGTATAAGTAGACATTAACTTCTGTCTGGCTGCACTGTGATAAACATGGGGTATGGATTAATCATTAGCTTTTTACTGCTGTTTCTTTCCTCCACTTTTTATCTATCTATCTGACCTTTTCACAAGAGAAAATGATGGTCAAAGGTACATATTTAAGAACCAATAAAGATGAAATTCTGCAACCTTTTCTTCCTTTTCTATTACCGTATATACTATAAACCGACTCACCCGAATATAAACCTAGATACTTATTTTTGAAGATGATTGACTTTGAGTATAAACTGAGGGTTGACACCCCCATAGATAGATCCACAGACAGTCCCATATAAAGTTCAATATACAGCGCCATAGAAAGTTCTCACTACACAGCCCCATAGAAAGTCCCATAGACAGCCCCATAGAAAGTCCCATACACAGCCCCATAGAAAGTCCTACACGCCCATAAAAGCCCTACACAGCCCCATAGAAAGTCCCATACACAGCCCCATAGAAAGTCCTATACACAGCCCCATAGAAAGTCCCATACACAGCCCCATAGAAAGTCTCATACACAGCCCCATAGAAAGTCCCATACACAGCCCCATAGAAAGTACCATACACAGCCCCATAGAAAGTCCAATACACGCCCAATAAAAAGTCCCATACACAGTCCCATAGAAAGTCAATACACAGCCCCGTAGAAAGTCCAAATACACAGTCCGTAGAAAGTCCATACACAGCCCCATAGAAAGTCCATACACAGCCCCATAGAAAGCCCATACAACGCCCCACAGAAGTCCCATACACAGCCCCATAGAGAGTCTCATACACAGCCCCATAGAGAGTCTCATACACAGCCCCATAGAAAGTCCGATACACAGCCCCATAGGAAGTCCCATACAGAGCCCCTTAGAAAGTCCCATACACAGTCCCATAGAAAGTCCCATACACAGTCCCCTAGAAAGTCCCATACACAGTCCCATAGAAATTCCAACCAGCCCCATAGAAAGTCCCATACACAGCCCCATAGAAAGTCCTATACACAGCCCCAAAGAAGTCCCATACAAAGTCCCATAGAAAGTCCCATACACAGCCACATAGAAAGTCCTATACAAAGCCCCATAGAAAGTCCCATACACAGCCCCACAGAAAGTCCCATACACAGCCCCACAGAAAGTCCCATACACAGCCCCATAGAAAGTCCCATATACAGCCCCACAGAAAGACCCATATACCCCATAGAAAGTCCCATACACAGCCCCACAGAAAGTCCCATACACAGCCCCAAAAATTCCATACCAGCCCCCAAAAGTCCAATACACACCCCTAGATAGAAAGTCCATACGCAGCCCACGAAAAGTCCCATATACGCAGCCCCATAAAAGTACATACCAGCCCAAGAGAACGTCCATACGCAGCCATAGAATCCCATACGCAGCCCCATAAAAGTCCCTACACACGCCCCATCGAAAGTCCATACGCAGCACCCCATAAAGTCCCATACACAGCCCCATAGAAAGTCCCATATGCGCCCCATAGAAAGTCCCATACACAGCCCATAGAAAGTGCCCATACGCAAGCCCCATAGAACGTCCAATACACACCCCATAGAAAGTCCCATAACGCAGCCGCATAGAAAGTCCCATACGCAGCCCCATAGAAATTCAATACATAGCCCCATAGAAAGTCCATACACAGCTCCATAGAATTCCCATACACAGCCACATAGAAAGTCCATACACAGTCCCCACAGAAATCCCATACACAGCCCCATAGAAAGTCCCATACACGCACCCACAGAAAGTCCCATACACAGCCCCACAGAAAGTCCCATACCCCCCACAGAACCCCCACACAAGCCCCAAAGAAAGTCCATACACAGCCCCACAAGTCCTACACAGCCCCACAGAAAGCCCATACACAGCCCCAAGAACTTCATACACACCCCATAAAAGTCCCTACACAGTCCCTACACATCCAAGAAAGTCCAAACACACAGCCCCACAGAAAGTCCAATACCCAGCCCCATAGAAAGGTCCCATACCCAGCCCCATAGAAAGTCCCATACACACTCCCATAGAAAGTCCAATACACAGCCCCAAAAAGTCCCATACACAGCCCCATAGAAGTCCCATACGCAAGCCGCAAAAGCCAGCAGAAACGAAAAGTCCCATACACCATGGCCCCATAGAAAGTCCCATACGCAGCCCCATAGAAAGTCACCAGCTAGAACCGCATAGCGAGCCCCATAGAAAGTCCCATACCAGCAGCCCATTAGAAAGTCCCATACCGCAGCCCTGACGACTAGAAGTGCCCATACGCAGCCCCACAGAAAGTCCCATAGCAGCGCAAGAACCCAGCATAGAAAGTCCCATACACAGCCCATGAAAGTCCATACACACCCATAGAAAATCCATACCACCCATAGAAAGTCCCATAACAGCCCCATAGAAAGCCCATACACAGCCCCATAGGAAAGTCCCATACAACCCCTAGAAAGTCCCATCACAGCCCCATAGAAAGTCCAATACACAGCCCCATAGCAAGTCCAATACATAGTTCCATACACAGATGTGCCTGTAACCTTTCTGTGCAGCCCTGAATACTTAAAGAACTTTTTTGCAGCTGGTGCTGCAAAAGCAACACACCAATCAGTAATTGGGCTGCTTTCTTTGCCCCCAATTAGTCTGCCGGGTCCCACCCACCCAGAACTCTGTATATGACCCATCCAGCCCCTGCTCATTAGTCATGCCCACCAAACAGTCTGGCAGAGCATATCACACAGCATATCAGCCATTAAGTGTAATATTAGATCATAGGTTCCTAACTGAAATGTCTGATGCCATTTCCAAAAAATTGGGCCCCCATGAACTAATCTGTGTACACCATCGCTGACATGTTAAGTAATATGTCCCTCCAGATGTTTTCGGGGAGCAAGCATTGTCCTTTGTGGGATTTATATAGCGCCAACATCTTCTGTATCGCTTTACAATTATACATGAATACAGTAAAAAAGCTGCTGCAAACGGCTAAAATGGAAAGCTTGTCTATCTGTATGGCTGATTAGGTAAATCCCATGTACAATAGCTTTATTAGTTAGTAAACATTACAAAAAAATAAACCCTTTCGTTTTCCCTCAAATGTATCAATTCATTAATGTAAAATAAACACAATACAATAAAAGTCTCTATCGTTAAAAACTGGTGCTATTCTGCCCCAACCATCAAATGTTTTGGGCTGGGGCTTCAAATGTTAAATAAATGATTGGTTGGGGCAAAATTAGCACCATTTTTACTAAGAACTTTTATTGAATCCCATGATATACTTGAGCTTATCAACAGACAGGAACACACCTGGGCAGTATGAAGAGAACTTTCTTCTGCCCTGTTAAACAGCGCTAATAGTGCGGTTCCGCAGAACCTATTAAAGTTCCGAAAATCCGTTTCGATCCGTTTGGATTTTTGATAGACATCTTTTAGAATTTTCGATACACGTTTTCCATTTCCAAAGGGAATATCCAACGTTTCGATTTTTCCATTTTTTTAATGAAAAGTTACGATGTTTCGATGTATGCATATTTTATGAAAATTAAAGTTTTTGAAAATTTTTTAAAAATTCTGTTGGCTCCGCAGATTTTCGAAAAAAACCGGCAGTTCCGAATTAATACCAGGTTAGTTTCGAAACTGGGATTCATCACTAGTCATTAATCAAGTTTGTAAAACAATATTATTAAAAACAGGATGTACAAAGACTTATAAAACATCCCAGAATTCTCACAATTCCCCCTTAAAAAAATACGGGGGGGGGGAATCTTTTTCCTTGTAATGATGTTGATCTTTTTTTATGCATTAGTAATGATACTGCCTTCTATCTAATGCACTGCAGACATGGAGACGGCTCTGACCTCATTGATGAATATCCTAAGAAAGGTTTGTATTAATTGTATCAGTAACATTATAATGGCAATATCTTCAACTAATCTTTTGCATGTCAACTATAATTGTGAAGACGGGAACATCTGTATGTGTTTAATCCAACCTGTACCATGCAGAAGAATGCGGGGCAAGCGAACGCCTGTCTTGGTCAAACCACAGCACCGTTTAATGCTTCAAGTTTCTAATTGAATAACAGACCTATGTCTTATAATTTTTGGAATTCTGGTAATGTTTTTTCTTATAATTATTCAGCTTTGAAAAAATTTTAAATATTCCCAACTGTGCGAGATCAACATGTGGCGAGACACGGAAGAAGGAATTTAGAAAAATAGAAAAGTAGTTACATATGAAGTGTTGCAAGAAAAATGCCTAAACAATTAATGGTTTGTTAGTTAGAATTCCTAAAAAAACAGAAATGTGACATTTAATAACGCAGTGACATCTATCCATGTTCCGGGGAAAAACAGGGTCAGAGAAGGAGAAGACTAAAAGCAAACAGAGAAAACATGATTAAAATAAGTCTCAGATACCCACAGAGATTTACGCGTTTCACCTCAAAGTAGGATTTGTGGGATTTGAGATTTTGCAAAACTTTTTTGTAAAAATTGTGAAAACTTTAATATAATGCAATATTACAGAAGAATAAGTATAACACCGCAACTCCAAAGTTGCTCAACTTTGGAGTGCGTTGTTATACTATTCTTCTATTTTATAGGGTCTTTTGGCTAAGGACCCGCCGAGCCACCTGCACTGTGAATCCAGTTACCTACCTAAGAAAGGAGTCGGTAGTATCTTTATCATATATATATATAATATATATATATTTTCCAATTTCCTTTGCAATTTGCACACTTTTATTATAGCTAATAGCCTATAATCATGTTAATTTTCAACTCCAACTGACTTCAGTACAATCAGGTATTTGCCCTCTAACTAAATGGTCCAAAACCTTCATTTAACTCTCTTCAAAATTACTGTATTATCCGCACCAGATTTTATTTGTTTCAGGAGGAACAACATATGTTACAATGGGGCGTATTTATAAAAGTGCGGCATGGAAAATAAACTGCAGCCTCATTTGCTTTAATTTGCTGTTATTTACACTACCGTCATTATTTTATACCATAGAACTTTCTATAAATCTGATTGGTTAGTAAAGCATGTAAACCAAGCATTAAAAAATCAGAAATGGATTAGGGTTTCTGCAAACCTATATAAAGAGGTGCACTCTGCTCTGCGGAACTCAGATGCATCGCAGTAGATGGGTGAAGATAGAAGAAAGAGAGCGGCGGGCAACATCGGCTCCGCTGAGGCAGGCTGGTGCCAGCGGGCTCAACTGGCGGCCGCAGTCAGTCTGCCTGGCATCGGCGACCTGAGTGGGGTTGGTTCCGCACAGCCCAGAAGACGTCGCCCAAGGGCTCTTTTAAGAGCCGCACACTGGGGGTCCCGTTCGAGCTGCGGGAGCCCTGCCAAAGGCAACTTGTCAGTTCTGCAAGGGCCTTCCCAGGGCCGGGGGGGTCCCGGTTCGTGCTGCGGGACCCCTAAGCCCCAAAGGGCTCTTGTCAGAGCCGCAAGGCACTTGATAGTGCCGCAAAGGCCCTAATAGGGCCGGGGAGGGGGCGACCCGGGCGGGTGCCGGCCATCCCCGCCAGCAGGGAGGTCTAGTAGAGCAGGGAGGCTACTATCCAGGGGGCGTAGTATTCGCGGGAGGCTAGTATGCTGCTTTCGCCCCTTCAAGTGCAAAACAGATACCGCCCCTTTATAAATAGAAGCGGCAGGTAACAGGTAAGTATCGGCGCGAAGGGGTAAATGCCTCGTTAACTTTTCGCGGCAGTTTTCGGACATTCATAAAATCGCGTTAAACGTATATTATCGGAAGTCAGGGAAAACGGCCGCAAAACTTAAACAGCTTTATAATTCTGCATATAAATATGTTTATGTATACACATGTACAAGATCAGGATTATTTAACTACGACCAGCACGCCAAGAGATTATTGTCTATCAATACACAGTCATATATTATTACACACAGGTTATGCTCAAAAAGATGTTATTTTACACTACCGTCATTATTTACACCACAGGATGTTTTTTACACTACCGTCATTATTTTACACACACAGAGGATGTTATTTTACACTATGTCATTATTTTACACCACAGGATGTTGATTTTACACTATACACTACCGTCCTTATTTTACACCACAGGATGTTATTTTACACTATCGTCATTATTTTACACCACGAGGATGTTATTTTACACTACCGTCATTATTTACACCACAGGATGTTATTTACACTACCGTCATTTTTATACACCAGGATGTTATTTACACTACCGGCATTATTTTACACCACGGGATGTTATTTTAACACTATCGTCATTATTTTACACCAGAGGCTGTTATTTTACCTACGCATTATTTTACACCACAGGATGTTATCTTTAACAAACACTATCGTCATTATTTTACACCACAGGATGTTATTTTTACACTACGATTAGTTTACAACACAGATGTTATTTTACACACTTCGGCATTATTTTACACACAGAGGATGTTATTTTACACTACCGTCATTATTTTACCCCACGGATGTTATTTTACCACTTATCGTCATTATTTTCACCAGAGATATTATTTTACACTACCGTCATTATTTTACACCAGAGGATTTTATGTTATTTTACACTATCGTCATTATTTTACACCACAGGATGTTATTTTACCTACCGTCATTATTTTACACCCAGAGATGTTTATTTTACACTATCGTCATTATTTTAACACCAGAGGATGTTATTTTACCAACACCGGTCATTATTTTACACGCACTGTCATTATTTCACCACAGTATGTTATTTACACTCCGTTCATTATTTTACACCAAGGATGTTATTTAACACACCGTCATTATTTTACACCAGAGGATGTTATTTCACTATCGTCATTATTTACCAACTGGTTATTTTACACTACTTCATTAGTTATTACCACAGGATGTTTCTTTTTACACTACCGTCATTATTTTACACCACAGGGATGTTATTTTACACTACCGTCATTATTTTACACCACAGGATGTTATTTTACACTACCGTCATTATTTTATACCACAGGATGTTATTTTACACTACCGTCATTATTTTACACCACAGGGTTTTTTGTTATTTTCACTACCGTCATTATTTTATCCACGAATGTTTCACAGACCGTCATATAACACCACGGATGTTATTTTACAACTATCTTCATTATTTTTGTACAACCAGAGGATGTTATTTGACACTACCGTCATGTATTTTACACCAAACAGGATGTTATTTTACACTACCTGTAATTATTTAACACCATCAGGGATGTTATTTACACTACCGTCATTATTTTACACACAGGATGTTATTTTACACTACCGTCATTATTTTACACCCAAGATGTTATTTTACACTACCGTCTATTTTATACACCACAGGAATGTTATTTACACTACCGTCATTATTTTTTACACCACAGGATGTTTATTTTACACTATCGTCATTATTTTACAACAGAGATGTTATTTTACACTACCGTCTTATTTTACACCACAGGATGTTATTTTACACTACTGTCATTATTTTTACACCACGGGATGTTATTTTACACGACGTCAATTATTTTACACCACAGGATTTTATTCACTACGTCATTATTTACACCACAGGATGTTATTTTACACTACTGTCATATTTACACAGGGATGTTATTTTACACGACCGTCATTTATTTTACACCACAGGATGTTATTTTACACTTACCGTCATTATTTTACACCACAGGAGTTATTTACACTACCGTCATTATTTTACCACCACAGGATGTTATTTTACACTACCGTCTTATTTTACACCACAGGATGTTATTTTAAACCTACCCTCATTATTTACAACCAGGATGTATTTTCATACACGTCATTATTTTACACCACAGGATGTTATTTTACACTATCGTCATTATTTTACACTACAGATTACACCAGAGGATGTTATTTTACACTACCGTCATTATTTTACACCACAGGATGTTATTTACACCTGTCATTAGTTTTACACCACAGGATGTTATTTTACCTACCACGTCATTATTTTACACCACAGGATGTTATTTGCACTACCGTCATTATGTTAACACCACAGGATGTTATTTTACACACGTCTTATTTTACACCAAGATGTTATTTTACACTACGCATATTTTACACCACAGGATGTTATTTTTACACTACCGTCATTATTTTACACCACAGGATGTTATTTTACACTACCGTCATTTTTTACACCACAGGATGTTATTTTACACTACGTCATTATTTTACACCACAGGATGTTATTTTACACTACCGTCATTATTTTACACCACAGGATGTTATTTTACACTACTACCCGGCATTATTTTATCACACATGATGTTATTTTACACTACCGTCATTTATTTACACCAAGGATGTTTTTTACACTATACTACCGTCATTGATTTTACACCACAGGATGTTATTTACACTACCGTCCATTATTTTTACACACCACAGGATGTTATTTTACCCGTATAATCGTCATTATTTTACACCAGAGGATGTTATTTTACACTATCGTCGTTATTTTACACCAGAGGATGTTATTTTACACTATCGTCATTATTTTATACCACTGGGTGTTATTTTACACTTCCGTCATTATTTTATACCACTGGGTGTTATTTTACACTACCGTCATTATTTTATACCACTGGGTGTTTTTTTACACTACCGTCATTATTTTATACCACTGGGTGTTTTTTTACACTACTGTCATTATTTTATACCACTGGGTGTTATTTTACACTACCGTCATTATTTACCACTGGGTGTTATTTACATACGTATATTTTACACCACTGGTGTTTATTTACACTACCCAACGTCCATTATTTTACACCACAGGATGTTATTTTACCCTACTGTCATTATTTTATACCTCGGGTTTATTTTACACTACCGTCATTATTTTTAACCACTGGGTGTATTTTACCTACGTATTATTACACCTGGATGTTATTTTACACTACCGTCATTATTTTCACCACAGGATGTTATTTTACACTACCGTCATTATTTTACCACTGGATGTTTATTTACAACCTACCCGTCATTATTTTACACCACTGGTGTTATTTACACTATACCGTCATTATTTACACCACTGGATGTTATTTTACACTACCTCGTCATAGTTTCACACACTGGAGTTAGTTACTACTACCGTCATTATTTTACACCACGGATTATTTTAACATACTGTCATTATTTTATACCACAGGAGTTATTTACACTACCGTCATTATTTTATACCACTGGAGGTGGTTTATTTGTACACTAACCGTCATTATTATGACTACCTGGGATGTTATTTTACACTACCGTCATTATTTTAACACCACAGGATGTTATTTTACACTACGTCTTGTATTTACACCAGATGATTTTATTTACATACCGTCATATTTTCACCACAGGATGTTTTTACCTACCCACCCGTCATTATTTTTACAACATAACACCACAGGATGTATTTCACAACCGTCATTATTTACACCAGAGGATGTTATTTACATATCGTCATTATTTTACACCAGAGGATGTTATTTTACACTATCGTCATTATTTTATACCACAGGATGTTATTTTACACTATCGTCATTATTTTACACCACAGGATGTTATTTTACACTATCGTCATTATTTTATACCACTGGGTGTTATTTTACACTACTGTCATTATTTTATACCATGGGTGTTATTTTACACTTCCGTCATTATTTTATACCACTGGGTGTTTTTTTTACAACTACACCGTCATTATTTATACCACTGGGTGTTTTTTTACACTACTGTCATTATTTTATACCACTGGGTGTTATTTTACACTACTGTCATTATTTACACACACAGGATGTTTATTTACACTACCGTCATTATTTATACCACTGGGTGTTATTTTACACTACTGTCATTATTTTACACCACAGGATGTTATTTTACACTATGTCATTATTTATACACACTGGGTGTTATTTACACTACCGTCATTATTTATATACCACTGGGTGTTATTTACACTTCCGTCATTATTTTATACCACTGGTGTTATTTTACACTATCATCATTATTTTATACCACTGGGTGTTATTTTACACTATCATCATATTTTACCCCACTGGGTTATTTTGTACACTACATCATTATTTTACCCCACTGGGTGTTATTTTACACTATCGTCATTTTTACACTATCATCATTATTTATTACCACGGTGTTATTTTACACTTCTGTCATTTTTATACACTTAGTTGTTTTTACACTACCTTCATTATTTTACACCACTGGGTGTTTTTACACTACCGTCTTATTTTAACCACTGGGTTTTATTTTACACTCCATCATTATTTTTATACCACTGGGTGTATTTACACTACCGTCAATTTTTACACTATCATCATTATTTTATACCACGGGGTTATTTACACTTCTGTCATTATTTTACACCACTGGGTGTTATTTTATCCTACCGTCATATTTTACACCACTGGTGTTATTTATACACTATCACTTTATTTACACCACTGGGTGTTATTTTACACTACCGTCATTATTTTAATACCACTGGGGTTTTATTTACACACTTCATCATTATTTTATACCACTGATGTTATTGTTACCATCATCATATTTTATAACCTGGAGTGTTATTGTACACTATCATCATATTTTATACCACTGGGTTTATTTTACCACTATCATCTTTTTATAGACCACTGGGGTGTTATTTTACACTACACTCGTCATTTTTATACCACGGGATGTTATTTACACTACCGTCATTATTTAACCACTGGGTGTTTTTTATTTACACGTATCATCATTTTTATACCACTGGGTGTTATTTACAATATCATCATTATTTTACACACATGGTGTTATTTAACTATCATCATTATTTTTACCACTGGGTGTTATTTTACACTATCATCATATTTATATACTACCACTGGGTGTTATTTAATATCATCATTATTTTATACCATACCTGGGTGTTATTTTAAACACTATCATCATTATTTTACACCACTGGGTGTTATTTTACACCTATCATCTTATTTACACCACTGGTGTGTTATTTTAACTATCGCTTTTTACACTACATCATTATTTATACCCTGGGTGTTATTTACACTATCATCATTAATTTATCCACTTTATACGCACTGGTTGTTATTTTACACTATCATCATTTTTATTATAACCACTGGGGTGTTATTTACACTATCATCATATTTTACAAAAACACCACTGGGTGTTAGTTTACACTACTCATTATTTTACCACACTAGGGTGTTATTTACAACTATCCATCATTATTTTACAATTATACACCACTGGGTGTTATTTTACACTATCATCATTATTTTCCCCACTGGGTGTTATTTTACACTATCATCATGTAATTTTATAACCACAGGATGTTATTTACACTATCATCATATTATTTTATCACAGGATGTTATTTACACTACCGTCATTATTTTATACCACTGGGTGTTATTTTACACTACTGTCATTATTTTACACTGCTGGGTGTTATGTTTACTACTACCCGGTCATTATTTACACCATGGGTGTTATTTTAAACACTAACGTCATTATTTCACATCACTAGTATTATTTTACACTATTGCCATTATTTTAATACCACTGGGTGTTATTTTACACGCCTGAAGTTATTTTAGCATATGTGCAAGTGGCTCCTCAAGGAAGCGTCTATTTGGAGGTAGGCAAGGGGCGCTCCTCTAGACTTTTTTGGCACTGAACGTGCTGCCCCCAATGTGGCCAGTGACCATCAGAAGGTGTGGTTGTGGTTTGGTTATTATTGAAAGTGGGTGAGTGCTTTGTCCAGAAGTGGGGCTTTTGGCTTGTCAAAAAGTGGGAGGGGGTTTATACACATGACGCGTAAATAATGCCCCAATGACTGGTAAATGATGCAATGGGTGAATGGTATTAGATACCCAACATTGATTTTGATCTGCCAGAGCTGACAAACAGTGATTTTGATCAAATGAATACCAGTTTAGAATGGAGGGGGAGGAGTCATAACTGCATTCTGTTGTGCAAGGGCAAGTCCGCTTGCCTTGCTATTTAAAGTGACAGACCTCCCAAAAAGTGTCTTTTTTACAAACGTGCATTTGGGGGGGGTGTCATCTGGGCCCCTAGCACATGAAACAACCAGTGTGCCCTCAGTCACATGCCAGATTATTTTTTCTGCTCAAACTGCTGACCCCACTAGGTGTCTAATTCGTAATAGGCTTCACCTGCTCTCATTATAGTAGGCGGCCCCTGGGAGGTAGGAAATTATCATAATTTTCCTTTATGTTTTGAGCAAATAAAGTGCAATGTGGGATTTGTATAGATTGAGCCTGGAAAATCTGAAGTTCTTATGTCTGTTGGACTACCGGAATGCTGTGGACGTTTGAGAAAGACTCTCCTTAGAAATCACCTACAGTACAAGTTCAAACTCAAAATAAATTAGCGTTTCTCAGTAAAGATAAGGTTTCCATGTGGCCCTGCCTTTGTCTATCATACAATAAGATCTTTGACTGTCACCATAATCTTTTCCAGGTACATTTCACGGTTAGTGTTGAAAAACGAGACACTTGATGACCAAATTAATAAGGCCTAAGAAAATTGCTTTTGACCTACCTTGGAAGAAAAACCCCCCTCTGACTGTTACTCCCCCCCACGTTTATGTTTTGTTTTCCTAATGGAAACATCGTACAGCAAAATTTTAACATTCTCAATAACGGGACATCTACTTAAATTTTAAGCCATTAAGTTTGTTTCAAAGTAAATGCCCCTTTTTACGGAGATCAGAATAAAAGCAGATTTTACAGCACCCGTTTGATTCAGTATTTACAATATGTTTACATTCAAATATTTTTTCAACACTAGATTGTATATAGAAAACTTTTTCCACAGCACGATGTTATCACTATAAAGTAAAGAAATATATCTATCAAACGAATCCCATTGATTCACCCGCCAGGAATATTTGGTTTTGATGAAAACAGCATTTTTGTAAAACCCTCTTGAATGCAGATACCTCAGATGCTGGACTTTAAACCCAACGTAATGTTTTTAGTTTGAGAAACATGATGATGTTTCATTTTGAGATGGCGGACCTGTCTTAGTTCATTTTGCTAATAACTTCTTTTTCAGCAGTAGAAAAATTGTCACTTCTTATTCTGACAGAATGGCCTGCTGGAATGTCCTGTTAAAGTCTTTTCTAATTTACAGTTATTGCAAAACAAAAATGTATTTTACTCTTTTATAACATTAATTTTAAAGCCCAAACGAAAACGTAAACCCTATCATCTTTGCGAGGGTTTTATAACAGTACTGGAGTGTGAATATAGTTTTCCGCTATCATAGAAGAGTAGGTTTCAAGGGGACAACAGGGAGAGAAAAGGAGGGGCAGTTGGCGAAGTCTCTGGAAGAGCGTGTAGAAGGGGGAGGAGATCAACTATCATCTTATTTTTATACACTGGGTTTTATTTTACACATCACATTATTTTATACCACTGGGTGTTATTTTCACTACCGTCATTATTTTATACCACTGGATGTTTTTATTCACTCACACTACCGTCATTATTTTTATACCACTGGGTGTTATTTTACACACTATCATCATTATTGTTATACCACTGGGTGTTATTTTACACTACCATCATTTTTACACCACTGGGTGTTATTTTTACACTATCATCTTATTTACACCACTGGGTGTTATTTTACACATCATCATTATTTTATACCACTGGGTGTTTATTTTACACGAATCATCATATCTATCATCATTATTTTATACCACTGGGTGTTATTTTACACTATCATCATTATTTTACACCACTGGGTGTTATTTTACACTATCATCATTATTTTACCCCACTGGGTGTTATTTTACACTATCATCATTATTTTACACCACTGGGTGTTATTTTACACTATCATCATTATTTTATACCACAGGATGTTATTTTACACTATCATCATTATTTTATACCTCTGGGTGTTATTTTACACTACTGTCATTATTTTACACTGCTGGGTGTTATTTTACATAACACGCATGTTATAAAATAATGACGGTAGTGTAAATAACATTCCTGTGTATATAAATAATGATGATAGGTGTAAAATCACATCACTGTGTATAATAATATGATATGTAAAATAACACCGCCGTGGGTAAAATAATGATATAGTGTAAAATAACACCCAGTGGTGTAAATAATGATGATAGTGTAAAATAACCCCAGTGGGGTAAAATAAGGATGATAGTGTAAAATAACAACCCCAAGGTGGGGTCGGGGTTTTGGAAAATAAGATGATAGTGTAAATACCACCCCGTGGTATAAAATATGATGATATTGTAAAATACACCGCTGTGGTATACATATGATGATAGGTAAATAACACCCAGTGTATAAAATAATGCTGATAGTGTAAAAAGGCATAGTGTAAAATAAACCGCCAGTGGTGTAAACTAATGATGATAGTGTAAATACCCCAGTGGTGTAAAATAATGATGATAGTGTAAACATACCCCCAGTGTATACAACTACATGATGAATAGTGTATAAATAACACCAGTGGTATATATAATGATGATAGTGTAAAATAACACCCAGTGTATAAAAGAATGAGTATAGTGTAAAATAACACCTTGGTGTAAAATAATGATTATAGTGTAAATAATCACCCATGGGATAAAATATTGATGATCCGTGTAAATACCCACCCGTGGTAAAAATAATGACGGTAGTGTAAATAACTCTCCGTGGTATAAAATATGACGGTAGTGTAAAATAACACCCCCAGTGGTCTCAATCATGATGCTAGGTAAAATAAACCCATTGGGTATAAAATATGATGATAGTGTAGCAATAGACACCGCAGTTTTTATAAAATAATGATATAGGTAAAATAACATCAGTGGTATAGAAATAATGATGATAGTGTACAAAATAAAACCCAGTGTATAAATAATGACGGTAGTGTAAAATAACACCCATTGGTGTAAATAAGATGATAGTGTCAATAACACCAGTGGGTGTAAATACTGACGGTAGTGTAAAATCACACCCAGTGGTGTAAAATAATGACAGAAGTGTAAATAACACCCAGTGGTATAAAATAATGATGATAGTGTAAAAATTGACGGAGTGTAAAATAACACCTCAGTGGTATAAATGAATACTGTGGAGTGTAAAATAAAAAGCCCAGTGGTATAAAATAATGACGGTAGTGTAAATAACACCCATGGGTAAATAAGAAGTATTTAAAATCACACCCAGTGTATAAAAGACTGACAGAAGTGTAAACTAACCCCATGGTAATAAAATAATGATGATAGTGTAAAAATGACGATAGTGTAAAATAACACCCGTTGTGTAAAATAATGATGGTAGTACCATAACACCCGTGGGGTAAGATACTGATGACATAGTGTAAAATAACACCGCCGTGGTATAAAATAATGTGATAGGGAAAAATAACACCCGTGGTTAAAATAATACGGAGTGTAAATACAGCCGCCAGTGGTATAAAAATCAATGACGGTAGTGTAAATAACACCCAGTGGTATAAAATAATGACATATGTAAAATCACATCCTGTGGTGTAAAATAATGACAGTAGTGTAAAATAACACCCAGTGTATACAAATAATGACGGTATGTAAAATAACATCTGTGGTGTAAATATGACAGTAGTGTAAAATAACACCCCTGGTATAAAATAATACAGTAGTGTAAAAAACACCCAGTGGGCATAACATTAATGACGGTAGTGGTAAAATAACACCCAGTGGTATAAAATAATGACGAGTGTAAAATAACACCCATTGGTATAAATAATGACGTAGTGTAAAATAACACCCAGTTTATAAATAATGAGGGAAAAGGGAGGGGGGGGGGGGGGGGGGGGGACGATCGTGTAAAATACATCCTGTGGGTAAATAATGACGAATGTGTAAAATAACTCCTGTGTATAAACTAATGACGATATGTAAAATAACACCTCGGGTGTAAAATAACACGATAGTGTAAAATAACTCCTCTGGTGTACAATAATGACGGTAGTGTAAAATACATCCTGTGGTGTAAAGCATGAAATGACGTAGTGTAAATAACATCCTGTGGTGTTAAAATAATGACGGTAGTGTAAACTAACTCCTCTGGTTAAAGATAAGACGGTAGTTTAAAATACATCTGTGGTGTAAATCATGACGGTGTAAAAGAACACCCCTTATTAAATAATGACGTTATTGTAAAATAACACCCGGGGCGGGGGCAGTGGTATAAATAATGCGGTAGTGGTAAAAACATCCTTTGGTATAACATAATGCAGTATTGTAAATAATCATCCTGTGGGAACTATGCGGTAAGTGTAAAATAACATCCAGTGGTGTAAATAATGACGGTAAGGTAAAATAACACCAGTTTATAAAAATAATGACGGTAGTGTAAAAACACTCCTGTGGTGTAAAATAAATGACGGGTAGTGTAAAATAACATCCATTGGTATAAAATAATACGGTAGTGTAAAATAACATCCTGTGGGTGTACAATAAGGACGTAGGTAAAATACACCCAGTGGTGTAAAATAATGACGGTAGTGTAAAATAACACCCGGGCATTGGTATAAAATAATGACGGTAGTGTAAAATAGACATCCAGTGGATAAAATAATGACCGTAGTGTAAAAATAACATCCTGTGGTGTACAGTAATGACGGTAGTGTAAAATAACACCAGTGGTGTAAATGATACGGTATGTAAATAACAACCCCGTGGGTAAAAGAATGACGGTAGTGTAAATAACACCCAGTGGTATAAGAAAATAATGACAGTAGTGTAAAAACACCCAGTGGTGATAAATAATGACGGTAGTGGTAAAAAAACACCCAGTGTATAAAATAATGACGGTAAGGTAAAATAACACCCAGTTGTATAAAATAATTACGGAAGTGTAAAATACACCCAGTGGTATAAATTAATGAACGAGAGTGGCAAAAACATCCTCTGGTGTAAAATAACGACGATAGTTAAAATAACATCCTCTGGAGTAAAATATATGACGATAGTGTAAAATACCATCCTGTGGTGTAAAATATGACGGTAGTTGTAAATAACATCCTGTGGTGTAAAATAATACGGTAAGTGTAAAATACATCCTCTGGTGTAAAAATAATGACGGTAGTGTAAAATAACATCCTGTGTATAGAATAATGACGGTAGTGTAAAATACATCTTCCTATGGTGTAAATCATGACGGTAGTGTAAAATAACCTCCTGTGTTGAAAATAATACAGTAGTGGAAAATAACACCTGTGGTAAAATAATAGACGTAGTGTAAAATAACATCCTGTGGTGTAAAATAATGACGGTAGTGGTAAAAAACATCCTGTGGTGTAAAATAATGACGTAGTGTAAAATAACATCCTGTGGGTAAATAATGACGGTAGTGTAAAATAACATCCTGTGGTTAAAATAATGACGGTAGTGTAATACATCCTGTGGTGGTAAAATACTGACGGTAAGTGTAAAATAACATCCTTGGTGTAAAATAATGACAGTAGTGTACAATAACATCCTGTGGTGTACATAATGACGGTAGTGTAAATAACATCCTCGGGTGTAAATAATGACATAGTGTAAAATAACATCCTGTGGGTAACATAATGACGGTATGAAATAACATCCTGTGGTGTAAAATAATGACGGTAGTGTAAAAATAACCTCCTTGTGTCAAAATATGACCGTAGTGTAAAAATACATCCTGTGTGTAAAATAATGACGTAGTGTAAATAACATCCTGTGGTGTAAAATAATGACGTGTGTAAAATACCTCCTGTGGTGTAAAACTATGACGGGAGGTAAAATAACATCCTGTGGTGTAAAATAATGACGGTAGGTAAAATAACATCCTGTGGTGTAAAATAATTACGGTAGTGTATAACTCCTGTGGTGTACAATAATGACGGTGAGTGTAAAATAACATCCTGTGGTGTAACAATAATGACCGTATGTAATACATCCTGTGGTGTAAGAAATGACGGTAGTGTAAAATAACATCCGCTGGTGTAATATGACATAGTGTAAAATACTCCTGTGGTGTAAACCTAATGACGGTAGTTGTAAAATGACATCCTGTGGTGTAAATATAATGACGGTAGTGTAAAATAACCCTGTGGGGTAAAGTAATGACGGAGTCGTAAAATAACATCCATGTGGGTGTAAAATAATGACGGTAGTGTAAAATACCATCCTTGGTGTAAATAATAATGACAGTATGTAAAATAACATCCTGTGGTGTAAAATAATGCGGAAAGTGTAAAATAACCGTCCTCTGTGTAAAATAATGACGATAGTGTAAAATACATCCTGTGGTGTAAATAATGACGGTAGTGGTAAATAACATTCTGTGGTATAAATAATGACGGTAGTGTAAAATAACACCCTGTGTGTGTAAATAATGACGGTAGTGTAAAAACTCACATCCTGTGGTATAAAAATTACGGTATGTAAACTAACATCCTGTTGGTCATACAATTGACGGTAGTGTAAAATAACACCCTGTTTTGGTGTAAAATAATGACGGTATTTACAAATAACATCCTGTGGTATAAATAATGACAGTTGTAAAATCACATCCTGTGGTGTAAAATAAGACGATGTGTAAAATAACATCCAGTGGTGTGGTACTAATGAACGGTAATGTCGAAATACATCCTCTGGTTTAAAATAATGACTTTAGTGTAAAAATAAAACTCCTGTGGTGTAAAATAATGAACGGTAGTGTAACAATAACACTTCAGTGGTATAAAATAATGAGGTAGTGTTAAAATAACATCCTCTGGTGTCAAATAATGACGGTAGTGTAAAATAGAACATCCTCTGGGTGTAAAATAATGACGGTAGTGTAAATAAGCATCCTCTGTGGTGTAAAATTAATGACGATAGTGAAATAACATCCTCTGGTGTAAAATAATGACTGTGTAGTAAATAACATCCTCTGGTAAAATAATGAACGATCGTGTAAATAACATCCAGTGTGTAAATAATGACGGTGTGTAAAATAACATCCTCTGGTGTAAATATGACGAATAGTGTAAAAAATAACATCCTGTGGTGTTAAAATCTGACGGTAGGTAAAATAAACATCTGTGGTGTAAAAGTACTGACATAGTGTAAATAAAATCCCTCTGTGGTGTAGAAATAATGACGGTATTGTAAAATAACATCCTGTGGTTGTTAAAATATGACTATAGTGTACAATAACATCCGTGGGGTAAATAATTCACGGTAGTGTAACAATAACATCCTCTTGTAGTAAAATATTACCGTAGTGTAAAATAACATCCTGTTTGTAAAAAATACGATAGTGTAAAATAACATCCTCTGGTTTAAATAATGACGATAGTGTAAAATCACATCCTGTGGGAATAATGTACGGTAGGGTAACATAACATCCTGTGGTATAAAATAATGACGTAGTGTAAAATAACAGCCTCTGGGACAATAATGACGGTAGGTGTAAAATACACATCCTCTGGTGTAAAATATGGACGGTAGTGTAAATAACATCCTGGTGGTGTACCATAATGACGGTAGTGTAAATAAACATCCTGTGGTGTAATATGACGGTAGTGTAAAATAAATCCTGTGGTGTACAATATGCGATGTGTAAAATAACATCCTATCCTCTGGGGGAAAATAATGACTTAAGTGTAAAATAACATCCTCTGGTGTAAAATAATGACGGTAGTGTAAAATAACATCCTGTGGTGTAAAATAAATGACGGTAGTGTAAAATAAATCCTGGTGGTGTAAATAATGACGGTAGTGTATAAATAACATATTTATATGCAGCAATTTATAATAGCTGTGTTAAGTTTTTGGCGGCCGTTTTCCCTTGACATTGTCCGCAAATCCCGTTACCGCGATTTTTATGTCCCGAAACTGCCGCGAAAAGTTAAAACGAGGCATTTACCCCTTCGCGCCGACTTACCTGTTACCCAGCCGCTTCTATTTATAAAGTGCGGATCTGTTTTGCACTTGAAGGTGGCGAAAGCAGCCGATACGAGCCTCCCTGCGACAAAAAATACTACGCCCCCTGCGCTACGTAGCCTCCCTGCTTATACTGACCTCCCTGCGGCTGGATGGGCCGGCACCCGCCCGGGTCGCCCCTCCCCCGGCCCTATTAGGGCGCTTTGCGGCACTTCAAGTGCCACTTGCGGCTCTGACAAGAGCCCTTTGGGGGCTTAGTGGGTCCCGCAGCACGAACCGTGACCCCCGCCCCGCCCTTGCTAAGGGCCCTTGCAGCAACTGACCTTGCTTTGGCAAGGGGTCCCTCAGCTCGAACGGGACCCCCAGGTGCGGCTCTAAAAAGAGCCCTTGGGCGACGTCTTCTAGCTTGCGACACAACCCCACTCAGGTCGCCGATGCCAGGCAGACTGACTGCGGCCGCCAGTGAGCCCTCTGGCAAACCAGCCTGCCTCATCGGGTCCGATGTTGCCCGCCGCTTCTTTCTTCTATCTTCACCCATCTACTGCGATGCATCTGAGTTCCCGCAGGCAGAGTGCAACCTCTTTTATATAGGTTTGCAGAACCCCTAATCCATTCTGATTTTAAACGCTTGGTTTTACAATGCTTACTTAACCAATCAGATTCTATAAGAAAGTTCCTATGGTATAAATACTGACGGTAGTGTAAAATAACATCAAATTAAAAAGCATGATGGCACTTTATTTTCCATTCCGCACTTTTCATAAATACGCGCCGCGATTGTAACTATGTTGTTATCCTTGAACACATAAAATCTGGTGAGGATAATACAGTAAGTTTTTGAAGGGTTAATGAAGGATTTGGACCATTTATTGAGGGCAATAACTGATTGTTAACTGAAGTCAGTTGGAGTTGAAAATACTGATTATAGGCTATTAGCTATAATAAAAGTGTGTGCAAATTGCAAGGAATGGAAAATATATATTATATATATATATATATGATAAAGATACTACCGCTACTCCTTTTCTTAGGTAGGTAACTGGATACAAGTGCAGGTGCTCTCGGGTCCTTGCCAAAGAAACCTCTATAAATAGAAGAATAGTATCAACCCCAGCACTCCAAATTGAGCAACTTTGGCTTGGGCGGTGTTATACTTATTCTTCTGTTATTGGCATATATATTATTTTCAACACTTTTTACAAAAAAAGTTTTGCAAAATCTCAAATCCCACAAATCCTACTTTGAGGTGAAACGCGTAATATCTCTGGTTGGGTATCTGAGACTTATTTTAATCATGTTTTTCTCTGTTTGCTTTTAGTCTTCCTTCTCGACCCCTGTTTTCCCCTGGAAATGGCTAGGATGTCACTCTGCTATATTAAATGTCACATTTCTGTTTTTTTAGGAATTCTAACTACAACCATTAATTGTTTAGGCAATTTTGTCTGCAACACTTTCATATGTAACTACTTTTCTATTTTTCTAAATTCCTTCTTCCGTGTCCGTCGCCACATGTTGAGCTCAAGCACAGTTTGGAATAGTTTAAAATTTTTCAAAGCTGATAATTAGAAGAAAACCATTACCAGAATTCCAAAATTATAAGACATCAGGTCTGTTATTCAATAGAAACTTGAAGCATTAACGTTCTGTGGTTTGACCAAGACAGGCGGTCGCTTGCCCCGCCCCCATTCTTCGCTGGTACAGGTTGGATAAACACATACAGAAAAAATGGTTTTTTTTTTTTGTTTTTTTTTTTTTCCCGTTTCCACATTATAGGTGAGACAATGCAAAAGATTAGTTGAAGATATTGCCATTTAATTGTTACTGATAGCAATAATACCAACCTTTGCTTAGGATATTCTCATGAGGTCAGAGTCGTCTCCTGTCCTCGGCAGTGCATTAGATAGCAGGCAGTATCATTACTAATGCATAAAAAAAGATCAACATCATACAAGGAAAATCCCCCCCCCCTCCCCGTATTTTTTGTTAAGGGGGACTGTGAAATTCTGGGATGTTTTATAATCCTTTGTACTCCTGTTTTTTAATAATATTTCGTTTTACAAACTTGATTAATGACTAGTTGATGAATCCCGAGTTTCGAAACTAAACCGTATTATTCGGGAAACTTCCGGTTTTTTTTCAAAATCTGCGGGAGCCACAGAATTTTTAAAAATTTTCAAAACTTTAATTTTCATAAATATGCAAGCAAATCGAACATCGCGTAACTTTTCATAAAAAAAGTAAAAAATGGAAAATTAAACCTGGATATTCCCTTTGGGAAATGGAAAACTTGTAATCTAAAATTCTAAAATGTCCTATCAAAATCCAAACGATCGAAAAGGATTTTCGGAACTTTAATATGTTCTGCGGAACCGCAGCTATTAAGCGCTGTTTATTTAACAGTGGCGAAGATAAGTTCTCTTCATACTGCCCAGAGTGTGTGCTTCCGTCTGTTTGATAAGCTCAGTAATGATCATGGAGATTCAATATAAAAGTTCTTATTGTAAAAATTGGTGGCTAATTTTGTCCCCAACCACATCCATATTATTTAACATTTGATGCCCCAGCCAAACATTTGATTGGGTTTGCAGTAATAGCAAACCATTTTTAAACGATAAGACTTTTATTGTAATTGTTTCTTATTTACATTAATGAATTGATACATGTGTACCGAGACGAAAGGTTTTAATTTATTTTTTTGTAATGTTTACTAACTAATAAAGCTAGTACATGGGATTTACCTAATCAGCCCCATACAGATAGACCCTTTCCATTAGCCGTAGCAGCAGTTTTTTACTGTAGTCATTGTTAATTGTAAAGCGATACAGAAGATGTTGCGCTAATATAACTCCACAAAGGACATGCTTGCTCCCCGAAAACTCTGGCAGGGACATATTACTTAACAATGTCAGCCTATGATTGTACAGACAGATTAGTTCATTGGGGCCCAATTTTTGAATGGCATCAAGCATTTCAGTTAGGAACCTATGATCTAATATTACACTTATTGGCGGGGCTGTATGTCTGTGTGATATGCTCTGGCCGACTGGTTGGTGGATGACTAATGAGCAGGTACTGGATTGGGTCAATATACCGATTCTGGGTGGGGTGGGACCCGGGCAGACGAATTGGGGGGCAAAGATAGGCAATCCCAATACTGATTGGTGTGTTGCTTTTGCAGCACCAGCTGCAAAAAAAGTTCTTTAGTATTCAGGCGGCCAGAAAGGGAGACATGGGCACATCTGTGTATGGAACTATGTATTGGACGTTGCCTATGGGGCTGTGTATTGGACTTTCTATGGGGCTGTGTATGGGACTTTCTATGGGGCTGTGTATGGGAACTTTCTATGGGGGCTGGGTCAGGGGCTTTCGATGGGGCTGTGTTGGGACTTTCTATGGGGCTGTGTATTGGACTTTCATGGCTGTGGATGGACTTTCTATGGGCTGTGTATGGGACTATTCTATGCGGCTTGCGTATGGGACTTTCTGTGGGGCTGCGTATGGGACGTTCTATGCGGCTGCGTAGACTTTCTATTGGGCTGCTAGGGGACTTTTCTATGGGCTGCTTATGGGGGCTTTCTAATGGCGGCTCGTATGGAACTTTCTATTGGGCTGCGGATGGGACTTTCTATGGGGGCTGCGTATGTAGACTTTCTATGCGGCTGCGTATGGGACTTTCTAATGGGGCGTGTTAATGTGACTGTTCTATTGGGCTGTGTATTGGACTTTCTGTCTATGGGCTGTATATGGGACTTTCGACGGGCTGTGTATGGGACTCTATGGGGCTGTGTATGGGACTTTCTGTGGGCTGTTATTGGGACTTTCTATGGACTGGTATGGGACTGTGTATGGGGCCTTTCTAGGGCTGTTGTATGGAACGTTCTTCTGGGGTTGGGGCTGTATGGGACTTTCTGTGGGGCTGTGTATGGGACTTCTTAGTGGGGCTGTGTATGGGACTTTCTGTGGGGGCTGTGTATGGGGCTTTTCTGTGGGCTTGATGGGACTTTCTGTGGGGCGTGGTGATGGACTTTCTGTGGGGGCTGTGTATGGGACTATTCGATGGGGCTGTGTATGGGACTCTTCTGTGGGGCGTTGTAGGGGGATCTTTCTCTGTGGCTGTGTATTGGAATTTCTATGGAGCTGTGTATGGGACTTTTCTAATGGGACGATGTATGGACTTTCTATGGGAGGGGCTGCGTATGGACTTTCTATCGGCTGCGTATGGAACTTTCTTGGGGCTGTGTATTGGACGTTCTATAGGGGCTTGCGTATGGGACTTTCTATGGGGCGTGTAAATGGGACGTTCTATGGGGCTACATATGGTACTTTCTATGGGGCTGTTAATGGGATTTCTATGGCTGCGTATGGGACTTGTTCGAGATGGGGTCTGTGTAATGGAACTTTCTATGGGGGCTTCGTATGGGACTTCTATGGGCTGCGTATTGGACGTTCTATGGGGCTGCCGTATTACTTTCTTGGGGCTGCGTATGGGACTTTCTATGGGGCTTGCGTATGGGACTTCTATTCTATGGGGCTGTGGATTGACTTTCCTGTGGGGCTGTGTATGGGAACTTTCTTTGGGGCTTTTCTGGGACTTTCTTTGGGGCTGTGTATTGGACTTCTATGGTGCTGTATAGGGGTCTTTTCTGTGGGCGCTGTATTGTGACTTTCTATGGGGCTTTGTATGGTACTTCTGTGGGGCTGTGTAGGGACTTTCTGTTGGGGCTGGTGTATGGGACTTCTATTGGCTTTGTAATAGGGATTTCTATTTGGCTGTGTATGGGACTGTCTATGGGACTTTGTATGGGACTTGTCTTCTTTTGGGCTGTGTATAGAACTTTCTATGGGGCTGTTTATGGGGACTTTCTATGGGGCTGTGGATGGGGAATTTCTAGGGGACTTTGTATGGGACTTTCTAGGGGACTGTGTATGGGACTTTCTTTCTATTGGATCTGTGTATTGCGTCTAACTTTCTCAAGGGGTCTGTATGGGAACTTTGTCCTATGGGGCTTGTATCGGACTTTCTATGGGGCTGTGTAAATGAGACTCTCTTGGGCTGTGTGAGACTCTGTATGGTTCTGTGTATGGGACTCCTGTGGGTCTAAGGTTATTGGTCCTTTCTATGGGCTAAGTGTATGCTACTGTGTATGTACTTTCTATGGGGGCTGTGTATGGAACTTTTTTCTAACAGGGACTAGTTGTATTGGCTTTCTTCTACGGGGCTTGTGTATTGGCTTTTCTAATGGGACTGTGTATGGGACTTTCCTTATTGCTGTGTATTGGACTTTACTATGGTGCTGTGTATGGTACTTTCTTTGGGGCTTGTGTATGTGGTACTTTCTATGGGGCTGTGTATGATACCTTTCTTCTATGGGGCTGTGTATGGGACTTTCTATGGGGGGTGTGTTAGTCACTTTGCTTCTATGGGGCTGTGTATTTGGGGACTTTCCTATGGGCTGTGTATGGGACTTTCCTATGGGGGCTGTGTATGTGACTTTCTATGGGGGCTGTGTATTGGACTTTCTATGGGGCTGTTATGGGACTTGTCTATGGGGCTGTGTATGAACTTTCTATGTTATGGCGCTGTATATTGAACTTTATATGGGACTGTCTGTGGATCTATCTATGGGGGGCTGTCAACCCTCAGGTTTATACTCCAAGTCAATCTCTGCAAAAATAAGTATCTAGGTTTATATTCGGTGTCCGAGTCGGTTTAAATAGTAATATACGGTAATATAAAGGGGAAAAAAAGAAAAGGTTGCAGAATTTCATCTTTATTGGTTTCATAAATATGTACCTTATACCAATCATTTTCTCTTTTGAAAGGCGATAGTATCGTAAAAAGTTGAGGAAAGAAACAGCAGTAAAAAAACGTAATGATTAATACCATTACCCCCATGTTTACACGTTGCATCCAGACAGAAGTTCAATGTTCTACTCTAACTTATAACACAGATGAATTGACCAGTCCTAAATAGGCTGTTGGTATTTTAACATTGTTTCCCTATCAATAAGTAAGCATAGAGGCACCGGGCATTCTATACCTTACTATAGTACAATGAAAATTAATTGATTATTCTAATGATGTTTTGAGATAGCGTTAATCACACTCCGGCACCTACTACCAGATGTACAAGATTTACTAAATTGCCTAGTTTCATTTTAATTTTTTGAACATTTATAGAATTCGTGGGTTTCCTCTGTCCCAAAAAAAAGGTAAGAACACGTCTAATCTGAAGTGAAATCAGTAATAAATCAGAAGGCGCTGGTAGGTCAATATTGGGTAAGGGGGGCTCTGTTGGTCTTTTACCACTCTTTTGTGTATCCAAGGCAGACACAACATAACTGTACATCACAAGCCCACACAGTGCATCAGTTGTGATCAATGTTCAGAGAAAATTCCGAACCCATTAAGGGTATCTCCACCCTCAAAAACCAAAATCACTAGTTAAGAAAATCCTAACCCCTATGACCTTCTCGCTAGGGGCCACAAAGGGCAAATTTTTCTTTGGGGGGTCGACATTGGCCCTTAAAATGGAGAGTTGACACGCCCCCGAACCCTCCCATTTGGCACCCCCTTACTACTACTCCCTCTGATGGTGGTCGGCGCGGTACCTAGATTGTACACTTGTGTGTCGTCACAAGGAAATGTATTACTTAAGGTACTACTTACTTTTAGTCTGACAGATAGTGTTGGCCCCCTTCGGGTTTTCACCCTGGGGGACATGTCAGATTGGCCCTTTCCGGGTTTAGGGCCACTCCTTCTACTGTTTAACTGTTTCACTGGGCAGGGTGTACTAATTGAATTGGCAAAAAAAACTTAAATCCAGGCTCCAACCTCACCATCTGGCCATTTATGCACGAGCTTTCCTTTGGGATATGGGAGGGAGGGGGTTTCAGAATCACCAGCCACTTAATCAATAGTTTGATATAGTTAAAAAAAAAAAAAAAAAAAACAGACGTCGCACTGTAACTTGTGGGCAGTACTGGAGTCAGTGAAAATCATCACAGACCCTCGCCTAGGTAAAGCTTATGATTGTTTTTTGCCACTCATTTTAACCTGGAAGCTGTTGCACCAGTCAACTAATGCCTGTGGGCAAAACATGTTACAGTATCCATTCCAACCATGTTCAGTGCCAAGATGCCAAATAGATACCCAGTTCTGTGTGCTAACCATGTTACCATTGCCAGTTGCCAAATAAGTACCAGTGTCTGTGTGCCAACCTGTTACCAAGTGCCAGTTTGCCAAGCATCGTAGCAAGGCCTGGTGCCAACCATGGTTATTATGTCTGTGCAACCACTGTTACAGTGGGCCAGATGCCAACATAGTACGTCGTAGTGTCTGTGTGCCAACCCTGTTATTCAGGTCTTGCCGGAACTATGTTACAGTGCAGAATGCCAAACATAGTACCATGTCTGTGTGCCAACCATTTATCAGTGTCTGTGCCAACTATGGTTACAGTTCCAAGGATCCAAACATAGTACCCCATGTATTGTGCCACCATGTTCCATTTCCAGTTTTTCCAAGCATAGTACCATGTCTTGTGCCCTACATATGTTATCAGTGTTTCCCCCACGGTGCCAACCAAGATACAGCACGCTCCGCTCACATCTCCCTTGGATGGGAAATTCGTTAATTTATTAACAAACTGTGCACACTAGGTGTAAGCTACTTTATTCATCTCTCTGGGTTTGCTGGGCAGTCCTTAAGTGTACACTGTACACTTCACATTCCCTCTGATTTCCAGGCAGATTAAACAAAGAGTTCGCCTGTCCTGCCGCCCTAGAAGCTGACAGCCAATCATATCCATATACAAGAATTCGCCTTGTTAGTCACATTAAATGTTATTGAAACAATTTAATTAAAACAATCATATTTTCCCATAACATCTATTTGCTTTCATACCAAAACACGTAATCTTTGCATGGGTAGTTCTATCAAGCATTGAGGGGGGGTGATGAATAAGTCTCCGGATTTAACACGCTATGAAATCAAGGGCTGTGCGCTCTCAATTGAAGTCACGAGCTACTACTGTATAGACTACTAGCCACCACTCGATCCACAATGAAAATAGGTAAGCATTAGAACTTTTTCGCGCTAGGTACAGAATGGACGCAAAATATATTTAAGGAAAAAGAGGCATTAAAACGAGCTGACTATTTTATTATTGTTTCTCATAGGCTGTCAATGTAACAGGCATCTTTCAAAGTCCTTATCAGAGCGTTCTGACATCTGGTATAGAAAATGTGTGCATAGTAGACAAAAAAGTGCGTTCATGGGACACTTACTTCTTATGCAACGTAAATGCAACTTATGAAAAAGAATCTTAGCAATTTACAGGTGTTCAGGGTGAAAACTGTTCAATTAGAATTAAAAGATTAGGTTGGTTGCGCTTTAATCCGAAAGCTTAGTCCAGACACACAGATAATTGGGTTTTGAATTATCTTTAGCAAAGTCGTTATTTAAAGATCCCTGTTTCAACCATTTAAACGACACTGTCACTTTTTTGTATCTCTGTCAACTATCATGTCTCGATTTAGATCTTTGACGTTTATTTATTGGTCAGTTTCTTTTTCCAACATTCATCAAACAACCTCTGAACAAACAACGTGGTCTGGTTTGTCTTAGCCTTATTCCATCGAATGATTTAAAGTTAACACTTTGCAAATAACAATTATCTCATTTTCCCTATCTAGTCATTGTGTCATTGTTTTGTCATGGTCCCTAAGTCCTTATTAATTAAAAATGATTACATTTTACCTTAATATTAAATTTATCCCGGGGGTGTAAAATCATTTATAACCCACATTCCTTTCCTCCAGAGAAGTCGCACACTTAAGTTCCGGTGAATTGGGTTCCATCCAGTAAAGTGTTTTGATGGTGTGTCCCCCCCCCCAAATTCCAGTTTCTCGAGATCACACCCAATAGAGTCATACATATGGTAAGTTCCAGTAACACTGTGTTCTGTAATACAGTATTAAGGAAATCCGGTTTACCAGATTAGATGCCAGTCTGTGGATATGTCACAGCTTACTGGAGTCAAATAAGCTTGATGGATACTGCGAATTGGATTATGAGCTTCATTGAGAGCAGCTGGGAAACTGTTACAATTTTAATAGACAACGCTTGTTCATCTTCTCCATCTAGATTGGGTGTAAGTTGTGTCCACTTTGTAATAGTATCTTTTAATAGCTCCCCGTTCTAGTCTCTCAGCAGTGTGTTGTATAAAACACTGGATATTAGTGCTTAGATACTCTGGAGCTTAATACAACACAATCAATAGTGGCATGTGGGGTGACTCTTAGTGGGCGTGCACTTTCAGCCTGTTGCAGTGCTTTAGTTTAGTGTATTGCTATAGTCCTATTTCCAGGTACAAACGTGGTTTGCTGTAGAATTAAAAGGAGCGAATCTCTTGTATTTGATCACATGTAAGATTCGTGTCACCACCTCTATCCTCCAGATTGCTGGGTTTCCTTTAAATTGGTCGTCCCTGCAGGTTTTTAGCTAAGTGCCATCCTGAAAGTTCATCCTAGTGAAAGTTTGGTAAGTTGTAAACTCAAACTGGTATTGTTCACTAACTCAATCCATCCTATTCTTTCCAACAGTATTACAAACAAGCTTGGGGGGGGGGGGGGGGGGCGGGGGGGGTTGGTGTTATTTTACACTACTGTCATTATTTTACACTGCTGGGTGTTATTTTACACTACCGTCATTATTTTACACCATTGGGTGTTATTTTACACTACCGTCATTATTTCACATCACTAGGTATTATTTTACACTATTGCCATTATTTTATACCACTGGGTGTTATTTTACACTGCCTGAAGTTATTTTACACTATGTGCAGTGGCTCCTCAAGGAAGCGCTATTGGGAGGTAGGCAGGGCCGTCTCTAGACTTTTTTTTGGCACCTGAAAGTGCTGCCCCCAATGTCGTGCCATCAGAAGGGGTGTGGTTTTATTGTTGAAAGTGGGTGATGCTTTGTCCAGAAGTGGGGTTTGGCTTGTCCAGAAGTGGGAGGGGGTTTATACACATGACTGGTAAATAATGCCCACAATGACTGGTAAATGATGCCCATGGTGAATGGTATTAGATACCCAACATTGATTTTTGATCTGCAAGGCTGACAAACATTGATTTTGATCATTTTACTCTTTTATAATTTAATTTTAAAGCCCAAACTAAAACGTATTTTCTGTAAACCTAAAAATTATGTAAAAATATACTTTTTCTAAGTATGAAATCCTGATGCTGTGGAAGGATCGATAACGAAGACTGAAATAATGTTGCAGTCATATAAAATCAATCGGTTTTGGTAATTCACAACCCCATCATAAAATAATCCCTGTGTCAGTGAATGGAACAAAACTGTGCGCCAGTAAAATACCATACGGTAAAATATTTTAAGTTTTGAACAGTAATGAACGATGTGCTGGTAAAATAATGCCACAGTCGAAAATTATCAATAATGATTAGTATTTTGACCGATATTTATTTATTGGTAATTTCCTTTTTAAACACCAGCCTTTATGATCACAATATGCACACTTGCATACAACTAGTTTAATAACAGCTACCAACCAGTAAGTTTTAAAAATAATTGCTACATTCTCTGGATAAAAACATTGCAGTTACTGCCTTATTATTTAGGTTGGGATTCTGAAGAATACATGTGAAAATGAGGAGCATTCCAAACATGTTAGGAATGTGTTTGGATGTCCCACTGTTTTTTTTGAGACGGGATGTAAGATGCACAAGCCAGCCATATCAAGATGCTAGAGTGGCAAAGAAAAGTTGTTATTTAAAAAAAACAAGCACAATGTTGCAAACAATTTATATATAAGCTGCTCAGAAGTAGAGATGGCCGGTTCGCGGACCCGAACCCGGATCCGCCGCGGAGTTGCCCGTCAGCGAACGGCGGATTATTCCGGACTTTCCGGACTTCCGAACTTCCGAACTGCGATTTTTTTTTTTTTAGGAAAATTTTCGAAATACGAGTATCTCCCTAATTACGAGGATCTACGATACTTTCGGGATAGGGAAAACCGAAGATCCTCGTAATTACGAGGATTCACGTAATTACGAGTATTCTCGTAATTCGAGAATATCTTAAAAACGAGTAATTCGTGTAAATTTTCAAGACGGAGCAAGCCACATGATCCAAATTAGCCAATGGCAGCTATCATAGTTACAGAAAGCCTCGTTTTTTTACGGAAAATCTTCGTTTTACGGGAATCCTGTATTTTCGAAAAAATACCGTTTTTTTAAAGTCACGCTAGCGGACTGTACTTTTAAGGTATTGTTGGCTTTATACGTGCTTCTAAAGGCCATTACCCCAGGGGCGTCCCTGAGTGGTTAGTGTACGTTACCAAGGATATTTAGACCACTTTTAATGCGGATTTTGCCGAACTTTCATTTTAATACGTTTTAACGGGTCCGCTCGCGGATTTTCGAATTTTCGGATTTTTTCGAAAATCCACGGATCCTCGCGCGGACCGGATTTTTCGAAGTTCGGACATCTCTACTCAGAAGCAAAGTAGAGAGATGGCTGGTTGTCAGATTAGATCTTTCTATCTGCTGGAAAACATTAAGCCTGATGGAAAGTTCTTCTTTCAGACAATGATGACATACACAATGTCAAATTCACTCTAGAATAAAATATCCTAGCAAAGGTCCAGTCAGTGCCCTGATCTCAGCCCCGTTACATATTTTTAAAACAATTTGTATAACTATATGAGAATTTTTGAGAATACAAAAAATATCCAAACAATCAGGGAAAAATATTTTGGACACATTGGGGCATATTTATGAAAGTCTACATTTTTCACCTAGTTAATATCATTGCAGCGAAAACAATGCTTTTTGGGATTTCTTTTCATGGTATTTATAAAAAAGCAAAAAAAAAAGACTTTGCGTCTGAAAAATGCGAACAGGTGCGGTAAACAGCAGAAAGTACAGGCGTGATAAAGAGCGAAAAGTACAGGTGCGATAAAGAGCGAAAAGTACAGGCGTGATAAAGAGCGAAAAGTACAGGCGTGATAAAGAGCGAAAAGTACAGGAGCGATAAAGAGCGAAAAGTACAGGTGTGATAAAGAGCGAAAAGTACAGGAGCGATAAAGAGCGAAAAGTACAGGTGCGATAAAGAGCGAAAAGTACAGGAGCGATAAAGAGCGAAAAGTACAGATGCGATAAAGAGCGAAAAGTACAGGTGCGATAAAGAGCGAAAAGTACAGGTGTGATAAAGAGCGAAAAGTACAGGAGCGATAAAGAACGAAAAGTACAGGGTAATATGCTTCACCTTGCCTCATTATAGAGGCGGCCCTGGAGGTAGGAATTATCAATAAAGTTTTCCTTTTATGTTTTGCAAATTAGAGTGCACTGTGAGATTGTATAGTTGAGCATGAAAATCTAAACGTTCTTATGTCTGTTGGCTACCGGAATGCTTGGACTTTTTGAGAAAGACTCTCCTTAGAAAATCACCTACAGTACAAGTTAAACTCAAAATAAATAGCTTTCCAGTAAAGATAAGGTCAGTGTCCCTGGCCTTGTCTATCAACAATAAGATCTTTGACTGTCAACCATAATCTTTTCCAGTAACATTTCACGGTTGAAAAACGAGACACTTGTGACCAAACTTAATAAGCTAAGAAAATTGCTTTGACCTGACCTTGAAGAAAATACCCCCTCTGACTGCTTAGCCCCCCCCACTTTATGTTTGGTTTTCCTACTGGAAACATCGTACAGCAAAATTTTAAATTCTCAATAACGGGACAGTTCTACTTAAATCTTAAGCCTTTAAGTTTGTTTTCAAAGTCAAATTGTCACCCTTTACGGGAGATCAGTAAAAGCAGATTTTACAGCACCGTTTATTCGATTATTTACAATATGTTTACATTCAAATATTTTTCACACTAGATTTTATAAGGAAAACTTTTTCACAGCAGATGTTATACTATAACTGTAAATGAAATAAATCTATCAAACGAATCCCATTGATTCCCCGCCAGGAATATTTGGTTTTGATGAAGAACAGATTTTTGTAAATACCCTCTTGAATGCAGATACCATCAGATGCTGGACTTTTAACCAACGTAATGTTTTTGTTGAGAAACATGATGAGTTTCATTTGGAGATGGCGGACCTGTCTTAGTTCATTTTGCTAATAACTTCTGTTTCAGCAGTAGAAAAATTGTACTTCTTATTCTGAACAGAATGGCCTGGAATGTCCTTAAAGTTTTTCTTAATTTACATATTGCAAAAAAAAAATGTTTTTACTCTTTTTAATTTAATTTTAAAGCCCAAACTAAAACGTATTTTTTCTGTAAACCTAAAAAAAATCATTTGTAAAAATATACTTTTTCAAGTATGAAATCCTGATGCTGTGGAAGGATCGATAACGAAGACTGAAATAATGTTGCAGTCATATAAAATCAATCGGTTTTGGTAATTCACAACACATCATAAAATAATCCCTGTGTCAGTGAATGGAACAAAACTGTGGCCAGTAAATACCATACGGTAAAATATTTTAAGTTTTGAACAGTAATGAACGATGTGCTGGTAAAATAATGCCACAGTCGAAAAATATCAATAATGATTGTATTTTGATACGATATTTATTTATGGTAATTTCCTTTTTAAACACCCGCCTTTATGATCACAATATGCACACTTGCATACAAATAGTTTAATAACAGCTACCAACCAGTAAGTTTTAAAAATAATTGCTACATTCTCTGGATAAAACATTGCAGTTACTGCCTTATTATTTAGGTTGGGGATCTGAAGAATACATGTGAAAATGAGGAGCATTCCAAACAGTTAGGAATGTGTTGGATGTCCCACTGTTTTTTTTGAGACGGGATGTAAGTGCACAAGCCAGCCATATCAAGATGCTAGAGTGGCAAAGAAAAGTTGTTATTTTAAAAAAAACAAGCACATGTTGCACAAACAATTTATATATAAGCTGCCAGAAGTAGAGATGGCCGGTTCGCGGACCCCGAACCGGATCCGCCGGGATTTCTCCCGTCCGCGAAACGGCGGATTATTCCGGATTCGGACTTCCGAAACTTCCGAACTGCGATTTTTTTTTTTTTACGAAAATTTTCGACATACGAGTATCTCCCTAATTACGAGGATCTACGATAATTCGGGGATAGGGAAGAAACCGAGATCCTCGTAATTACGAGGATTCACGTAATTACGAGTTTCTCGTAATCTACGAGAATATCTTAAAAACGAGTAATTCGTGTGAAATTTTCAAGACGGAGCAAGCCACATGGTCCAAATTAGCCAATGGCCTGCAATCATAGTTACCGAAAGCCTCGTTTTTTCGGAAATCTTCGTTTTACGGGAATCCTTGTATTTTCGAAAATACCGTTTTTTTAAAGTCACGCTAGCGGGACTGTACTTTTTAGGTATTGTTGGCCTTTATACGTTGTTCTAAGGCCATTCACCCAGGTCCTGGTGGTTAAGTGTACGTTACCAAGGCTATTTAGCCCACTTTTATGCGGATTTTGCCGAACTTTCATTTAATACGTTTTTAAACGGGTCCGCTCGCGATTTTCGAATTTTCGGATTTTTTAGAAAATCCGACGGATCCTCGCGCGGACCGGATGTTTTCGAAGTTCGGACATCTCTACTCAGAAAGCAAAGTAGAGAGATGGCTGGTTGTAGATTAGATCTTTCTATCTGCTGGAAAACATTAAGCCTGATGGAAAGTTCTTCTTTCAGACAATGATGACTTACCAATGTCAAATTCACTCTAGAATAAAAACATCTAGCAAGGTCAGTCAGTGCCCTGATCTCAGCCCCGTTACATATTTTAAAACAATTTGTATAACTTATGAGAATTTTTGAGAATACAAAAATATCCAAACAACCAGGGAAAAATATTTTGGACACATTGGGCATATTTATGAAGTCTCATTTTTCACCTAGTTAATATCATTGCAGCCGAAAACAATGCTTTTTGGGATTTCTTTCATGGTATTTATAAAAAAGCAAAAAAAAAAAGACTTTTGCGTCTGAAAAATGCGAACAGGTGCGGTAAACAGCAGAAAGTACAGGCGTGATAAAGACGAAAGTAAGGTGCGATAAAGGCGAAAAGTACAGGCGTGATAAAGAGCGAAAGTAAGGCGTGTGATAAAGAGCGAAAAGTACAGGAGCGATAAAGAGCGAAAAGTACAGGTGTGATAAAGAGCGAAAAGTACAGGAGCGATAAAGAGCGAAAGTACAGGAGCGATAAAGAGCGAAATAAGTACTGAGCGAATAAAGAGCGAAAAGTACAGATGCGATAAAGAAGCGAAAAGTACAGGAGCGATAAAGAAGCGAACAAGACAGGGTGATAAACGAGCGGAAAAGTACAGGATGTGATAAAGAGCGAAAAGTACAGGGCGATAAGAGCGAAAATAAGGTGGAAAGGCGAAAAGTACAGGTGACGATAAAGAGCAAAAAGTCATCTAAGAGCGAAAAAGTTACAGAGTGTGATAAAGAGCGAAAGTACAGGTGCGATAAAGAGCAAAAAGTACAGGTGCGATAAAGAGCGAAAAGTACAGGTACGAGAAAGTACAGGTGCGATTAAAGAGCAAAAAGTACAGGTGGTAGATAAAGAGCGAAAAGTCACAGGTGTCGATAAAGAGCGAAAAGTACAGTGCGATAAAGAGCAGGAAAAGTACAGGCGCGATAAAATAAAGAGCGAAAAGTACAGGGACGATATAGAAGAGCGAAAGTACAGGCGTGATAAAGAAGTCGGAAAAGTACAGGTTGATAAAGAGCGGACAAAAGTACAGGTTGCGTGTATAAAGAGCGAAAAGTACAGGCGTCGATAAAGATGCGAAAGTACAGGTGTGATAAGAGGAAAAGGTACAGGTGCTGATAAAGAGCGAAATACAGGCGCGATATAAGACAGCAGAAAGTACAGGTGAGAGAAAGAGGAAAAAGTAAAGGTGACGATCAAAAGAGCGAAAGTACAGCGTGATAAAGAGGCGAAAAAGTACAGGCCGGATAACAGAGAAAAGTAAGGCGTGATAAGAGTGAAAAGTATCGACAGCGAAACACTTAACGCATACAATATGACTGCATTGTGAAAACCATTATACATAGCCAAACAAAAAGTAGATCCTCACCCACTCATTTTTCTTTGTTAAATGGTGTTGTTATCAATCAAACTTATTGTTCCTTTTTTTAATTATGTGAAATTTGTAGCAAAAGAAGTGAGAAACCACATCCAATCATTGTTACCGGCTATCCAGCTGTTCAACGTTTTTGGCAATTTCAATGTAGCAAAATGGGGAGATACAGAGAAAGAAAAATAATAAAGTTGACAACACGCCTATTAACAACGTAAACGCGCATTCGAAAGGCGAACGGACAGAATGAGTTGTTGAACACTACCAAAAAGCAGAGCATAAAGACACATAGCCCTGATGCAACAATTGGCCTCGCATTGGAGATGCAAAAATGAGCCTACATGCGGACCGCTAAAAACGCCCCAAGAAAAAAGGGGCTGCGGGTGCTTTCACGTGAAAGACAAAGTAGCAGACCTCATTTAAATTCACAGCTAAAAATGTGATGAAAAAGGCGAAAAGAAATGTTGCGTCACTAAAGTCATTGTGGAAAGTATACTAAAATTTAGCGAAAAAAATAAAACTCATACCTTCATAGATGTGTCCAAAAATAAATTTAAAATAGTAGTAAGATTCATTGTGATGAATGTGTTGTAATTTTGGGGTGCATTAAAAATCGTGAAAAACTCCAAAATCTCAACAGACATGGATAAACAGATGCTTTTCGCAACTTCAAGTTCGCGATAATATTCCGCCATTTAAAGCGAAAACAACACTTTTCGCTTTTTATAAAATCGCGTTATGCCTTTTCGCTCTTTTTCGCTCAAATTACCATGCGATGTATGGCGAAGTATGGCAAAAACGGTTTTAGCGATATGTCGCGGAAACGTTTTCGCCACTCGTTAACGCCACCTTTTTAATCAAGTTAACTGGCTTTTTTGGCGAAAAACCATGCGAAAGCGAAAACGTTTGCGACTTTTGCCCCTTTCTAAACATGCCCCATGTGTAAACTAAAAATTAATTCCAGAGATGTCCAACATATTGCCTCTAGGGTGTTAAAAACTAGAACACCCAGATTCCCCACATAAATGATTTCCAACAACAGAAAGACAGTTTGAGCAATTGGGCATGTCAGTAATATGGCCAAATTTGCACTCTTCAATGAAAAGCAAGATCTCATGCTGAAATATTGTCAGTAGTATAGTATAGTATAGCATTCGTGGTTGAATAGTCCATCCAGTCCAACCATCTAGCAAATCCTCTTTCTGCCTAACTGTTGATCTAGAGGAAGGCAAAAAAAAACCCCACCAAATTATGAAGGGGAAAAAAAATCTTCCTGACTCCAAGTGGCAATCGGAAATTCCTGGATCAACTCACTTTATGTATTTATACCAGTAACTTTTACCATCCCTTGTTGCAGAAGAAACTCATCCAACTCTTTTTTGAAACGACCAATGAACCTGCCATAACAACGCTCCGCACTGAAAGACAGTTCCATAGCTTTACTGTTCTCACAGTGAAAAACACCTTTCCAAACTTGAAGACTAAACTTACTTCTCTTCAAGTCTTAAGGGATATCCTCGTGTCTCTGACATGTTCTATTGGTGAAAATGCCCCAGATAGTTTATTGTATGGCCCGTTAATGTATTTATAACCAGTAATCATATCCCCACGCAAGCGCTTTTCCCTAGCATACATAATTGTACTTTTCCAGTCTCTCTTTCATATTCAAGCTCCCCCAAACCCTTATTAATTTAGTTGCCCTCTCTGAACAATTTCCATTTCAAAGGTGTCCTTTTGTACCCAGGATTCCAAAATTGCACTGCATATTCAAATGAGGCCTTAACCAATGCTGTGTAAAGAGGGCGAATTAAATTTTCTCCCTTGAATCCATACCTCTCTTTTATCAAGACAATATCATGTTGGCTCTGGCTGTTGCCGCCTGGCAATGCTTGCTACCTTTAAGTTTGTTATCCACCCAAACTCCAAGATCCCTTTCCAACAGGGATTCACTTACACAGAGCCATTTATAGTATTAAGCAGCACAAGGATTTTTAAGTCCGAAATGCATCACCTTACATTTATCAACATTGATTTCATCTGCCACTTAGCAGCCCAATGTGACAATTCTATCTAGCTAGATCCCCCTGCAACGATAGCACTCATCTCTGAAATTTTTAATGGTCGAACAAAGTTTTGTGTCGTCAGCAACACCAACAGAAAGAAACAATACCCACTTCCAAATCATAATAATAGATTAAATAGAAGTGGCCCCAACACAGAACCTGTGCACCCCCCTTAGCACTTTAGTCCCTAATGATGAAGCCCCATTTACACTACTATCGCTCCTATTCATTAACCAATTTTCATCCATGTACAAAGTGTGACTCCCCAAACCAACAGACCTTAGCTTATCATAGGTCACAGATGGGGGACTGTATCAAAGCCTTTGCAAAATCCAAGTAAACTACATCTACTGCTATGCCAGAGTCTAAATTTCTATCTTACTTCCTCATAAAAGCCAAGCAAGTTAGTTTGAGAAGATCTATTCCTCCTAAATCCATGCTGCGTTACTACTTAAATGTCCGTCCTTGAAACATACTCTAGAACATGTTCCCTTATTAAACTTTCCAGGATCTTCCCCACCACTGAAGTTTAAACTTACAGGCCTGTAATTACCCGGCTGTGAACAGACTACCCTTTTTGAATATTGGGATACATCAGCCTTTTCCATTCCAAAGGCACACCACCGGACATGAGGGAATCTGCAAAAAATGGGTACTACTTATAATGTCAGGCCTTGAAACATACTCTAGAACAGTGTCCCTTATTAAACTTTCAGGATCTCCCACCAATGAAGTTAAACTTACAGTCTGTAATACACGGGTTGTGAACGACTCCCCTCTTTTAAATTGGGATAACATCAGCCTTTTTCCATTCCAAAGGCACACCACCGGACAGTGAGGAATCTGCAAAAATAAAGAAAAAGAAACAATGGCCTAGTAAAACTGAACTTAGCTCCCAAGTACCCGAGGATGTATTTTATCTGTCCAGGAGATTTATAATATTAACTTATTAGTGCTTTCTGTACCATATCCTCGGTTTAACCAAAGTGCCACTTGAATCTTTTATACCATTATTGCTACTATACTCTATGATATCTGTACTAGTCTTCTTAGTGTATACAGAGGGAAAAAAAGTATTCAGACATTTGCTTTATCGCCCTCCTCCGTACAAACTTATCCATTAATTAATGGTGCCACATTCTCAGTTCTCATCTTCTTACTATAATATACTTAAAAAAAATGTTAGGCTTAGGTAATCTTTGTTCAGCTATCCTAACCTCATATTAATTTTAGCTAGTTTGATTGCTTTCTTACACTCCTTGTTACAGTTTTTTAGAATCCCTAAGGCCTTTCTGTTCCTCGGCCTTAAAGGTTTTAAATGCCTTTTTCTTCCTTTCCATTTGCCTCTTACATCAGAATTTAGTCACATGGGCGCGGATTTATTTTTTTTACATTTATTTCCCAAGGTATAAATTTAGATGTGAACTGGCTTAAAATCCCCTTGAACACAGTCAATTCTGTTCAGTACCTTTACTCGATAATACATTATCCCAGTTGACATTCTGGAGAGCTGCTTTTAACCTGGGGAAAATTTGCCTTCCCGAAATTAAAAGTCTTTGTTAAACCAGCACACTTTCCTTTCGAAACAAAGTCCAAACGCCACTATTTCATGGTCACTATTCCCTAAGCCTCCAGTTACTTTATATCTATAATGCGCTCCATGATGTTAGATATTAACAGATCCAACAGAGCTCCTTTTCTAGTAAGAACCTCAACACCTGTGAGAGAAAATTATTCTGCAACAAATCGGGACTCATCGCCTTTCTGGGATGGCAGTTCCACCACACTAATCAATGTCAGGGTAATTAAAGGTCCCCATAATGAGCACATCCCCAAACTTGCAGCATTGCCAACTGCATATGAGTTGACTCACCTCCTCTCTGCTACATTTGGCGGCTTATAGCAGACACGAACACCTTCTGTTGCCTAATTCCACCCATATGCTCCACTTAAACATCATATCGCCAGTTATCTCTTTTTTTTAAATTTGTCTTCAATTCTTTTTAACATAAACACATACTCTCCCCCTTTCCTTTTTCTGTCCTGCCTAAACAGGCATATCCTTCTAAATTTAGAGCCCAGTTGTGAGAATGTTCAACCACGTTTCTGCTATAACTATTACATCATACTTTTCATTCAATGCCATAATTTCCAATTCCAATTCACCATTTGTCGGCCAGGTTCTCGCATTGCAAACATTTGCTAATACCCTACCCCCCCAAAGCTATTAAATTAAAATCTCCTCCAACCCTCTAGCATCTTCTCCCATAAAACAGCTGCACCCGCCATCAGTGAGGTGCAACCCATCCCTACTAAAGAGCCTGTAGCCGACAGGCTGTACAGTTCTCAATAAACCCAAACCCCTTTCTTACACCCACTCTTAGCCACACATTAATGCTCCTAAGCTACCGCTGTCTCCCTGGCTTAGCACGTGACTGCGTTAGTATTTCTGAAAACACTACCTGGAGGTCCTTGCTTTAACTTGGCCCCTAGCTCTCGGAAATCATGTAAGGATCACTCCTCCTCAAACTTGTCATTGGCCCAACCTGTGAACCAAGACTGCCGGTCAAACCCGGCCCACCCAATAATATGTCACACGATCCCACACTGCCGAAGCCTAGCACAGGCAGGCAACACACGCATGTAGGGTCTTGGCGGCAGATTACCCTATCTACCTTCCTTATAATGGAGTCCCCTACCATACCACCTGCCTTGCATTCCTGATCCTTCGTTCCTCCTCCCTTGTATCAGAGATGGCAGTCCCCTGGGTGCTCAAGGGACGCCCCCCTCATACAAGTAACGCAGATTGGGTGTCCTCCTCCACTCATTACCTAAGGCGGCAAATCTGTTGGGGAGGGCAATCTGGGAAGAAGACACTTACCTTTCGTTCCTCCACTTCCCCTAGTAACTCTAACAAAACTATCTCCCTCCTGAACCTTCCCTGTCCCCACTTACATCCACTCTATACTGGCCCCAGCCAGTGCCCTGCTGACCCCCCAGTTCTGCCAATCCCCACAATGCTGCAAGCTGCCCCCTTGAATCTCCACCTCAGCTCCAAACTGGCAAACCCACTCACACCTGACACAGACATAGGTTCCCAGGAAAATGTGTCGCTCCAGGTTCCTATACATGTGGCAGGTGCACACGCATGCGGTACCAACAAAACTGTCCCTTCTAATCCACAACACCAACACAGGACACACACACACCTTGTGTATTGTCCTTCTTGTTCAATGTCCTTTTTCTATGTCCTGAGATCAAGGTCCTTAAGAGAAAGGGACACTTCACTCTAGTTTGTTCACTCACAGGAAACTTCCTTTTGTTAGGTCCAAACCACAGGTACAAGCAAGTGTGAATCTAATTAAACTAATAGGCCCCGCCCCCCCACAATTAGTGCAAGAGCCAGGAAAGAGAGGGAAAAAACCCCAAAACACTTATTTACCTTTCACAACCTGTTTGTGATTACAAAAGGTGCAATACTAGAATATAGAAGCCCAGCAGTTTGTTTTTTATATGAATCTTGTTTTAATTCTTAAAGAACAACTCCACCCTCATAATAACATCTTTTAGAAAGAATGGCCCTCTTTAAAATATGTTGATAATCATAGTTGTCCTAGAATCATTACGTATGCTGCTATGCTTCTGGATGCCTAGGAAACTGAGCAATTGAAATTAGAACCTGTATGAGCCATGTACTGAGCCTGGGCATGTGCTCGAAGAGGCAGCAGGGATTACATTCAGTATTGGCTGTGATGTCAACTGTCAAATCCATAACTGACAGTTCTAACTGGAAGAAAGAACCAGGAAGCAGAGTAACAGGGGAAAAAGGACATTTGTGCAGGTTTCAGGTTAGACTTTATATCTCACATTTCAAACTATTACCGTTTAGGGTTTTGGGGGGGTATTTACTGTATTTAAATTTTCATTTAATGGCCACAGCAACTACTTGTCTTAGTAAAGGTTTTGAGTTGTATTTTTGTTATTAAAACGTTATTATTTGAATGAAAGTGAAATAATTTTTACACTTTATGTCAATTAAGAATATCATAAAAGATTCATGTTTTCCTTTGATTCTGAACCATGTTATTAATCATTAAATTGTGAAAGTATTAAATATTCTAAAGAAGAAAGGTTCATGCCGTCTTTGAAAAGGATTGCTATGTATGATCTGTGTTCTTTAATTGTGATGTCATTACAATTAAGAGCTAGACAAACTACAAGAAGTTTATTTCCGTAAGGGGATCCAGTTTCTATACACAGTCTTCTGGGTATCTTGGGAAATACTTAAAAAAATATATACAGCTAAGAACCACTGTGGTTTGATTCATTTCCAGATTCTTTGAAAAAAATGTTGGCAAAAACACATTTTAGTAAAACTGTTTCCTTTGGTAAAATACCCAGAAATTCAATTTTTTACATTGTTGTACAAGTTTCTGAAAGAAATCCAGTGGGAAGATTTTCAAAATGATTTCTATTGAAAAAAATTATTTAAGTTCTTTAAGTTAATATATATCTTTGCTCATGATAAGACCCAAAACATCTTTGTATTAGGGTGAGGACTAAATTGCTCAGTCCTAGGTTATCTTTAATCATAGGGAATATATTTTTGAAAGTTCTATATCACCAGATCGTTCCGTTTCATCCCAATGGGAAGATGCATGCTATGTAAAGAGGTGTGTCTTATTAACCAATCCCAGAAGGAAGTGGGGCAGTGAGCTAAAACCGTCATTGATCTGAAGTTAAAGATTTCCTATAGTTAAACGCAAAACAAGGGTTGAGGACCAAGCAGTTTTAGGTCCTCATATAGTATATGCGGATGCTGCCTCCTCCGTAGGACATCAGTATGAAGCAGACAGCTTGTTAAGAAAATTACAAAAAATGATAGTTAAGCCCATTCAAATGCTAATTCAGTTTCTGTAAGCTGACGCATTTCGTGCCTACAGGGGTCACTGCATCAGAGGAAGTAGCCATTACTACATCAGGTGATTAACTCATTAACATAATACCAGGGATCCCAATTAACCTTACAGGTTAACTCATTCATAACCTCAGACACGAGCCACATTCGTTCAAATTTCAGGCATAGATAGAATAAATATGCCTCGTAGAGGGGGTGACCGTAAAGAAATTCGAAAGGAGGCAAAATGGATCTTTGATTTACGTACTAGAGTTCCTTTGGGACTAACTATGATTGGGAAGTCTCTTGTTTCTATAAGGAATTGTATGGAGTTCATCATATTTTTAAATTGAATGGATCCACAGGATATATATTTTAGCTTGAATAAAAGGTTGTGACCCTATTTGATGTACACTTTTTAGGTACATGGTCCCTTTATGCCATCGTGATTATTGGAAACATTTTTATAGAGTAGCCTAATTAGTATCTTATTCGATTGCTAACCCTTTATGTTGTCAACAGTGAACCAATAATGTACGGAAATTTTCTATTTGTTTCAAAGCAGTTATAAAAATTGTATGTAGTAACTATTTATAGTAATGTGGTGGTCAACCACTCTTGAAATTGTTAAGTTTAAGTCCATTCTAGAATTCACACAGTTCTTATTAGCCTTTGGGGATTAGCTCCCAGATTAATGTTTTTAATGTCCCATACACAGTTCCATTGTAGGTATGTAGCCAGTATTAATGGTCTTGTTAACAAGGGTTATTGGGGATTTACCTGTTGGGTACATGAATGAGTTAACCTGTAAGGGTTAATTGGGATCCCTGGTAAGGTGTTAATGAGTTAATGATGAAGTGCCCCCTGTAGGCACGAAACGTGTCAGTTTACAGAGAACTGAGTGAGCATTGAATGGACTACTATTTTTTTTGTAATAGTTTAACAAGCTTTTGATAAAAGTGAAGTTTTATACACACTTGGATTGTCTGGCTTCATACTGATGTCCTACGGAGGAGGCGCATCCGCATATACTCTTACTTCTTATATTGGATTTGGGAGATATCCGGCTCTCCCACTGGATTGCAGCCACTCAGGTTGGACGCATTACGGGAGAGTGTCCCCCTTATGTTTTGTAGCGAAGTTTAGTCCTCACCCTGGGTAGTTCTAATAGGAGGGGTTTGGGCCTTTTTATGGTTTTGTTTCCTTCATTTTTTTTTGTAAGTATTATTGAACGTTCTAAGCTATTTTAGAGAATTTGCGAAAATGGCTCAAGGTTCGAAAAAATGTTAAATGTGCTTCAAAGTCTCGAAATCCGAATGATCTGTCCGGATCTGACTTGGATTTTGGAACCTAGGGTTCCGTGTCAGATCGGGTCTGAGTTGGACCGGATCCCATCTCTACCGATTATGTTTTGCCACCCATTGACTATGAGAATAGTATGCTAGTGCGTTTTAATGAGAAAGGCCACACTGTGCTGCTTTCTTTAGTCCCCCTGATCATACATGTAGCCTATGCCTGAATTTGCAGAACTTCCTCTCTGCCAATACATAGGTCTGGAATGCCATTAGAATTCCAAAGTGGCCCTTGGATGTCACTCAAACTTAAAATCAAGAAAGCTTAAGTTTTCAACATTCATATAATCGGACCTCTGCTCTTGAATAAGTCAATCAAAAACTTATTTTAAAGGTAAGTCTGTTAAATACGTAACTTGTCTAAACACCACAGCTCATTTAAAGGCACAGGAAAGAAAGACAGATGGGGGTATTATATGTATTTATCAGTGAACAAACAATGCACAGTTCAATTTAAAGAAAAAAATTCAAATTGTGTAGGGGAATCAGTGATTTATCTGTTCTAAGGCCACAAGGCAGAAGAATCCACATCACGACCATATAAATGTTCCGTAATTCACATCGTTGTTGGAAGACTCCTAACAAACACACACTATCTTGACCCTTTATTATTTTTTACCTCTAATAATACTTTAGAGTTTGGAGGTTGATTAACACATGACTGATATTGTGACATCTGCTAAAGAAGTCAAATGGTTCACCGTCTACCTCTTGTTTATCGTTTAAGGGCATCATATACCGAAAATAGGTTATTTTAAACTGGAAACTAAATTTTCCCAACCAACACTGGATCATGGTTTTGTTGATCTGCCCCCTATTTTTTAGATAATCAAATCCAAACCTTTTTATATTTCAGCTGTCAATCAGTTCCTTGCCTCAAAAACTGTTCTTCTGTGTAGTAGTTTACTGTAGCTGGAATGGTGACAGAGATTTGACAGTTGGAATGCTGTATGCTGTGTGCAGGGGGTCTGACAGTTCGTGGGGATGAGAAAAAGTCAGGTCATCACCTGTACTTTCTGCTGTTTTATCGCGCCTGTACTATTCGCTCTTTATCGGCACCTGTAACTTTTGCGCTCTTTATCAGCCGACTTTCGCTCTTATCGACCCTGTACTTTTCCTCTTTATCAACCTGTACTTTTCGCTCTTTATCACGCCTGGACTTTTTCGCTCTTTTATCACCCTGTACTTTTCGCCTTTATCGCCTGTCTTTTCGCTCTTTATTATCGCGCCTGTACTTTTGCTCTTTATCGCGCCTGTACTTTTCGCTCTTTATCGCACTGTACTTTTCGCTCTTTAATCGCACCTGTACTTTTCGCTCTTTATCGCACACCTGTACTTTTCCTCTTTATCGCACCTGTACTTTTCGCTCTTTATATCGCACCTGTACTTTTCGCTCTTTATCGCACCTGTACTTTTCGCTCTTTATCGCACCTGTACTTTTTCGCTCTTTTCTCGCCCTGGTCTTTTCGCTCTTTATCGCACCTGTACTTTTCGCTCTTTTTATCGACCTGTACTTTGCGTCTTTACGCTCCTGTACTTTTCGCTCTTTATCACACCTGTACTTTTCGCTCTTTATCACATCGCCCGCTGTACTTTTCGCTCTTTATCGCACCTGTACTTTTCGCTCTTTATCGCACCCGTACTTCGTCTCTTTATCACGCCTTGTACTTTTCGCTCTTTATCGCCCTGTACTTTTCTCTTTATCCGCACCTGTTACTTTTCGCTCTTATCACGCCTGTACTTTTCGCTCTTTATCCACGCCCTGTTACTTTCTGCTGTTTACCACGCACCTGTTCGCATTTTTTCAGACGCAAAGTCTTTTTTTTTGCTTTTTTATAAATACCATGAAAAGAAATCCCAAAAGCATTGTTTTCGCTGGCAAATGATATTAACTAGGTGAAAAATGTAGACTTCATAAATATGCCCAATGTGTCCAAAATATTTTTCCCTGTGTTTTTGGATATTTTTTGTATTCCAAAAATTCTCATATAGTTATACAAATTGTTTTAAAAATATGGTAACGGGGCTGAGATCAGTGGCACTGACTGGACCTTTGCTAGGATGATTTTTATTCAGAGTGAATTGTGCATTGTGAGTGTCATCATGGTCTGAAAGAAGAACTTTTCCATCAGGCTTAATGTTGTTCCAGCAGATAGAAAGATCTAATCTGACAACCAGCCATCTCTCTACTTTGCTTCTGAGTAAGATGTCCGAACTTCAAAAACTCCGGTCCGCGCGAGGATCCGTGGATTTTTCAAAAAATCCGAAAATTCGAAAATCCGCGAGCGGACCCGTTTAAAAAACGTATTAAAAAATGAAAGTTCGGCAAAAATCCGCATTAAAAGTGTTCTAAATACCCTTGGTAACGTACACTTAACCACTCAGGGACCTGGGGTAATGGCCTTAGAAGCACGTATAAAGCCAACAATACCTAAAAGTACAGTCCGCTAGCGTGACTTTAAAAAAACGGTATTTTTTCGAAAATACAGGATTCCCGTAAAACGAAGATTTCCGTAAAAAACGAGGCTTTCTGTAACTATGATAGCTGCCATTGGCTAATTTGGATCATGTGGCTTGCTCCGTCTTGAAAATTTACACGAATTACTCGTTTTTAAGATATTCTCGAATTACGAGAATACTCGTAATTACGTGAATCCTCGTAATTACGAGGATCTTCGGTTTTCCCTATCCCGAAAGTATCGTAGATCCTCGTAATTAGGGAGATACTCGTATTTCGAAAATTTTCGCTAAAAAAAAAAAAATCGCAGTTCGGAAGTTCGGAAGTCCGGAAAGTCCGGAATAATCCGCCGTTTCGCTGACGGGAATCCGCGGCGATCCGGGTTCGGTTCCGCGAACCGGCCATCTCTACTCTGAGCAGCTTAATATATAAATTGTTTTGCAACATTGTGGCTTGTTTTTTTTAAATAACAACTTTTCTTTGCCACTCTAGCATCTTGATATGGCTGGCTTGTGCATCTTACATCCCGTCTCAAAAAAAACAGTGGGACATCAAACACATTCCTACTAACATGTTTGGAATGCTCCTCATTTTCACATGTATTCTTCAGAATCCCAACCTAAATAAATGCAGTAACGCAATGTTTTTATCCAGAGAATGTAGCAATTATTTTTTAAACTTACTGGTTGGTAGCTGTTATTAACTAGTTGTATGCAAGTGTGCATATTGTGATCATAAAGGCTGGGTGTTAAAAAGGAAATTACATAAATAAATATCGGTCACAATACAATCATTATTGATATTTTCGACTGTGGCATTATTTTACCAGCACATCGTTCATTACTGTTCAAAACTTAAAATATTTTACCGTATGGTATTTTACTGGCGCACAGTTTTGTTCCATTCACTGACACAGGGATTATTTTATGATGGGGTTGTGAATTACCAAAACCGATTGATTTTATATGACTGCAACATTTTTCAGTCTTCGTTATCGATCCTTCCCAGCATCAGGATTCATACTTAGAAAAAGTATATTTTTACATAATTTTTAGGTTAACAGAAAATACGTTTTAGTTTGGGCTTTAAAATTAAATTATAAAATAAATAAATTTTTTTTTTGGCAATATGTAAATTAAGAAAAACTTTAAAGGACATTCCAGGCCATTCTGTTCAGAATAAGAAGTACAATTTTCTCTACTGCTGAAACAGAAGTTATTAGCAAAATGAACTAAGACAGGTTCCGCCATCTCCACTGAACCTCACATGTTTCTCAAACAAAAACATTACGTTGGTTAAAAGTCCAGCATCTGATGGTATCTGCATTCAAGAGGGATTTACAAAAATCGTTCTTCATCACAAACCAAATATTCCTGGCGGGGAATCAATGGGATTCGTTTGATAGATTATTTCATTTACAGTTATAGTAAAAACATCTGCTGTGAAAAGTTTTCTTATAAAATCTAGTGTGAAAAATATTTGAATGTAAACATATGTAAATAATCGAATAATAAACGGGTGCTGTAAAATCTGCTTTTACTGATCTCCCGTAAAGGGTGACAATTTGACTTTGAAACAAACTTAAGGCTTAAATTTAAGTAGAACTGTCCCGTTATTGAGAATTTAAAATTTTGCTGTACGATGTTTCCAGTTGGAAACCAACCATAAAGTGGGGGGGGCTAAGCAGTCAAGGAGGGGGTATTTTCTTCAAGGTCAGGTAAGCAAGTGATAAAGAGCGAAAAGTACAGGCGCGATAAAGAGCGAAAAGTACAGGCGTGATAATGAGTGAAAAGTATCGCAGCGAAAACTTAACGCATCTACAATATGACTGCATTGTGAAAACCATTATACATAGCCAAACAAAAGTAGCTCCTCCCCACTCATTTTCTCTTTGTTTAAATGGTGTTTGTTATCAATCAAACTTTATTGTTCCTGTTTTTTAATTATGTGAAATTTGTAGCAAAAGAAGTGAAAACCACATCCAATCATTGTTACCGGCTATCCAGCTGTTCAACCTTTTTGGCAATTTCAATGTAGCAAAAATTGGGAGAATACAGAGAAAGAAAAATAATAAAGTTGACAACACGCCTATTAACAACGTAAACGCGCATTCGAAAGGCGAACGGACAGAATGAGTTGTTTGAACACTACCAAAAAGCAGAGCATAAAGCACATACCCTGAATGCTAACAATTGGCCTCGCATTGGAGATGCAAAAATGAGCCTACATTGCGACCGCTAAAACGCCCCAAGAAAAAAGGGGCTGCGGGTGCTTTCACGTGAAAGACAAAGTAGCAGACCTCATTTAAATTCCAAGCTAAAAATGTGATGAAAAAGGCAAAAGAAATGTTGCGTCACATAAAGTCATTGTGGAAAGTATACTAAAATTTAGCGAAAAAAATAAAACTCTATACCTTCATAGATGTGTCCAAAAATAAATGTTAAAATAGTAGTAAGATCATTTGTATGAATGTGTTGTAATTTTTGGGTGCATTAAAAATCGTGAAAAACTCCAAAATCTCAACAGACATGGTAAACAGATGCCTTTTCGCCACCTTCAAGTTCGCGATAATATTCCGCTCCATTTAAAGCGAAAACACACTTTTCGCTTTTTATAAATCGCGTTATGCCTTTTCGCTCTCTTTTCGCTCAAATTACCATTGCGATGTATGGCGAAGTATGGCAAAAACGGTTTTAGCGATATGTCGCGGAAACGTTTTCGCCACTCGTTAACGCCACCTTTTTAAATCAAGTTAACTGGCTTTTTGGCGAAAAACCATGCGGAAAGCGAAAACGTTTTGCGACTTTTTGCCCTTTTATAAACATGCCCCATTGTGTAAAGCTAAAAATTAATTCCAGAGATGTCCAACATATTGCCCTCTAGGTGTTTAAAAACTAGAACACCCAGCATTCCCCACATAAATGATTTCCAACAACAGAAAGACAGTTTGAGCAATTGGGCATGTCAGTAAATAATGGCCAAATTTGCACTCTTCAATGAAAAGCAAGATCTATCATGCTGAAATATTGTCAGTAGTATAGTATAGTATAGCATTCGTGGTTGAATACGTCCATCCAGTCCAACCCATCTAGCAATATCCTCATTTCCTGCCTAACTGTTGATCTAGAGGAAGGCAAAAAAAACCCCACCAAATTTATGAAGGGGGAAAAAAATTCTTCCTGACTCCAAGTGGCAATCGGAAATTTCCCTGGATCAACTCTACTTTATGTATTTATACCAGTAACTTTTAACATCCCTTGTTTGCAGAAACTCATCCAACTCTTTTTTGAAACTGACCAATGAACCTGCCATAACAACGTCCACTGAAAGACAGTTCCATAGCTTTACTGTTCTCACAGTGAAAAACCCTTTCCAAACTTGAAGACTAAACTTCTTCTCTTCAAGTCTTAAGGGATATCCTCGTGTCCTCTGACATGTTCTATTGGTGAACAATGCCCCAGATAGTTTATTGTATGGCCCGTTAATGTATTTATACACAGTAATCATATCCCCACGCAAGCGCCTTTTCCCTAGCATACATAATTGTAACTTTTCCAGTCTCTCTTCATATTCAAGCTCCCCCAAACCCCTTATTAATTTAGTTGCCCTTCTCTGAACAATTTCCATTTCAAAGGTGTCCTTTTTGTACACAGGATTCCAAAATTGCACTGCATATTCCAAATGAGGCCTTACCAATGCTTTGTAAAGAGGGCGAATTAAATTTTTCTCCCTTGAATCCATACCTCTCTTTATACAAGACAATATCATGTTGGCTCTGGCTGTTGCCGCCTGGCACTGCTTGCTACCTTTAAGTTTGTTATCCACCAAAACTCCAAGATCCCTTTCCAACAGGGATTCACTTACCACAGAGCCATTTATAGTATAAGCAGCACAAGGATTTTTAAGTCCGAAATGCATCACCTTACATTTATCAACATTGAATTTCATCTGCCACTTAGCAGCCCAATGTGACAATCTATCTAGCTAGATCCCCCTGCAACGATAGCACATCCTCTGAAATTTTTAATGGTCGACAAAGTTTTGTGTCGTCAGCAAACACAGAAACAATACCCACTTCCAAATCATTAATAAATAGATTAAATAGAAGTGGCCCCAACACAGAACCCTGTGGCACCCCACTTAGCACTTTAGTCCATAATGATGAAGCCCCATTTACAACTACTCTCTGCATCCTATTCATTAACCAATTTTCTATCCATGTACAAATGTGACTCCCCAAACCAACAGACCTTAGCTTATACATAGGTCACAGATGGGGGACTGTATCAAAAGCCTTTGCAAAATCCAAGTAAACTACATCTACTGCTATGCCAGAGTCTAAATTTCTACTTACTTCCTCATAAAAGCCAAGCAAGTTAGTTTGAGAAGATCTATTCCTCCTAAATCCATGCTGGTTACTACTTATAATGTCAGTCCTTGAAACATACTCTAGAACATGTTCCCTTATTAAACTTTCCAGGATCTTCCCCACCACTGAAGTTAAACTTACAGGCCTGTAATTACCCGGCTGTGAACGACTACCCTTTTTGAATATTGGGATAACATCAGCCTTTTTCCATTCCAAAGGCACACCACCGGACATGAGGGAATCTGCAAAAATGGTTACTACTTATAATGTCAGTCCTTGAAACATACTCTAGAACATGTTCCCTTATTAAAACTTTCCAGGATCTTCCACCACTGAAGTTAAACTTACAGGCCTGTAATTACCCGGCTGTGAACGACTACCTTTTGAATATTGGGATAACATCAGCCTTTTTCCATTCCAAAGGCCAACCACGGACATGAGGGAATCTGCAAAAATAAGAAACAATGGCCTAGATAAAACTGAACTTAGCTCCCTAAGTACCCGAGGATGTATTTATCTGGTCCAGGAGATTGAATTTATAATATTAACTTATTTAGTGCTTTCGTACCATATCCTCGGTTAACCAAAGTGCACTGAATCTTATACCATTATTGCTACTATACTTATGATATCTGTACTTAGATCTCTATAGTGTAATCAGAGGGAAAAAAAGTATTCAAGCATTTGCTTTATCGCCATCCTCCGTAACAACTTATCCCCATTAATTAATGGTGCCACATTCTCAGGTTCTCATCTTCTTACTATATATACTTAAAAAAAATGTGGCTTAGTAATGCTTTGTTCAGCTATCTAACCTCAATTATTTTAGCTAGTTTGATTGCTTTCTTACACTCCTTGTTACAGTTTTTAGAATCCCTAAAAGCCCTTTCTGTTCCCTCGGCCTTAAAGGTTTTAAATGCCTTTTTCTTCCTTTCCATTTGCCTCTTTACATCGAATTTAGCCACATGGGCGCGGATTTATTTTTTTTACTTATTTCCAAGGGTATAAATTTAGATGTGAACTGGCTTAAAATCCCCTTGAACACAGTCCACTTCTGTTCAGTACCTTTACCTGATAATACATTATCCCAGTTGACATTCTGGAGAGCTGCTTTTAACCTGGGAAAATTTGCCTTCCCGAAATTAAAAGTCTTTGTTAAACCAGCACACTTTTCCTTTCGATAACAAAGTCCAAACGCCACTATTTCATGGTCACTATTCCCTAAGCCTCCAGTTACCTTTATATCTATAATGCGCTCCATGATGTTAGATATTACCAGATCCAACAGAGCTCCTTTTCTAGTAAGAACCTCAACCACCTGTGAGAGAAAATTATTCTGCAACAAATTCAGGAACTCATCGCCTTTTTCTGTGATGGCAGTTCCACCACACTAATCAATGTCAGGGTAATTAAAGTCCCCCATAATGAGCACACTCCCCAAACTTGCAGCCCTTGCCAACTGCATATGAAGTTGACTCACCTCCTCTCTGCTAGCATTTGGCGGCTTATAGCAGACACGAACACCTTTCCTGTTGCCTAATTCCACCCATATTGCCTCCACTTTAACATCCATATCGCCAGTTATCTCTTTTTTTAAATTTGTCTTCAATTCTTTTTTAACATAAACACATACTCCTCCCCCTTTCCTTTTTCTCTGTCCTGCCTAAACAAGGCATATCCTTCTAAATTTAGAGCCCAGTTGTGAGAACTGTTCAACCACGTTTCTGCTATACCTATTACATCATACTTTTCATTCAATGCCATAATTTCCAATTCACCCATTTTGTCGGCCAGGCTTCTCGCATTTGCAAACATTTGCTAATACCCTACCCCCCCAAAGCTATTTTAAAATCTCCTCCAACCCTCTAGCCATCTTCTCCCCTAAAACAGCTGCACCGCCATCAGTGAGGTGCAACCCATCCCTACTAAAGAGCCTGTAGCCGACAGTCTGTACAGTTCTCAATAAACCCAAACCCTTCTTCCTTACACCACTCTCTTAGCCACACATTAATGCTCCTAAGCTACCGCTGTCTCCCTGGCTTAGCACGTGACTGCGTTAGTATTTCTGAAAACACTACCCTGGAGGTCCTTGCTTTTAACTTGGCCCCTAGCTCTCGGAAATCATGTTTAAGGACCTCACCTCCTCCTCTAACTTTGTCATTGGCACCAATGTGAACCAAGACTGCCGGGTCACACCCGGCCCCACCCAATAATATGTCTACACGATCCACCACATGCCGAAGCCTAGCACCAGGCAGGCAACACACGCATGTAGGGTCTTGGCGGCAGATTACCCTATCTACCTTCCTTATAATGGAGTCCCCTACCACTACCACCTGCCTTGCATTCCTGATCCTTCGTTCCTCCTCCCTTGTATCAGAGATGGCAGTCCCCTGGGTGCTCAAGGGACGCCCCCTCCATACAAGCTAACTCCGAGGTGTCCTCCTCCACTTCATTACCTAAGGCGGCAAATCTGTTGGGATGGGCAATCTGGGAAGAAGACACTCTACCTTTCCGTCCTCCACTTCCCCTAGTAACTCTAACAAAACTACTTCCCTCCTGAACCTTCCCTGTCCCACTTACATCCATCTCTATACTGGCCCCAGCCAGTGCCTGCTGACCCCCCAGTTCTGCCAATCCCCACAATGCTGCAAGCTGCCCCCTTAGACTCTCCACCTCAGCTTCCAAACTGGCAAACCCACTCACACCTGACACAGACATAGGTTCCCAGGAAAATGTCTGCTCCAGGTTCCTATACATGTGGCAGGATGCACACTGCATGGTACCAACAAAACTGTCCCTTCTAATCCACAACACCAACACAGTGACACACACACACCTTGTTGTATTGTCCTTCTTGTTTCAATGTCCTTTTTCTATGTCCTTGAGATCAAGGTCCTTAAGAGAAAGGGACACTTTCACTCTAGTTTGTTTCACTCACAGGAAACTTCCTTTTGTTAGGTCCAAACCACAGGTACAAGCAATGTGAATCCTATTAAACTAATAGGCCCCAGCCCCCACACCAATTAGTGCAAGAGCCAGGAAGAGAGGGAAAAAACCCAAAACACTTATTTACCCTTTCACAACCTGTTTGTGATTACAACAGGTGCAATACTAGAATATAGAAGCCCAGCAGTTTTGTTTTAATTCTTGTTTTAATTCTTAAAGAACAACTCCACCCTCATAATAACATCTTTTAGAAAGAATGGCCTCTTTAAAATATGTTGATATATCATAGTTTGTCCTATGAATTCATTACTGTATGCCTGCTATGCTTCTGGATGCCTCATGGAAACTGAGCAATTTAGAAACCTGTACTGAGCCTGTACTGAGCCTGGGCATGCTCAGAAGAGGCAGACAGGGGATTAACATTCAGTCATTGGCTGTGATGTCAACTGTCAAATCCATAACTGACAGTTCTAACTGGAAGAACCAGGAAGCAGTAACAGGGGAAACAGGACATTGTGCAGGATTTCAGGTTAGACTTATATATCTCACATTTCAAACTATTACCGTTTAGGGTTTTGGGGGGTTATTTACCTGTATTTAAATTTTCATTTAAGGCCAGCAGCAACTACTTGTCTTAGTAAAGGTTTTGAGTTGTATTTTTGTATTAAAACGTTATTATTTGAATGAAAGTGAAATAATTTTACACTTTTATGTCAATTAAGAATATCATAAAAGATTCATGTTTTCCTTTGATTCTGAACCATGTTATTAATCATTAAACTTGTGAAAGTATTAATATCTGAAGAAAGGTTCATGCCGTCTTTGAAAAGGATTGCTATGTCATGATCTGTGTTCTTTAATTGTGATGTCATTACAATTAAGAGCTAGACAAACTACAAGAAGTTTTATTTCCGTAAGGGATATCCAGTTTCTATACACAGTCTTCTGGGTATCTTGGGAAATACTTAAAAAAAATATATACAGCTAAGAACCACTGTGGTTTGATTCATTTCCAGATTCTTTGAAAAAATGTTGGCAAAAACACATTTTTAAGTAAAACTGTTTCCTTTGGTAAAATACCCAGAAATTCAACTTTTTTTACATTGTTGTACAATGTTCTGAAAGAAATCCAGTGGGAAGATTTTTCAAAATGATTTCTATTGAAAAAAATTATTTAAGTTCCTTTAAGTTAATATTATATCTTTGCTCATGATAAGACCCAAAACATCTTTGTATTAGGGTGAGGACCTAAATTGCTCAGTCCTAGGTTTATCTTTAATCATAGGGAATATATTTTTGAAAGTTCTAATCACCAGATCGTTTCAGTTTCATCCCAATGGGAAGATGCATGCTATGTAAGAGGTGTGTCTTTCCATTAAACCAATCCCAGAAGGAAGTGGGGCAGCTGAGCTAAAACCGCTCATTGATCTGAAGTTAAAGATTTCCTATAGTTAAACGCAAAACAAGGGTTGAGGACCAAGCAGTTTAGGTCCTCATATAGTATATGCGGATGCTGCCTCCTCCGTAGGACATCAGTATGAAGCCAGACAGCTTGTTAAAGAAAATTACAAAAATGATAGTAAGCCCATTCAAATGCTAATTCAGTTCTCTGTAAGCTGACGCATTTCGTGCCTACAGGGGTCACTGCATCAGAGGAAGTAGCCATACTACATCAGGTGATTAACTCATTAACATAATTACCAGGGGAATCCCAATTAACCCTTACAGGTTAACTCATTCATAACCTCAGACACGAGCCACATTCGTTCAAATTTCAGGGCATAGATAGAATAAATATGCCTCGTAGAGGTGGTGACCGTAAAGAAATTCGAAAGGAGGCAAAATGGATCTTTGATTTACGTACTAGAGTTCCTTTGGGACTTAACTATGATTGGGAAGTCTCTTGTTTTCTATAAGGAATCTGTATGGAGTTCATCATATTTTTAAATTGAATGGATCCACAGGATATATATTTTTAGCTTGAATAAAAGGTTGTGACCATATTTGATGTACCAATTTTTAGGTACATGGTCCCTTTATGCCATCGTGAGTATATTGGAACATTTTTATAGAGTAGCCTTAATTAGTATCTTATTCGATTGCTAACCCTTTATTGTTGTCAACAGTGACCATAAATGTATCGGAAATTTTCTATTTGTTTCAAAGCAGTTATAAGAAATTGTATGTAGTAACTATTTATAGTAATGTGGTGGTCAACCACTCTTGAAATTGTTAAGTTTTAAGTCCATTCTAGAATTCACACAGTTCTTATTAGCATTTGGGGATTAGCTCCCAGATTAATGTTTTTAATGTCCCATTACACAGTTCCATTGTATGTATGTAGCCAGTATTAATGGTCTTGTTAACAAGGGTTATTGGGGATTTACCTGTTGGGTACATGAATGAGTTAACCTGTAAGGGTTAATTGGGATTCCCCTGGTAAGTATGTTAATGAGTTAATGATGAAGTGCCCCCTGTAGGCACGAAACGTGTCAGTTTACAGAGAACTGAGTGAGCATTTGAATGGACTTACTATTATTTTTGTAATATGTTTTTAACAAGCTTTTGAATAAAAGTGAAGTTTTATACACACTTGGATTGTCTGGCTTCATACTGATGTCCTACGGAGGAGGCAGCATCCGCATATACTCTTACTTCTATATTTGGATTTGGGAGATATCCGGCTCTCCCACTGGATTGCAGCCACTCAGGTTGGACGCATTACGGGAGAGTGTCCCGTCCCTTATTGTTTGTAGCGAAGTTTAGGTCCTCACCCTGGGTAGTTCTAATAGGAGGAGGGTTTGGGCCTTTTTATGGTTTTGTTTTCCTTTCATTTTTTTTTGTAAGTATTATTGAACGTTCTAAGCTATTTTTAGAGAATTTGCGAAAATGGCTCAAACGTTCGATAAAAATCGTAAATGTGCTTCAAAGTCTCGAAATCCGAATGATCTGTCCGGATCTGACATTTGGATTTTGGAACCTACGGGTTCCGTGTCAGATCCGGGTCTGAGTTGGACCGGATCCCATCTCTACCGATTATGTTTTGCCACCCATTGACATATGAGAATAGTATGCTAGTGCGTTTTAATGAGAAAGGCCACACTGTGCTGCTTTTCTTTAGTCCCCCATCGATCATTACATGTAGCAGTATGCCATGAATTATGCAGAACTTCCTCTCTGCCACATACATAGGTCTGGAATGCCATTAGAATTCCAAAGTGGCCCTTGGATGTCACTCAAACTTCTAAAATCAAGAAAAGCTTAAGTTTTCAACAATTCCATATAATCGGACCTCCTGCTCTTGAATAAGTCAATCAAAACTTATTTTAAAGGTAAGTCTGTTACTTATACGTAACTTGTCTAAACACCACAGCTCATTTAATGGCACAGAAAGAAAGACAGATGGCGGGTATTATATGTATTTATATCAGTGAACAAACAATGCACAGTTCAATTTAAAAGAAAAAAATTCAAATTGTGTAGGGAAATCAGTGATTTATCTGTTCTAAAGGCCACAAGGCAGAAGATCTCACATCCACGCCATATAAATGTTCCGTAATCTTCAATCGTTGTTGGAAGACTCCTAACAAACACACCTATCTTGACCCTTTATTTATTTTTTACCTCTAATTAATACTTTAGAGTTTGAGGTTGATTAACACATTGACTGATATTGTGACATCTGCTAAAGAAGTCAATGGTTCACCGTCTACTTGTTTATCGTTTAAAGGGCATCTATACCGAAAAATAGGTTATTTTAAACTGGAAACTATAATTCTTCCCAACCAACACTGTATCATGTTTTTGTTGATCTGCCCCCTATTTCTTTAGATATCCAATCCAAACCTTTTTATATTTCAGCTGTCAATCAAGTTCCTTGCTCTCAAAAACTGTTCTTCTGTGAGTAGTTTTACTGTAGCTGGAATGGTGACAGAGATTTGACAGTTGGAATGCTGTATGCTGTGTGCAGGCTTGACAGTTCGTGTGTGGGAAAAAGTCAGGTCAGGTGGAAGTGGGAGTGGTTAAAATAGGGAGGGGGATACTGCTCCTAAACAAAATGTGTGCTGGACTGAAGGCATGCAGCAACACACACAAATCAGATTAAGTGCTACTTACATGTATTCAATTATAGATTAAGATGAAGTAATTTTTTCAGTATAGTGTCCCTTTAAGTAAATTCTTTACCATAACCAAATATAAAACACAAAACAATGTAATAACAACATAAATTCTCTCTTCATATTTAATATGTGTTCTTCTTTTTTTATGGACTAGTCTTATGCTCTAGGTCTAAACACGTGTGTTATTCCGAGGATTTGGATTTTTCCATTCTTTAAAGACTTACCCGTGGACGGTATCCTCTCTGGTAATATTTGCCATTATATATTTTTTCCCTCCTGCATTTAAAATTGACTTTACTTCTGAACAAAAAAGAATTTGTCTTCTTTCTCGCTAGCAAATTCATTTTGGTTAACCACAATGACAAACGTAGTCAAGATGTTAATGTCAACAGATTCATTTTCTTTATAAAGTGACATTCTTAGTTTCTAGGGTAACAGACAGGATTCTAAGTAATAAGGTGTTTATTACTTGGGCAGTAAATCTTCGGCTATAAACATGCCAAACATTCTATTAAACGTGCTGCTGTTTGAGGGGACACAATAAACTGTCTTTATAAGGGTTTTTTTTAGTTGCAGTCACATTGACTTTTTTGGTTTGGATTATTGTTGATTTAGTCTCCTACCACGTTCAGCTCTTGACCTTTGTGAAGGGTCCAGTAAAGCTCTTTAAAGGTTTATAATTCTATGGACCTGCTGTGTTGCTCTAAAAGTGTCTTATATGTCCTTTTGTTGAATTCTTTGTTGAATGCTAACACTTTTAAAAGCCAAATTCTGGTCATTAAAGGGAAAGTATTAAAGGAGAACTAAACCCAAAAAATCCAAGTTTAAGTTAGAAAGTACTTGCCTCAACATCCTTCTCAGCATGGAAGATCCCACTCAGGGGCCTTTTTTTTTTACCACTATGAGCTTATTTTAGGTTCTGTTTGTTTCCCAACCCTAAAGCTGACATTTTCCCTTGTCTGTCAGTACTTTTACCTTGATTACATTTTCAGCACCTGTGTGATTTCCACTCCCACCTCTTAACCCCTATGATGTAGGAATATACATCATCATACATGATACATGTTTCAGACCCACTCAAGCACTTGAGGAAGGACAAGTGGGTCAGAAACATGTAGCATGCTTGTTTTGTCTTATGTTTCCCCTGCAATGTAGTGTTTAAGTGTTAGAGGGCCATATTTAAAAACTTGCGATACCGCGGGTTCTTCATTACTGTATGACCGTTGGCAGTAGTATACCACGCTGTAAACTACCGTAATGATATTCTACAGGCGGTCGTAGATTTACGTTGGCTATCGTACATTTACAAGATTTACGATAGTGATCATAAATTAATGATTGCTATAACAATCGCTAAAGAAGGCGATACCACACCTTTATAAATATGGCCCATAGTGTGAAGGTCTCTAGCTCTCCCTGTCAGCTGTAGCAATATTAATGGAAAGTGTAGCTTCTTAAAGGGGAATGTTGGAGGGTAGGAAGAGTGTGTTTTTGATTCAGCTGTCTGTATAAAAACAACAAACTGTAGTACAGAGCTAAGCTAAGAAATGCATTACACAGAGAAATGCATTGCATAGAGCTGTGCAAAGATCAGGGTCATTATTTTATCCTCCATCTGCAGCACTGCACCATGCTCTATAAGTGTATTAAAGGGGATTGTTGGAGGGTATGCCATTTGCAGCTCTGCACCATGTTGTTTCTATAAATGTACATATTAATAGGAATTATTGGAGGGAATGCCAATTAAAGGGGCACTGTTAGAGGGAACGCAAACATGTTCTATAAAATTAATGCAGCAGGAGGGCTGCCCGTGGGAAGTTTTGCATAAAGAAAATCACTCTTCCAACTAGGGTTCCCACCTTTGCCTTTAAGACCTGAACACATATACAGGCCTATGTATTAAAAGTTCTTATTGTTAAAAATAGTGCAAATTTTGCCCCAACCAATCAGATTTTAGCATAAGAACTTTTATGACATAGGCCTGGTAATATGTACACAACAAATGGTTGTTAGTGTTTTCTTTAGAAGCATGGTGCAGGCTGATACAGTTTGTATTTAATACAATGGTACTTAGCACTGCAACATGTATATTTAATATGTGTTTGGGTCTTAAAGGCAAAGGTGGCCTTTACATTACTTCCAAAACTATTCCCAGGCTCCGACATTCCCCTTTAAAATGCATTGCACAGAGCTGTGCTAAGACCATGTTCACGTCAATATGCTGCACCTGCAGCTCTGAGCTGTTTTGTTTTTATAAGTGTCCCTTGTAAAGTGGTCAGTTCAATTCTACTGTGGCTGCCACCTTTCCCTTTAAGACTCAAACACTTAGGGCTAGCTCCCACTAGTGCGTTTTGGATTGTGGTTTGCGATCCGATTGTGCTAGTGGGAGTGCAGGCATGTAATAGCCTATGGGACCGGCCCCACTACGTGCAATGCATTTCGGTGTGTTATTGGGGTGCATGCGGTCACCATTTTTTGTCTGTATTGCATGCGCTCTGCTAGGTTCCCATTGTGGAAGCACAACGCCCATATCAATGCAGCTTGCATTACCCTTCTAAGGGCTAGGCCACACAAGCACGTTTTTCAGGCGATTGCAATTTTCCAATTGTATTGAAATCGCAGTAACGCACCAAAATCTTTGATTTCGGGTGTGTTGCGATTCACGCATGCGTCAGTAATTTGGTAACACATGCGTTTTTTGTGCAATCGCATGCGTTTTCATAATGACAATGGACAAAATGCAAGGGCAAACGCATGTAAATTGTGTGGGATTCAGGTGCGTTGCAATGTGGCCGTGCCCTAAATGTACTTTGCAGCAATACACACACTAATATAAATGGTGCAGAAATAAACACATACAAAGACACAGTCTTGCAGAAATGCTCACAAATATAAAGGGTTAACAAGTTTCTCCCTAAATACATATGAAAAGGGTTAACACCTTCCCCCACCCTGTTTGAGCAGGAAAATCTGCTAATAATATTCACTGCTATCTCTGATGATTGGCTGGGAGACACCCGCAGGTGGGGACTCTGAGTTCAACTGTTACATGCAGCTTAGCATAAGGGGAGTGGGAAACAAACACAAGGTAGCTAGTTAGCATGTGCAGAAGGAGTTTTGGGTCCTGGACCACCAGGAAGAGGCAACACTAGAAGCTAGCAGTGACATCATAGATTGCCAGTACTCAGAAATGTTCTATAAATGATTTCTACAGTAAGAAGCTGAATTCAGAGGTGAGAGACAAATGGTTTTACTAAGTGACAGGTATAGAGTCTGTGGGGCTGTCTTTGTATTTTGGGTTTAGTTCTCCTTTAAAAAGAAGTTTGACTTAAATGACTTTGAAAATGCCATACCTTTCCTATGACCATTAAAACCAATAAGTGTAGTCATGGTTTGATTTTTCTAACAAGGTAGAAGACAGAAACTTAACTTTATATCTATTTCAGGGAAAGTCTCCAATCAAATAAGCGTCAAGACTTAACTTTTCTGTAACAAATTTATTTGCTTCTTGGGACATTGTGGCAACTGTGGTATCTGAACAAGCAAGGGATAAGTAAAAGCCCTTTCATTGTACCTAAATAAATCCTGGATTATATCTCTTGGGTAAACTTATAATAAAGTTATATGGCTGGAAAGGTTTAGCAATATAACTTCATGAATACTTCCTGCTTTTACCATCTTCTAGTCTAGTCTAGTGATCAGCCTCTGCCCCCCCCAACTGTCAATATCAATATCAATAAGTCTGTGAAGGTACTTCCTGTCTTCACAAGCATCAAGTCAGCATGTTCTGCCCCTGGCGCAGAGAGAAGGAGCAGAGGTTCAGTTTATGTTACTCAAACTACTGGAAGCAGGAAGTTTGAATATTTGCAATTTAATGTCTCACAGGCTGCAGTCAAACATGTTATCCAGAGCTCATTTTAAATTGAAGACCTTAGGCTTTTATTTAACACTAACATTTTTAGAGACAACAGTTGATTTCTAAAAATAAAGCAGCATCACCAGTCTGAGACTGGGCTTAGAACTAAAAATGGGCAAAGGGCAAGAGTGCACATGAGCAGAGGAGGCGGCTTTGTCAGCAGCAGTCATTCATTGGCCATGACATCATCCAAAAAAGATGGAGGACCAGTGAAAGAATATTGAACTCCATTCAGATTCTCTTCTCTATGGAACACTTGGCAGGTTATTAAATAAAGTAATGCATTTACATTATATGTGGGGGGTGGACATGTCCTTTTAAAACATGGAGTTCTTTGGGTATAACATTCTAAATCATTGACTGCTGCATGGGAAGAAAGCAGAGACTGCAGTCAATTATTGGCCAAGGTCAAGGTTATCAGGGTTGAGGAAAGGAAGTACAGTATAAAGTTACATGGAATGGGTGGACATGACATTGGTTTTTGGAAGATCTCAAGATGAACCGAAATATTAGTTGACGCTGATTTTTTAATTCATTTTTCTTTCTTTACCTTGACAAATTCTTCAATTAACATTTGAGAATGAATAAAAGGAAATGCTTTTTATCTTGTGAATTCTGGATGCCAAATCGAACCAGAATTATATAGTTATATTAACAATTTGAAGTTGTATCTATAGATGTTTCTCAATGTATTGCATTGTGTAGTATTTAGTACATATATATATTATAATATAGTATATTTTTCATTAATACATAGTTACAGTACAGTCAAACCCCTTCAACCACATTCATCACTTCCATGCAAAACCCAAAACTACCCATAGACCATGCAAAACCCTCACCAACCTGCACAAGGGCAATACCAATCACATACATACACCTTGTAAACTGTACAGTTTATTGTAACCTGCAGGTTTGGGGGCTGATGCGTGGATTTTGCTACAATTTCACATGGGCCACACCCTTTTCCAAAATGTAAAATGTTAATGGCTAAGTTAAGATTAGTGCAACGATTTTTATCTTAACGCCATTCCTACAGTGGCATATTGGGGGCAGAGGCAGAACTGAAAAAAGTTCCATCTTACCTGACGGGATCCCACGCCGCAGTAAGTTTTCACATGAGAGACTTAAAAGCATCGCAGGATCCCGGTCAGGTAAGACATCGGCCCATTACTCTCTCCAAGAAGACATCCAAAGCTTAGAAGTCATTACAGTGATGGCAGAAGGAAGAAGACGCCGGCAACACCGGTGATGTTGATGTCGCCAGCATGGGCGATGTCACTGGCGGCTGCAGTGACATCGCCTGGTGTTGGTGACATCAGCAGAGTTGGTATCGCTGGCTGGGAAGAAAAAAGACATGCCCCCAAGGGGGGTCCTGGTTTCGATCTGCAGGGCCCCCAACAAAGACACTTGTCAGTGCCGCAAGGTTACTTCTAAGTTTCAGAGAGGGGGGTCCCGGTTCGAGCTGCAGGACTCTTTAAGCCCCCAAAGGCACTTGTCTGTGCCACAAGGGCCCTTCCAAGGGCCACAAGGGCACTTATAAGTGCCAGGGAGAGGGGTCCTGGTTAGAGCTGTGGGCTCCCTTAAGCCCCAAAGGGCCCTTGCAAGGGCCACAATGGTCCTTCTAAGGACCTGGGAGGGGCTCCAGGATGAGCCGCGGGACCCCTGGACATCTGGCCGTGAGACTTTCGGCCGTTCGGGAATCCTCAATTTGAGAATCTTCGAACATTTGGGGATTCCCGAATCGCCCGCTTGAGGATCACTAAAAATGGCCCGCAGGGACGTGTTCCTCGGACCGTTTCCCAGGTCCCAAAGCCATTTAGAGTAAGTTACCACAGCTATTTAAACTTTTATTTTAGGCGGAAATTTCCAAACTTTTTTTTCCATTGACTATAATGGCAAAATTCGCAGATTTTTGAATTTCCGAGATAAGACATAGCTCATTTACCTTCCGTCCTTCAGTTAAACTGAACAAACTATAGTTAAAAATGTAGTAGACCTACTCTTTCAACACACAAAGGATTACATGGAATCACAATGTAATATGATAGGTAGGGAAGGAATGTTAGCTTCTCTCCTTAAATGATTAGGCTTTCAACTTTCCTAGTGATTTGTTTATTGAGTCAGGTTTAATATCTCAATATTTCTTTATAACTTATCTATAAAGGCTTCAGAGGGGATACTGGATACTGAAAAGCAAATATAGATATTAAAATACCTAACAACTGCAATGCAGCAAAAAAGCACTTCATTGCCATTCCAGTATGTCTGGAGATCACAAAGCCCTGTTTATACATATTCATATGTCTCAATCTATCACAAGACATTATTAATTATAAACCATGAGAGTGTAATAAATGTATGTGCATGTGGTTAAAGGTGCATGTGGTTAAAGGTGCATGTGGTTAAAGGTGCATGTGGTTAAAGGTGCATGTGTTGAAAAACATTGTGTACAGTACAATTCTGATCCATAGGTGCAATAAACTAATAGTTTTGATTTTTTTTTAAAGTTTTTAATTTGAGTTTTTAATCATTTAAGTGCCATTGCTCCTGTTCACACAAATCCTTTATTTATAGTAACTAAGCACCTGGGAGGTTATGGAATATTTATTTTCTCCAGTTGAAGGGCCTTACCTGTCCGGACCGATCTTTCGTCTCTGGTGCTGCAGCTGCTTGATTTGGAAGAAACACAAAAATTCGAAAACATTAATAAACTAATGACACAGAAATAATTAATGGTTAAAGGGTTTGTTTTCTTTTTCCTGATAAATCCAGTCAGAGGTATTTTAATTCCTTTGTACAGAAAGCAAAGAACATCGCTCGACAAGAATGAGTCAGCTCAAGTGTCTGTACATCCAGCTATAGATATACAAACAATTACCAGGCTTAGCACCAATTAGAACATTGAGTAAGAAATAAACCAACATTTGGTTTGCTCTGATCTACATGATCTACATTGATTGTTATGTTATTGTCGGTAGTGCTGCCGCTTGATTCATATTGACCCCCCTCCCCCCAAAAAAAGTTTACATTTAGGTACTAATTAAGGCTAAGGGACTGCAAACTTTGCATTTGAGACTCACACATGTAAAATCTACAGATAAAGGTCTGGTTAATATTTCCATTAGAAGTGTGCTGTAGGTTGTATTGATTTATGTGTACAATGACACTCAGAACTGCAGTATGCAGATTTCATTTGTGTGCAGGTTTTAAAGGCAAAGGTGGCAACTCTAATAGGGGCAGCAAGAAATGTCAAGTTAATAATCATAAAAAGTCAGGAGGAGTGAAAAGGAGAATGAAATGTTGAGTGGGCCCCATAAGGCTTTCTGGTGTGCCCAATGCCTTATTTTTCCTGGTAGGCCCAGTCTGCCACACAGGAGGTCCAAACATTTCTCACTCAAATTAGTATTGAACCAGTGTAAAACTCAGACTCAAAGACGTATGATGGGTGTGGTAGTGATGGAATCCGGGTTCAACTCGGACCCGGATCTGACATGGAACCCCTCGGTTCTGAAGTCTAAACGTTCCCTTCTGATTTCGGGACTTCAGGACACATTTTCGAGGGTTACCAAATGTACGAGGTTATTTTCGAGGGTTACTGAATGTACCAGGTTATTTTGGAGGGTTACCGAATGTACAAGGTATGTGGAGGTTACCGAATGTACAAGGTATTTGGAGGTTACCGATATGTACAAGGTATTTTGGAGGGTTACCGAATGTACAAGGTTATTTTGGAGGGTTACCGAATGCTACAAGGTTATTTTGGGGGTTACCGAATGTGTGGTTACCAAGGTTATTTTGGAGGGTTACCGAATTCAAGGTTATTGGAGGTTACCGTATGTACAAGGTATTTTGGAGGGTTTACCGAAGTACAAGGTTATTTTGGAGGGTTACCGAATGTACAAGGTTATTTTGGAGGGTTACCGAATGTACAAGGTTATTTTGGAGGGTTACCGAATGTACAAGGTTATTTTGGAGGTTTACCGTATGTACAAGGTTATTTTGGAGGGTTACCGAATGTACAAGGTTATTTTGGAGGGTTACCGAATGTACAAGGTTTATTTTGGAGGGTTACCGAATGTACAAGGTTATTTTGGAGGGTTACTAAATGTACAGGTTTTTGGAGGGTTACCGAATGTACAGGTTATTGGGGGTTACTAAATGTACAAGGTTATTTGGAGGGTTACCGAATGTACAAGGTTATTTTGGAGGGTTACCGAATGTACAAGGTTATTTTGGAGGAGTTACATAAATGTACATAGGTATTTTCGGGGTTACGAATGTACAAGGTTATTCGAGGGTTATGAAGGTTACCAGGCATGGGAGGTACCGGTATGACAGGTTATTTGGAGGGTTACCGAATGTACAAGGTTATTTTGGAGGGTTACTAAATGTACAAGGTTATTTTCGAGGGTTACCGAATGTACAAGGTTATTTTGGAGGGTTACCGAATGTACAAGGTTATTTTGGAGGGTTACCGAATGTACAAGGTTATTTTGGGGGTTACCGAATGTACTAAGTATTTGGAGGGTTACCGATGTACAAGGTTATTTGGAGGGTACTAAGTACAAGGTATTTGGAGGGTTACGAATGTACAAGGTTATTTGGAGGGTTACCGAAGTTGTACAAGGTTATTTTGGAGGGTCTTCAAGTAGTTTCGGTACCGAATGTACAAGGTTATTTTGGAGGGTATAAATTACAAGGTTGGTTATTTCGAGGGTTACGAATGTACAAGGTTATTTTGGAGGTTACCGAATGTACAGGTTATTTGGAGCGGGTTACCAATGTACAAGGTTATTTTGGAGGGTTACCGAATGTACAAGGTTATTGGAGGGTTACCGAATGTACAAGGTTATTGGAGGGTTACTAAATGTACAGGTTATTGAGGGTTACCGAATGTACAAGGTGATTTTGTGAGGGGGTTACTAAATGTACAAGGTTATTTTGGAGGGTTACCGAATGTACAAGGTTTATTTGGAGGGTTACCGAATGTCACAGGTTATTTTCAGGGTTTACCGAAGTTGTTACAAGGTTTTTTAGACTGGATGGGGTTACCGAATGTACCAAGGTTATTTTGGAGGGTTACCGAATGTACAAGGTTATTTTGGAGGGTTAATAAATGTACAAGGTTATTTTGAGGGTACGAATGTACAAGGTTATTTTCGAGGGTTACCGAATGTACAAGGTTATTTTGGAGGGTTACCGAATGTACAAGGTTATTTTGGAGGGTTACGAATGTACAAGGTTATTGGGGTACTAATGTAAGTTTTCGAGGGTTTACCGAATGTACAAGGTTATTTTGGGGAGGGTTACCGAATGTACAAGGTTATTTTGGGGGTTACCGAATGTACAAGGTTATTTTCGAGGGTTACGAATGTACAGGTTATTTTGAGGGTTACGAAGGTTACCAAGGTTATTTTGGAGGGTTACCGATGTGACAAGGTTATTTGGAGGGTTACCGAATGTACAAGGTTATTTTGGAGGTTACCGAATGTACAAGAGTTATTTGGGGTTACTATTACGGTTATTTGGAGGGTACCGAATGTACAAGGTTATTTTGGGTGGGGTTACCGAATGTACAAGGTTATTTTGGAGGGTTTACCGAATGTACAAGGGTTATTGTGAGGGTTACCGAATGTACAAGGTTATTTTCGAGGGGTACTAAATGTACAGGGTATTTTGGAGGTTTACCGAATGTACAGGTTATTTTCGAGGGTTTAAAGGTACAAGGTTATTTTCGGGGTTACTGAATGTACAAAGTTATTTTGGAGGGTTACGAATGTACAAGGTATTTTGCAGCGGTTACCAATGACAAAGGTTATTTTGGAGGTTTACCGTAATGTACAAGGTTATTTTCGAGGGTTACCGAATGTACAAGTTATTTTGGAGGTTTACCGAATGTACAAGGTTATTTCGAGGGTACTAAATGTACAAGTTTATTTTGGAGGGTTTACCGAAGTACAGGTTATTTTCGAGGGTTACCTAAATGTACAAGTTTATTTTGAGGTTTACCGAATGTACAAGGTTATTTTCGAGGGTACTAAGTACAAGGTATTTCAAGGTTACTGATATGTACAAGTATGGAGGGTACCGAATGTACAGTATTTTCGAGGGTTACCAATGTACAAGGTTATTTGGAGGTTTACTGAATGTACAGGTTATTTTCGAGGTTACTGAATATACAAAGTTATTTTGGAGGGTACCGAATGTACAAGGTTATTTCGAGGTTACGAATGTACAAGGTTATTTTTCGAGGGTTAACAAATGTTTCAACGGCAGAGCTAGCAAGATAATGTCTTGTATAAGAGGGGAATAGATTCAAGAGAAAAAGATATTATTCTCCCTCTACAAGGCACTGGTAAGGCCTCATTTGCAATATGCAGTGCAGTTTTGGAATCCATATACAAAAGGGACATCTTGGAAATGGAAGCAGTTCAGAAAAGGGCAACTAAAAAATAATAAGGGGAATGGAGGGGCTTAAATATACAGGCAGATTAGACAAGTTAGGGCTGTTTACATCGAAAGCGACGTTTGCGTGGGGATGTGATAACCTTATACAAATATAATAATGGGCTATATACTATGAACTCTTTGGTGCATTGTTACTATCAGTCATATCAGAGAAACTCGTGGACATCCTTTAAGGTTGGAAGAAACAAAGTTTCATCTTCAGGTTAGGAAAGTTTCTTTACAGTGAGAACGGTGAAACTGTGGAACTGTTCCCAGCAGATGTGGTAATGGCAAGTTCATTAAATAGCTTTAAAAGTGGCTGGATAAGTTTCTAAAACTAATAAATATTGAGAATTACTGGTATTAATACATATACTATAGTTGGTTGGTACAGGATACTATATAATATTGAGAATTACTGGTATTTAATCATATACTGTAGTTCTGGTGGTACAGGGATACCATATATATTGAGAATTACTAGTATATAACAATACTGTAATACATAGTAACATTGTAATTAAGGTTGAATAAAGACATTGTCCATCAAGTCCAACCTATTCACTTTTTTTTTTTTTTATTATTTATTTTATTTTTTAAACCCTACCTAAACAGTTGATCCAGAGGAAGGCAAAAAAAACCCAGCTAAAAAAGGGGGGGGGGAAATTCCTTCCTGACTCCAAACGGCAATCGGAAGTATCCCTGGATCAACCAGATCTATATGCATAATACCAGTAATTCTCAATATTTTTTAGTTTATAGAAACTTATCCAGGCCTTTTTTAAAGTTATTCAAGTGACTGCCATTACCACCTCTGCTGGAAGACATCCACAGTTTCACCGTTCTCACTGTAAAGAAACCTTCCTAACTGAAGATGAAACTTCTTTTTCTTCAACCTTAAAGGATGTCCACGAGTCCTCTGATATGACCTATAGTGAACAATGACACAGAGAGTTCACTGTATGGGCCATTAATATATTTGTATAAGGTTCTACATGTCCCCACGCAACCGCCGCTTCTCCAATGTAAACAGCCCTAACTTGTCTAATCTGCCTGCATATTCAAGCCCCTCCATTCCCCTATTTAATTTAGTTGCCCTTCTCGAACTGCCTCCATTTCCAAGATGTCCCTTTTGTATATGGGATCCAAAACTGCACCGCATATTCCAAATGTGGCCTTACCAGTGCCTTGGAAGAGGGAGAATAATATTTTTCCTCTTGATTCCATTCCCCTCTTTATACAAGACATATCTTGCTAGCTCTAGCTGTTGCTACTGGCATGTTTGCTACAGTAAGTCTGTTATCTACCAGAACCCCCAAATCTTTTCATTTCAGATGCACTTAACACAGAGTTATTTATGGTGTAGGTGGCACAGGGATATTAAATCCCAATGCATCACCCTACATTTATCAACATTGAATCTCATCTGCCATTCTGTGCCATTTGATAATCTACTAGGTCTGCTTGCAGCACTTGCACATCATTGGAAGTTCCAAAGCTCTGCTAATTTTTGTGTCATCAGCAAACACAGAGACCTTGCTCTAGCCCCCTTCTAAGTCATTTATAAACAGATTAACAGAAGGGCCCCAGTACGAACCCTGAGGAACTCCGCTTAGATTTAGCCCACACACGACTGATAGATGTAGCCCAAACCACCACTCTCTGTTTGCGGTCCAATAACCAGTTCTCTAATCCATGAACAAATGTTTTCTTCAAGGCCAACAGTCCTCAGTTTATACATTAGTCGCCATGTGGCACAGTATCAAGGCTTTGCAAAATCCAAATTACCACATCCACAGCTGTGCCTGAATCTAACTTCTTACTCACTTCTCATAAAAACCAATTAAATTTGTCTGGCCTGATCTATTTCTCATAAATCCATGCTGACTACTACTAATAAGATAATCTCTGGAGACAAAGTCAAGGATATGATCCCTTAACAAAGTTTCCATCACCTCCCTACCAATGAGTTAGGCTTACAGTCTATAGTACCAGGCTGTGAACGACTACCTTTTTTGAATATGGTATTACATTGGCTTTTTTCAATCCAGTGGCACATTCCCAGACAAAGCGAATCTGAAAGATGAGACAACAGTGGTCTTGCTAGAACTGAACAAGCTCTTTTAAAATCCTAGGATGCAATCCATCTGGTCCTGGCGCTTTATTGATATTAACTTTGTCTAATTGATTCCGTACCAATATCCTCTGTTATACATGTGAAAATCCTTCATTCCTCCCTGCAAATGTTACCATCCCTACTGTAAGATTCTCAACAGTTAAAAAACCGATTGTAAAAAAACGGTTTAGCAGAGATTAGCCTTTTCGGTCCTCTACAACCCCCTCAGCTCCATTATTTAATGGTCCCACATTCTCAGTCCTCATTTTTTTTACCTTTATATACTTAAAAAACATCTTGGGGTTGGACTTGCTTTGTTCGGCAATCCGTGTTTCATTTTTCTATTTTAGCTAGTTTAATTGCTTTTCTTGCACTCTTTATTACAACTTTGAAGTCCCTGTAAGCCTGTTCTGCTGTGCTTCTGCTTTCAAAATTTTAAAAGCCCTTTTTCTTTTTTCCATTTCCTTTTACCTGAGCATTAAGCACATGCAGGAGTGGACTAATTTTTTACACTTGTTCCTAAAAAGTACCGATTTGGAAATGTTTTATAGTTTAATATTCCTTAATAAGTGGTCCACATCTGCTCAGTATCTTACCTAGAAACAGTTCCCCCCAGTCTATGAGCAGGAGCGATTCCTTTAAAAGCATAAAATTAGCTTTCCTAAGTTAAAAGTTTTTGTTAAGCCAGTGCACTTAGTTTTCGCACCTATATTAAAGACACTATATCATGGTCACTATCCCTAGCTTCCCATTACCTTCATCTCCAAAATGAGCTCTGGGTTATTAGATATCACCAGATCCAACAACGATTTTTCTAGTAGGAACTTCTACCATCTGTGAAAGAAATGCTCATATAGGAAAATTAAGAAATTTATACCTTTTGAGGTGCTGGCAGTTCCATTACTCCAATCTATTTCAGGGTAGTTAAAATCCCCCATAACCAGAACATGCCCCATACCAGCAGCCTTCGCCAACGCATATGGAGATTCATTTCCCCCTTTCCCGGCATTTGGCGGCTTATAACACACTCCAACAATTAATTTACCTACCTTCTGCTTCCTGTACACGTTCCACCATAATGTTTCTGCCGCATGTTTGCTCCCCCATTAATCCATCTTTTAAATTTGGCTTCAATTCCTGTTTAACATCAAACATAACTCCTCTCCTTTCTTTTAACCGGTCATGTCTAAATAAGGAGTACCCTTCAATATTTACTGTCCAGGTGGTGAATCATTAAGCCATGATTCTGTATACCAATTACTCATACCTTTCCTTTAACGCTATATTTCAAGTTCGCCGGTTTTTCCAGCCAGACTCCTTTGCTTTTGTAAACATACATTTTAGATTATCAATTGATTTACTTCCATACATGGTCGTACATGCCTCCTTATCCTCTATGCTCCCCCTCTCCTTCTCCTCCTCGGTTGTGTTACTAGCCCCCAAATCCCTAAATTCTCTATCTACCCCTGTGTAGTTAAAACGTTCCCTCCCCCCCATACCTAGTTTAAAATCTCCTCAACACCCCCAGCCATCTTCTCCCCCAAAACAGTGCACCACCACCAGAGAGCTAATCCGTCATACTAAAGAGCCTGTACCAACAGAAAAGTCAGCCCAGTTCTCTAAAAACCCAAACCCCATCTCCTTACACCACTCCCTTAGCCACGCATTTATACTCCTGAGCTCCGTTGCCTCCCTAGCGTAGCAAGTGCGCTCGGGAGTATTTTCTGAAATCACTACCCTGGAGGTCCTTGCTTTTAAACTTGGCCCCTAATTCTCGGAAATCATTTTAAGGACCTCACCTCCACCTCTTAACTTTGTCATTGGCACCAATGTGAAAACCAGACCGCCGGGTCACTCCCAGCGCCCCACCCAATAATCTGTCTACACGATCCACCACATGTCGAACCTAGCACCAGGCAGACAAACACACTGTTCGGCATGCAGGGTCCTGGCGACAGATATACCTTACTACCCTTCTAATAATAGAAATCCCCTACCATACCACTGTCGATCCTTCCTAGCCCCCAGTTCTCCCTCCCTTGTATTGGAGATGGCCGTCCCTGGGTGTCAAGGGAAAGGCCCGCTCCAGAAATGCTGACTTCCGAGCATCTTCCTCCACATCTTCACCTAAAATGGCAAACTGTGGGATCGACCAGCTGGGAAGAAGCCCCCTATATCTTTCCGTCCCCTACTTCCCCTGGTGACCCTTACAAATTATCTTCCTTCTCCACTTATCGCCCATCTCCAACCACCAGTTTACTGGCCCCTGCCAGTACCTGCATTTCCCCCAGGTTTGCCAAGTCCTGCAATGCTGCAAGTTTACCCCTTGAATCTGTACCTCAGATTCCAAATGGGCAACCCACTCACACCTGACACATACATAGGTCCCCTGGGGCGGCTGCCCAAGATCCATACATGCGGCAGGATGCACATTGCACGGCCCAACAAAAACTGTCATACTAAACAGCAATACACAGCAGAGACACAGCAGAGAAGTAGAAATAGTGTTGTTCTCAAACGCTTTCTTGTTAAAACGCTTTAGTTTTTTAACGCTGTCATCTCCTTAAAAACAGAAAAAAAATCTTTTAAAAAAGGGATAGTTCTGGTTGGTACAGGGATACATATAAATTGAGAGATATACATGGTATTAATACATATACTGTAGTTCTGGTGTACAGGGATACCAATATAATATTGAGAATTATCTAGTATTAATACATATACTGTAGTTCTGGTTGGTACAGGGTACTAATATAATATTGAGAATAATGGGATTAATACATATATTGTAGTTTGGTTGGTACAGGGATACTATATAATATTGAGAATTACTGGTATTAATACATATATTTAGTGTTCTGGTTGGTACAGGGATACTATATAAATATTGAGAATTACTGGTATTTAAACATATACTGGATCTGGTTGGTATAGGGATCATATATAATATTGAGAATTAATGGTATTAATAAATATAATGTAGTTCTGGTTTGATCCGGGATACTATATAATATGTGAGAATTACTGTATTAATACATATACTGTAGTCTGGTTGTACGGGATTACTATTATAAATGAGAATTACGGTATTAATACAATAGATCTGGTTGATCCAGGGATGCTTTCTGATTGCCGTTTAGAAAGTCAGGAAGGAATCCCCCCCCCCCCCCTTAAGCAGGCTTTTTTTGCCTTCCTCTGGATCAACTGTTTAAAAAAAAAAAAAGCAGGGTGAGTAGGTTGGACTTGATGGATAGATGTCTCTATTCAACCTCAATTACTATGTTACTAGGTTATTTTTTACGAGGGTTAACGGAAATAACCTCTTACATTGAGTATTGTTTGCTAACTTTCATATGTAATATTCATTGTCGCTAACCCTCGAATGTTATGTTCCTTTTCACTAACCCTCAAATGTATCATTTGCTACCCCTTGAATGTATCGTTCCCTAATTCTCAAATGTAATGTTCATTTTCACAAATGTAATGGTTTGGTTTTTTTGTTGCTTTTTATAGCACAATCGTTATGCAATCACAATCAGGTCACACATAAAAGCTCTAGTGTTGCCTAGCCCTAACACTAATGCAATCCAAGGTCAAGGTCAGGGAGACAACCTTCCCCAAAAAATGCAACCAAGCAGGGAGTGTCAGCCCAGATAAATGACCCAAGGTAATTAGTAAGGACCTTCCATACTGGGGACCTTGACGTGGTTGGAAGTCTTTTTTGCATAAAACAGTTATTAAAACCCCTACGTTTTTTAATGTTTGCAATAACACAGATATTATGATAGTGTATGGGGCTCAAGATTGTGCATTGATCATCTTTTCTTTGTTCTTTTCTTCGTTTAGTAAATATATTAGTAATTGTACATTAAATAGTAACTATACAATAACCAGCAGTTATTAAATAGTAAATATATAAAAATTGTCAGTTATTAAATAGTAAATACATAACAACCAGTTGTTATTAAATAGTAAATATATAATAACCATCATTTATGAAATAGTAATATATAATAACGTCAGTTATTAAATAGTAAATATAATAACACCAGTTGTTATTAAATAGTATATATATAATACCTGCATATGAAATAGTAATATATAATAACAGCAGATATTAAATAGTAAATATATAATACCGGCTGTTATTAAATAAAACATATATCGGTCATTTATTAAATAGTAAATACATACAACCAGTTGTTATTAAATAGTAAATATATAATACCATCAGTTATGAATAGTAAATATATATAATCCGTCAGTTATTAAATAGTAAATATATAACAACCAGTTGTTATTAAATAGTATATATATATAATAACCATCAGTTATGAAATAGTAAATATATAATAACCAGCAGATATTAAATAGTAAATATATAATAACCAGCAGTTATTAAATAGTAAATATATAAAAATTGTCAGTTATTAAATAGTAAATACATAACAACCAGTTGTTATTAAATAGTAAATATATAATAACCATCAGTTATGAAATAGTAAATATATAATAACCGTCAGTTATTAAATAGTAAATATATAACAACACCAGTTGTTATTAATATAATATATATATAAATACCATCAGTTATGAAATAGTAAATATATAATAACCGCAGATATTAAATAGTAAATATATAATAACCGCAGTTATTAAATAGTAAATATATAAAAATTGTCAGTTATTAAATAGTAAATACATACAACCAGTTGTTATTAATAGTAAATATATATAAACCATCATTATGAATATAAATATTAATAACCGTCATTATTAAATAGTAAATATATAACACCAGTTGTTATTAAATAGTATATATATATAATAACCATCATTATGAAATAGTAATATATAATACCAGCAGATATTAAATAGTAATATATAATAACCGCTGTTATTAATAGTAAAACATAAAATCGTCAGTTATTAAATAGTAAATAATAATATAATCGTCAGTTATTAAATAGTAAATATATAATAACCGTCAGTTATTAAAAAGTAAATTATAATAATCGTCATTTAAATAGTAATATATAATACCCGTCAGTTATTAAATAGTATATATAATAACCACAGTTTATAAATAGTAAATATATAATAATCGTCAGTTATTAAATATAAAAATAAAATAACCGTCATGTTATTAAATAGTAAATATATAATAACGTCAGTTCTAATAAATAGTAAATATATAATAACGTCAGTTATTAAATATTAAATTATAATAACCGTCCAGTTTTAAATAGTAAATACACAATAACAACCAGTTGTTATTAAATAGTAACTATAAAATAACCACAGTTTTAAATAGTAATATATAATAGTAATAATAATAACCATCAGTTTTTAATAGTAATGTATAATAATCGTCAGTTACTAAATAGTAAAAATATAATAACCGTCAGTTATTAATAGTAAATATAATAACCGTCAGTTATTAAATAGTAAATATAATACTAACCGTCAGTTGTTAAATAGTAAATATAATAATCGTCAGTTATTAAATAGTAAATATATAATAACCGTCAGTTATTAAATAGTAAATACATAACAACCAGTTGTTATTAAATAGTAACTATAAAATAACCAGCAGTTATTAAATAGTAAATATATAATAACCGTCAGTTATTAAATAGTAAATATATAATAACATCTTTATTAATAGTAAATATATAATAACCGTCAGTTATTAAACAGTAAATATATAATAACCGTCAGTTATTAAATAGTAAATACATAACAACCAGCAGTTAGTAAATATATAATAACCGTCAGTTATTAAATAGTAAATATATAATAACTGTCAGTTATTAAATAGTAAATATATAATAACCATCAGTTATTAATAATAAATATATAATAATCGTCAGTTATTAAATAGTAAATATATAATAACCGTCAGTTATTAAATAGTAAATATATAATAACCGTCAGTTATTAAATAGTAAATATATACTAACCGTCAGTTGTTAAATAGTAAATATATAATAATCGTCAGTTATTAAATAGTAAATATATAATAACCGTCAGTTATTAAATAGTAAATACATAACAACCAGTTGTTATTAAATAGTAACTATAAAATAACCAGCAGTATTAAATAGTAAATACATAACAACCAGTTGTTATTAAATAGTACTATAAATAACCAGCAGTTTTTAAATAGTAAATATATAATAGTAAATATATAATAACCATCAGTTATTAAATAGTAATGTAAATAATCGTCAGTTTACTAAATAGTAAAAAATAATAACCGTCAGTATGAAATAGTAAATATAATAACCGTCAGTTATTAAATAGTAAATATATACTAACCGTCAGTTGTTAATAGTAAATATATATAATCGTCAGTTATTAAATAGTAAATATATAATAACCGTCAGTTATTAAATAGTAAATACATAACAACCAGTTGTTTTAAATATTAACTATAATAACACCAGTAATAAATAGTAATATATAATAACCGTCAGTTATTAAATAGTAATATATAATACCATCGTTTATTAAATAGTAAATATTAATACCGTCAGTTTTTAAATAGTAATATATAATAACCGTCAGTTATTAATAGTAAATACTAAACAACACAGCAGTTAGTAAATATATAATAACCTCAGTTATTAAATAGTAAATATATAATAACTGTCGTTATTAAATAGTAATATTAATAACCATCAGTTATTAAATAAATATTAATAATCGTCAGTTATTAAATATAAATATATAATAACCATCAGTTATTAAATAAATACATAACAACCAGTTGTAATTAAAGGGCATGTCCACCCCAAACTATAATCCCCCCCTAATGGCCCCACCATGTAGTGTAGTGTATCCTTACCTCACATCCCAGCTCCATAGGGTTCTCCTGTAGCCCCCCCTAAAGTCCAAAAACTGTCCACCAGGAGGCTAGCAGGACTCTGCGCTGCTACCTTGCCTCCAGTAGATATTTGTCATGCGTACTGCAGCCCTTCTTCCCCCCTCCCTCCCCCCCTCTCCCTCCCTCTCCCTCCCGTTCTACTATCTCTTCCCCCTAGCATAAACCCCCTTAATATGATGTTCCCCCCCATGTCCCCCAGCCCCAACCGCAAATTTTTTATTTTCCAAAAGCTCCCCAAACTCTTACTTACCTCTCCTCTTTCCTCCGCTGCACTGACTGACCGGCAGCCGCGTTCCGTGATGGCTGCCGCTCAGCCAATCACAGTCGCGACTGCCGGTCCCGCCCTCTGCTTGCATTCTCGCAAGCAGAGGCCGGCATGCGGCGGAGGACGAGGGAGGTAAGTAAGAGTTTGGGGGGCTTTGGAAAATAATATATGCGGTTGGGCTGGCAGACATTGGGGAACATCATATTAAGGGGGTTTTATGCTAGGGGGAGGGATAGAGAATGGGAGGGAGAGGAGAGGGAGAGGGAGGGAGAGGGTGGCATACCTTAAATAGTAATATATAATAACCACAGCATATTAAATAATAAATATATAATAACCGTCAGTTATTAAATAGTAAATACATATGAACCAGTTGTTATAAAATAGTAAATATATAAACCAGCAGATATTAAATAGTAATATATAATTAACCAGCAGTTATTAAATAGTAAATATATAATAACCAGCATGTTATGAAATAGTAAATGTATAATAACCAGCAGCTATTAAATAGTAAATATAAATAACCAGCAGTTAATAAATAGTAAATATATAATAACCAGCAGTTTATGAAATAGTAAATGTATATAACCAGCAGATATTAAATATTAAATATATAATAGCCAGCAGATATTAAATTAAATATATATAATGGCATTATGAATAGTAAATATCTAATACCAGCAGTTATTAATTAGTAAATATATAATAACCATCAGTTTATTAAATAGCAAATACATAACAACCATTTGTTATTAAATAGTAATATATAATAACCAGCAGATATTAAATAGTAATATATAATAACCGGCAGTTTATAAATAGTAAATATATAATAACCAGCAGTTATAAATAGTAAATGTATAATAACCAGCAGATATTAAATAGTAATATATAATAGCCAGCAGTTAATAAATAAATATATAATAACCAGCAGTATGAAATAGTAAATATATAATAACCAGCAGTTATGAATAGTAAATATATAATAACCACAGATATTAAATAGTAAATATATAATAACCGGCCATTTATTAAATAGTAAAATATATAATAACCAGCAGTTTGAAATAGTAAATGTATAATAACCAGCAGCTATAAATAGTAAATATTAATAACCACAGTTAATAAATAGTAAATATAATAACCAGCAGTTAGTTTAAATAGTACATGTATAATAACCACAGATATTAAATAGTAAATATTAATGCCAGCATATATTAAATGTAAATTATAATAGCCAGCAGTTATAAATAGTAAATATCTAATAACCAGCATTTATTATTAAATATATAATAACCATCGGTTATTAAATGCAAATACATAACAACCAGTTGTTATTAAATATATAATAACCAGCAGATATTAAATAGTAAATATAAATAACCGGCAGTTATTAAATAGTAAATTTTAATAACTGCAGTTATGAAATAGTAAAAAATAAACCGGCAGTTATTAAATAGTAATATATAATAAACCATCAGTTATTAAATAGTAATATTAATAACCACAGTTATAAATAGTAAATGTATAATAACCAGCAGCTATTAAAATGTAATATATAATCACCATCAGTTAATAATAGTAAATATATAATAACCAGCAGTTATGAAATAGTAAATGTATATATACCAGCATATATTAAATAGTAATATATAATTAGCCAGCAGATATTAAATAGTAAATATATAGCCAGCAGTTAAATAGTAAATATCTAATAACCAGCAGTTATTAATTAGTAATATATAATAACCATCGGTTTATTAAATAGCAATACATAACAACCATTGTTATTAAATAGTAATATATAATAACCAGCAGATATTAATAGTAAATATATAATAACCGGCAGTTATTAAATAGTACATATAATAACCAGCAGTTATGAAATAGTAATGTATATAACAGCAGATATAAATAGTAAATATATAATACCAGCAGTAATAAAATAGTAAATATATATAACCAGCAGTTATGAAATAGTAAATATATAATAACCAGCAGTATAAATAGTAAATATAATACTCACAGATATTAAAGACAAATAATAATACCGGCAGTTATAATAGTAATATATAATAGCCAGCAAGATATTAAATAGTAAATATATAATAGCCAGCAGTTTGTGAATAGTAAATATTAATAACCAGCAGATATTAAATAGTAATTATATAATAACCCAGTTATTAAATAGTAATAATATAATATAACCAGCAGTTATGAAATAGTAATGTATAATAACCAGCAGATATTAAATGTAAATATATAATAACCAGCAGTTATGAAATAGTAAATGAAATACCCCAGCTATTAATAGTAATATAAATAACCAGCAGTTAATAAATAGTAAATATATAATACCAGCATTTATGAATAGTACATGTAATAACCAGCAGATATTAAATAGTAAATATATAATAGCCAGCAGATATTAATAGTAAATATATAATAGCCAGCAGTTATGAAATAGTAAATATCTAATAACCAGCAGTATTAATTAGTAAATATATATAACCATTGTTTTAAATAGCAAATACATAACAACCAGTTGTTATTAAATAGTATATATAATAAACCACAGATAGTAAATAGTAAATATATAAACCGGCGTTATTAATAGTAAATATTTAATAACTGGCTTTATGAAATAGTAAAAAAAAATAACCGGCAGTTATTAATAGTAATATATAATAACCAGCTTAATAAATAGTAATATAAATAACCACAGTTATAAATAGTAATGTATAATACCAGCAATATTAAATAGTAAATATATATAGCCAGCAGATATTAAATGAAATATATAATAGCCAGCAGTTATGAAATAGTAAATATCTAATAACCAGCGTTATTAAAGTAAATTATAATAACCATCAGTTATTAAATAGTAAATACATAACAACCGGTTGTTATAAATAGTAAATATATAATAACCAGCAGAAATTAAATAGTAAATATATAATAACCGGCAGTTATAAATAGTAAATATTTAATGACTGGCAGTTATGAAATAGTAAATTAAAAAACCAGCAGTTAGTAAATAGTAAATATATAATAACCAGCAGTTAATAAATAATTAAATATATAATAACCAGCTTTATGAAATAGTAAATGTATAATAACCAGCATTTATTAAATAGTAACATATAATAACCAGCAGATATTAAATAGTAAATATATAATAACCAGCAGTTATGAAATAGTAAATATATAATAACCAGCAGTTATTAAATAGTAAATATAATAACCAGCAAATATTAAATAGTAAATATATAATAACCAGCAGTTTATCAAATGTAAATATCTAATAACCGCAGTTATTAATAGTAAATACATAACAACCAGTTGTTATTAATAAGTAAATATATAATAACCAGCAGTTATGAAATAGTAAATTTATAATAACCAGCATTTATTAATAGTAAATATATAGTACCAGCAGATATTAGAATGTAGTAATACACTGGCAGTTATTAATAGTACAATTAATAACCAGCAGTTATTTAATAGTAAAAATGTATAAATACCAGCATTATAATAGTATATATATAATAACCAGCAGATATTAAATAGTAAATATTTATACTGGCATATTATGAAATAGTAAATAAAAATAACCGGCAGTTTTATTAAATAGTAACTATATAGTATAAATGCCAGCAGTATATATAATATAGTAAAATATATATATAATCCAGCATTATAATAGTAAATATATATACCAGCAGTATTAATAGTAAATATTAATAAAACCAGCACTTAATAAATATACCATATATAATAAGCCAGCGTTATGAATATAAATATATAATAACCAGCCAGTATAAAAGTAAGTATATAATAACCGCAGTTATGAAATAGTAATATAATAACCGGCAGTTAATACAATAGTTAATATACAATAACCACCATTTATGAATAGTAAATTAATAACAGCATTAATAAATAGTAAATATATAATAACCAGCAATTATTGAATAGTAAATTATAATAACCGCCAGTTATTAAATAGTAAATATATACAACCATCAATTATTAAATATAATATATAATACCCCAGTTATTAAATAGTAAATATATAACCACCAGTTGTTATTAATCTATATATATATAATAACCAGCAATATTAATTATTAAAAATATATAATAACCGGCAGTTATGAAATAGTAAATATATAACAGCAGTTAATAGTAATATATTAAACCAGCAGTATGAAATAGTAAATATATAATAACCAGCACTTAATAAATAGTAAATATATAATACCAGCATTTATGAAATAGTAAATATATAAAACCAGCAGTTATGAAATAGTAATATATAATAACCAGTTAATTAATAGTAAATATATATAACCAGCAGATATTAATAGTGAAATATATAATAACCGCAAGTTTATGAAATATGTAAATATATAATAACCAGCAGTTAATTAATATTAAATATATAATAACCAGCACTTAATAAATAGTAATATATAATACCGCAGTTATGAAATAAGTAAATATATAATAACCAGCACTTATAAATAGTAAATATATATAACCACAGTTAATGAATAGTAAATATATAATAACCAGCTTTTAGAATTAGTAAATATATAATAACCAGCAGTTAATAATAGTAAATTATAATAACAGGCAGTTATGAAATAGAAAATATAGAATAACTGGCAGTTATTAAATAGTAAATATATAATAACAGGCAGTTTAAAAATAGTAAATATATAGTAACCAGCAGTTATGAAATAGTAAATATATAATACCGGCAGTTAATAAAATAGTTAATACAATAACCAGCATTATGAAATAGTAATATATATAATAGCAGTTATAAATAGTAAAATAATAATAACCAGCAATATTAAATAGTAAATATATAATAACCGCCAGTTATTAATAGTAAATATATAACAACCAGTTTTATTAAATAGTATATATATAATACCACAGAATATTAAATATTAAATATATAAAACCAGCAGTTTTGAAATAGTAAATATATATAATAACCAGCAGTTATGAAATGTAAATATTAATACCAGCATTAATTAATAAATATATAATAACCAGCATTATAAATAGAAATATATAATAGCCAGTATTAGGAAATAGTAAATATATAATAACCAGCAGTTAATAAATAGTAAATATATAATAACCAGCATTTATGAAATAGTAAATATATAATACAGCAGTTAATAATATAAATATATAATCACCAGCATTATGAATAGTAAATATAATAAAGCAGTTAATAAATATAAATATATAAAACCAGCAATTATTAAATAGTAAATATATAATAACCGCCAGTTATTAAATAGTAAATATATAACAACCAGTTGTTATTAATAGTAATATATATATATAACCAGCAATATTAAATAGTAAATAATAATAAACCAGCATTTATGAAATAGTAAATATCATACTGGCAGTTATTAAATAGTATATATAATAACCGGCAGTTATTAAATAGTAAATACTAAAACCAGTTGTAATAATAGTAATAATAATACCACAGTTATGAATAGTAAATTATAATAACCAGCAGTTAATTAAATGTAATATATAATAACCCGCAGATATTAAATAGAAAATTATATAAATAACCGGCAGTTTATTAATAGTAAATATATAATAACCAGCAGTTATTTAATAGTAAAATGTATAATAACCCAGTTATTAAATAGTATAATATAATACCGCAATATTAAATTAAATGTATATAACGACGTTTAAATAGTAATATATATAACCAGCAGCTATTTAATAGTAAAGTATATAAACCAGCAAGTTAGTAAATAGTAAATATATAAGACCCAGCATTTTAATAGTTATATATAATAACACAGATATAAATAGTAATTTAATAACTGCAGTTGAATAAATAAAAAATACTGGCAGTTATTAAATAGTAAATATATAATAACCAGCATTTTATAATAGTAAATATAATAACCAGCAGTTATTAAATAGTATAATATAATAACCAGCATAGTTAAATAGTAATGTATATACATGACAGTTATTAAATAGTAAAATATACTACCAGCAGTTATGTAAATGTATAATCACCAGCAGTTTTACAAATAGTAAATATCTAATAACCAGCAGTTATTAAATAGTAATATATAATAACCAGCAGATATTAAATAGTAAAGTATATTAATAACGGCAGTTATGAAATAGTAAAATAAAAATAAACTGGCATTATTAAATAGTAAATATATAATAACCAGCATTAATTAAATAGTAAATATATAAATAACCGCAGTTTTATGAAAAAAAGTAAATATATATCAACCAGCAGTTATTAAATTAAATATATAATAACCGCACTTAATTAAATAGTAATATATAATACCAGCAGTTTAGGAACTATAATATATAATAACCAGCAGTTTCGACATAGTAAATATAATAACCAGCAGTTATGAATAGTAAATATATAATAACCAGCACTTAATAATAGTAAATATATAATAGCCAGCAGTTTTGAAATAGTAAATATATAATAGCCACATTTTATGGAAATAGTAATATATAATAACCAGCACTTATAATATAGTAATATATCATACCAGCAGTTATGAATAGTAAATATATAATAACAGCAGTTATTAAAGTAAATATATAATAACCAGTGCCATTAGAAAAGTAAATATATAATAACCGCAGTTATTAATAGTAAATATATATAACCACCAGTTAATTAAATAGTAAATATAATACCAGCAGTTATAAATAGTAATATATAATAACCAGCCGTTAATTAATAGTAAATATATAATAACCAGCAGTTATTAAATAGTAAATATATAATAACCGTCAGTTATTAAATAGTAAATACATAACAACCAAAGTTATGAAATAGTATAATAACCGCAGTTATTAATAGTAAATATAATAACTGTCAGTTATTAAATAGTAATTATAATAACCCATGCAGTTATTAAATAATAAATATATAATCTGCAGTTTTAAATAGTAATATTATAACCATCAGTTATTTAATAGTAAATACATACACCCAGGTTTAATTAAAGGATGAAATAGTAAATGTTATAATACCGCAGATATTAAATAGTAATATATAATAGCCACAGATATTAAATAGATAATATATAATAAGCCAGCAGTTAGGTAAATAGTAAATATCATAATACACCAGTTATTAATTAGTATATATATAATAACCATCGTTATATTAATAGCAATATAACATACGCAGTTGTTATTAAATAGTAATATATAAGAACAGCATTAAGTATAATAGTAAATAGTATAATAACCGCACAGTTATTAAATAGTAATATAGTAATAATCAACCAGCAGATATAAATAGTAAATATATAATCCCGGCAGTTATGAAATAGTAAATATATAATAACTTCATATATTTTACTATTTAACTATTACTGCGTCGCTGGAACCCGAAAGGGAAGGTGCTTCCAGTCTTACGCTTCCATTAAAAAGGTGTTTTTTTTTGTCCCTAACAAATTTTTCCTTTGTGACTGGGGTGGCTGGCACTGTCACAGTGGAAACGTACACGCACGCCACGTAAAGTAGGTGGTTAACTCCTCCTCTTGGCCCTTAGTGCCCTTTAGTATTTCTTTTCTTCTTTCTCTTATATAGCAGTTAATTTCTTTATTATCACACCACAGTAGTTGTTTTTTAGTTGTTTTTGGGGACTAATTTTGGCTACTTTCAGACGAACACTGTTCTTCATCTGGCTGTGTTTTGTTACTTGGAAGGTTTCTTCTACGTTGGCGAGGAAATGCCGCATACACAGCTTTTATGGCCGCAACTCTGAAAATTGGCCCTAATACAAGACATCAACACCCACAATTCATGGCATAGGCATGGACTGGTGGCGATCTTTGTCAAGTTTCTCTGTTTTCATATCAACTTAAAAATTTTACTTAATTCGACAATCTTTTTGTTTAGTAAAGATCACAAGCTTATTTCTCCCAATTTTTGCCACATACGTTTTTCATTTTTGTTATCATTTCAGTCTACTATATGTACTAATACAATCCTATAGTTTGATCATAGCACAGGATTGAATTCTGCAGGTTCTCCTGCCAGCATATCGGCATCTGGTGCAGCTGTAATATTGTGATCGCTGGTTGGCCAGTTAGATATTGTAGCTCGGTCCAATTCTCTCAGATGACCCCAATCCATGCTCAATGCTTCAAGTTCCTACAGAGAACAATGTCCTAGTCAGGTCGATTCGGCTTGGTTTGTTTATTCAGTACTGTCCAGTCCCAAGATGGATCTCCTATTCTAAGTAGAGAGACGAACTTCATAAATTCAGGTCCCATTAAAGTTAATAGGGATTGATAGTTCGAAAGATCCGGATGATTTACAGCAATCAATGGTAACTTACTGTAAATGCTGTGCATAACCTGGTGTAAATGGTCTGGGACATGTCCATATCAACCAAAACCTGTTAAAACACTTCTTATAAACGGGGGGGGCATCTGTCGAGTTTTGCAGAAGCTACATTCGATGGTTACCGGCAATTCGAGGGTTACCGAATGATACATTTGAGGTTAACGGAAATAGAACTCCATAATTCAAGGGTTACCGAAATCGAACAATACTTTCGAGGTTATTAGAAATAAAACGCATACTTGCGAGGTTGGCGAACGATACATTCGAAGTATTAGCACTAACAATCCATAGCATTCGAGGGTTACCGAAAACCGAACGATACTTTTATGAGGGTTACTGAAAATTGAGCTAACATGCGGGTTATGCGAGACATTCAAAAGGGTTAGCGAAAACTATCCCTTACGATTCGGAGATATCGAAAACGACGATACTTTGCAGAGGTTAGCGTACATACATCTAGGGTTAGTGAATGGTTCCGTAATCGAAAATATTGAATTTACGATAATAATAGAACAATATAGCCCGCGTCCAGAAAACTAACTAGTTTTCAGCCTTACCTAGTTTGAATAGTTTTAAGTTTGTCGCGAATTCATATAGTTTGGCTTCAACCCAGTTCGGAGTTCATTTTTGTGTCCATCTTTATTTCTAACATTAAGACCAGTAGAAAGCAGTGAGAACCTTTTCGTCCCTAACGATTTTCTATTTGAAAAATTCTAGTTCTGCTGGCTCCGATTTTCGTATGAGATGGGATCTGGTCGGTCTCGTACCTAGGAATCCAAACACGGAACCCCTTGGTTCTGAAATCTGAGATGTTCGCGTCCGAAACAGATCATTCGGAGGGTCGGGACTGTCGTTGAAGCCTATTTTTCTATAATTACCGAAATGTTTGAGGATACTAATACCCAAAATTAGTCTCCGATCGTATTTTCGAGGATTATCCAACATTACAAGGCTATTTTGGTTTTCCTGAGATCTGTAACATCCGAAATGGAATGAAACTTGACAGTTTCGCGCATCTCTTATTTCAGTATTTCCGGAAGATTCAAAATCGAGGGCGTTGTGAATCCACTATTCTCTCCATGTTCAAAATTGAGGGTTTCACGTTACTTTCAGGAGAATCAACTAAAGTTCTTATCGTTTAAAATGGTGGCTAATTTTGGCACCAACCATCAGAACTTATTCTAACATTTGAAAGCTTACATCTGATTGGTTGGGGCAAAATTAGCACCATTTAAACGATACAAACTTTTATTGAATAACCTGTTATATTTGTCGCAAAATTGACCGGAATATTTCGATAATGTCCTAATAGTTTGGTTTAGAAAATTGCAAATTACTAGAATATTTGATTTTGACAATTTGATGATTATTGAAAATCCAGGAAAGCCTCTCCAGACTCGGAAAAATACGCCAACCGGGTTTCGACATAATTCTCGAATATGAAAATATCTGTCTCAAAAGCTTCTGCAGCTTCTCACCGTATTCCCTTTGCAACCACTAAGTAACAATTTTTGACCTAGCTCAGAAATGACCGTTTAGCATATTGTAGCCATTTCTTAGACACCTAGATGACTCTAAAAGTGCATTGTTTACTTTATGATGCTTTTAAAATGCGTTGGTGAACTAAAAGAAATTCAGCCAATAGACGACTATAGCCAACCGTTCGAATCACAAAGCCTGTGCTCTTTCTTAGCTCTTCGGTACACACGTACAAACCTGACACGTGGTACGTAACGAAATACGCTTGTGACCAAATGTCATTTCACGATGTCATGGGCTCTTTCCGATTCGGACGGGCCCCACGCGTCCGTACTTGGGCCTTGCATACATGTAAATAGATATGTCTTTGATCATTACATGTACAAAAACAGACATAAAATTCGTTTATTTAAAAGTTTGTTTTTTCATGGTTATCAATAAAAGTTTCTATCGTTACACAATGGGGTGCTAATTTTGCGCCACCAATCTATTGTAGCTTTCAAATGTTCAATAAGATCTGATTGGTTGGGGCAAATTTAGCACACATTTTTTAACGATAGATAACTTTAATTGAAATTTTAATGATAGACATTTATTGAAATCTCTCCTGTGTTTGTGTTTAAATACTTATTGCAGTAAACAGTACTCTTTAACTTGTTTAGCTTTCAACGTGCTTGACAATGTTCTGTAGTCAGTTAGTTAGAATATTAATTATTCAGACATGATTCATAAAACAGCACAAAAACCCATCACTTCCTCATTCTCTTCCACAGCCTTTTGAGGATACAAAATAGCTTATTGCTCCATGAACACAGAGCGTGTATATTCATTGGCAAACCAGCTTGCCCAAATCCATTTAATTGTCGCGCTCTCAAAAAATCGAACATTACACTTTAATAAATTTAATTATTAATATCCATATACTGGAGTATTATCCATATACTGTACCTTAATCCTAATGTTTTAAGCATTTGGAAAGATAAGGGGCATATTTTATAAACGGGCAGGCAGTGCGGTATCGAGGAAGGTCTCGATACCACTGGTTTAAGATGATTTTGGCACACAGCTGTAAAGATACCACTGGGGTCCTTCAAAGGTAATTTTACTCAACGTTTCCCTGTTCATACTGATAGTACCCAGAAGAGGACCAAAGCACTTGGCGACTTAGGTTGGTCACACTAGTGTATTTCGATGTGATTTGCATAGGGGCAAATCGCACAAAGCATCGGGCACCACTGAGATTAAGTGCATGTGTCCAGAATTCTGCACTGCATGCAGTGGAATTTTGTGTTTTAGCACATCATCATGTTCCACCCTCACCATATGTCTCTCTGTCCTGTACGCTCACGCACAAGCTCAATCAGGACGCGGCTGCCGGTCCGCCTCCTGCTTGCATTTCCCGTGGGGAGAGAGGCATGGTAAGTATTGATCGAGAGGACTTTCTGTGCAGACCAGTATATGCGTTTGGGGTTGGGGGAAGGGAGCAGTACATATCATTCAAAAATGTTGTACAAGGTGGGACTATGCCCTTTAAGGGACTGTGTAGTATTGATGGAAATAGTGTCCAGTCTCCTTACCATATAATTTTGACCATTGTGTCATAAAAGGACGCCATTGTAAACTATCTACTAAAATACAGCCTCTTACTCTCTAAATAAAAATGTTAGTATTTATTTAAGGTGGCAAATGCCTGCACCAACTGCTGCTGTAAATTATATGCAGGGCAAAGCTTTTAACCTCTTATTGCATCATTCCCAAAGATGTTTATTGCACGATCACAGCAAATCCTTAACAGATGCCTCAACAGAGCATGTGCATTTTGTAGATGCGACATTCGTTTTTGTGCCACGCAGAGGAGACCTGTCATTTATAAAACAGGAAACATCGCCATTCCTACAAAGACCTAAAGACCTATGTAAAGTATATTAAAGAAAATGTAATGGATTCCAACCTCAAAAAGCACGAAACAGGTTGAAGTTGGGGCTATAGCGTTGTCAACTCATATCAAAAAAGCTCAAAAGCGTGATGTAGATAAAACAGTGATGGAATTTTGGTTTGAAATTCATGAATGGAGCATACAAGATCTGAAATTACTGATCATGGTGCATTTCACTAAGCTAAGAGACCATTTAGATATACTTTTCCTTAAATCATAAGGCCACGCTTCAGGGGGGGAGGAGGAGGTACTTACTCTGTCCCGGGCCTGCGAGTGTCTTCTGGGGCCGCGAGACCTTGAGTGCTACTAAAAAAATTGGCCCGATTTTCTGAACATAAGTAGCATCGGGCCCTCAAGTTACTCATCAATGATTGCATCACAGATCTCAGTGGGTGGCCGCATCACAAGTCAATATCTCAGGCCGTCTGCTGCGGTCCGCGTCTACTGTGGCAAGACTTAGCCTTACTAATGTGGTCACATGCAAGTCATAGGCCAGCCCCAGCTATTAGTGCAGCGTGGGGGAAGGAAATAGCCCAGGGCTAGAAATAATATTCCCTTCCATCCATGATCCACAGCTAGCCAGCCCCAGGAGCTGTGCACATCTTACAAATTGTAATTTAACAGTCCTGGACTCTGGCCTACATTGCTTGCGGTTGGTTGGGTTGGCTGGTTGATGACTATTTTGCAGAGTCGTTGTCGGCAATGATCTATGATTATCAAGGTCTGTATGCCAAACCTTCATTAGAGCCTGGGTGCCATACCATTTTGACCAGTGTCTGGGTGCAAACCATTATCAGTAGTCTGTGTAAATGATTTTATGATTGTCAATGTCTGTTGCAACCCTTTATTCAGTGTCTGTGTGCCAATCCTTTATCAGAGTCTTGTGCCAATGATTTTATGATAATCAGTGTCTGTTGCCTAACCCTTTATCATCAGTTTGGGGTGCCAACCATTTATCAGAGTCGTGCCAATTGTTTTTATTAGTGCTGTGTGCCACCCTTTTAGCATCGTTTGCCGAATGAATTTTACCAGTTTTTTTGTCGCAACCTAATTAATCCAGCAGTCCTGGGTGCCAACTATTTAATCAGGAATCTAACTCCAATGATTTTACAGTATCTGTGTGACACCTGTTATTAGAGTCTGTGCCAATTAGATTTAGCAAAAAAAAGTGTCTGGTTGCCGGCACTACTGTATTTAGTGATATGTGTGTTCTAAATGTATTATGTTTTATTTGGGTGGCCATGATTTACCCAGATGGGCCCAAAAGTCGATGGCGCCCGCCTTATTCACCAATACAGCATGCTAGATATGAAGTGGCTTAAATCGAGTAGAACATGTGTAATGCATGCACAGTGGTGCGTGCATGGTGGTTTGCTAGTCTCATTCCTATTTTGAACCTCCATCAGAAACACTATAAAGAGACAGTAATTAGTCAAATGCCTATTCTTAAGATGTTTGTCTAAGCTATCTATTCTGTCTAATGTCTGTCCTAGTGTATGGCCATTTAAGTGGTGATTATCAGCATTTCGACTAATGCTTATTTCTAACCTGACTGACATCAAAAAATTTTCTTGGTAATGTAACATTGTGGTTTATACCACAGATATATAGTAGTATAAAACAGCCACTATAATCGGACACAGTACTTGGGTACCTTATCTTGCAATTCGCATCTTGAAAATTCCATTTTATTGTTTATATCAGCATCATAAAATTTACCTACCAGTTTGTCTTAGGCCCTGATGTGTTTACGAATTTAAATAAGCATAAAATTACGTTTGGGCAAAAAGCAAGCCTTGTTTGGTTCATATTGTCTAAACTATGTATTTGGCTGCCTTTCAAAATCTTTCTTTTTATTTTATTTATAAACTAGACCATCTTTCATTGGGGTGAACGTAAATTTGGTAATCAAAATCGAGTCCATTATAAATCATGTGAAAGCTTAGGAAGTTTGTTTCAGTAAATTAGATGTTGGATGTGGTGTTGATTGGTTTTGGGATTGTGAAGCGCAGTGTCCACCATGCAAATCTACTGGTTCTTATATGATGACCCCCTGAGGACAGCATGCGTGGGCTCAGATTGGTTAGCATTCTGATGCCTTGCCAAGCGCTGGGTCATGCAAGGAGTTTGTATTGTCTCACCCGTGCTTGCGTGGTTTAGATTGATTGTAACGCTCTTCAGGGGGCAGGGCCTGGTATGTGAATTGTGTAAATAATTGTAAAGCGCGCATACATTGAAGTACAAGCCGCAACTTTCTAACATTCATTAAAGTGGCCAAAATGTGCTCTTATTGGGGCTAGAATAGGATATTGGCTAGAACTGAACATTTCTATAGAAATCCATTCACATATTCTTAATTTATAAATTTGTTGTGTTTTTCTAAAAAGGCTATTAACAAGCATCTACTTAGGGATGGCCAGTGTCGCGGGATCCGGAACCCCGGATCCGGCCGGCGGATTATTTTTTCTGTTTGCAAACGGCGGATTTCTGTCCGCCTTCCGAACTCCTACTGCTCGTATTTCATCGTATTTCGAAAATACGAGAAATCTCCGTAATTTTTGAAATTTTGAAAAACAAAAGAGAGTTTCTCTGAGTTTTCGTAAATAGTATTTCTCAGAAAATTTTTCATAAATTCACGAGGTTACTCATATTTTCGAAAATATACGTATTTTCAAATTTGAAATTACTGAGAAATCTCGTAATTTCGAGGATATTTTTCTGGATTTAATGGGTCGCGCTTCTGCGGATTTTTCTGAATTTTCGGATTAGTCCGAAAATTCGCGGATGCCTCGACGGACGTATCGTTTCTCAAGTTCGGACATCTCTAACTCTACTTACGTGCTTTAAAATTCCTTTTGAGGGGTTTTAACACAAATAGTAATAGTATTATAGTAAACAGAATTATATTTTCCTATTGAAGTACACTTGGAAATCACCCTGGAAAGGTCTGTCTTGTGCATTCTTATAAGATACGTCGGGATGAACAACCATTAGATCAAGTATGTTTGAAAACGACGCACAATTCCCTAACTATCAAAGTCCTTGAAAGGTAATGATGGAGTTTTAGTGTTTTTCAGACATTGGTTTCTATACATCATTTCTATATTTAATTTTTTCTCATATGACAAGCTAACAAAACTTTTAATCTCAGCTATTTAGGGGGACATTCTTTTACACATTGGGGGTCTATAGAGGGGTGTAGCACAAAAGAAGGTGCAGTAATCTATGCCACATGGCTTATTTATATGACACATGTTTGATTCCTTTCTAATTTAGTTCAATGTCAGTCCAAACCACGCAGGAAACTGTAAATTTGAAAGTCTCTAATTATTTGGCCCGTCTGTCATGCATTAATTTCAGGATCAGTATATTGTGATCTGGAGGAGCAGAATTGTGTCAAACTAGAACAGATGTAAAAAAAAACAAACCAACTCCTAGTTGAAAAGTAATTTTAAGCTATGCCAATCATGGAAACCTGCAAGCACATAATCTGGTAGATGTATGTAGCTTCATGTATGTTTTAAGTGACTGAGTGTTGCCCATCCTTTGCATACTTATTAGACTCTTTTCCTGCCCCTCCTGACGCTTTACCAAAAGCACATGTGCTGCTCAGAGAGGTGAAGTCAACCTTTAGTATCGCTTTAGACCGTTAGTTGGCCCCACAATTTTTTAGATTTGATCGATATTACCCTTAAAAACATATTCATTGTCATTGATACAATAAAAAACTCTCATAGATGACCCTAAGCTCTATCACATTAACCATTTTAAGTGATAAGGATTCCTGAGTGAACTTTCTTTAGCCCTTGTTTTTCTCAGGGTCCAATCAAAGATCATGTGCTTGCGGATTACCATTCGACAAAGCATGGATGTAACATACATTTTACTGTATGTACACCAATATGTAGGGCCAATAGATGTAATATGTATGGATGTACGTAAATCCAATGCCATTTTGTATATGTAATGCATGTATGCATTTAGGGTTGCCAATGAATTGTATATATATGATGTATGTTTGTGGTTTGTCCAATTGGGAATGTATTATAAAAGCCACTACTGTACGTGGGTTATTAAGATGCCAAGACGAAAGGGGGGTTTTTGTATGTATTGGGTTGCTGATGGGCCAGGGGTATGTTAGAGCATATGTAATGCCATGATTGTAGTAATTGGTATGTATGTAATGCATGTAATGCCAAGATCGAATGTACAGTTGTGGTTCAAATGATTCACCGGGGTCTGGGCCAATGCTGTAGAGGGGTGTTAGAGGGAATCAGTGTACATTTGTTAATTGTTTTCAGAGATGAAATCTTCCAAGGACTTTTTTAAAGAACCAATTGCTCACTCTGAAAAATGACATTAATGTGTGTGTGTGGGGTTTTTGTAGGATATAGGTATTAAAATGTTTTTTTTTGTGATTTTTCATTGACACATTATTTTACCCTTTAAAGGACTACCACTCTTAAGAAGGGGTCGTAGAGGTTCATTCCGTGTTTTCGATCAGGTATTGGAAACATGTGGATTTGTGTCTCAATCAGTTCAGATCAGCGGAGAATCGCTCACCCATTAGCAGGATGTTAAAATGACTTGTGAAGACTTAGCTCCTTCCGGGGACATTTCACTGGTGTGTTGTACAAACAGGTGAAGTCAGCGAATGGGTGGCTTGGGTCCGGTGTAGACAAGAAGCAGAATGGTGAGTTCTCTCACAGGAAGGGCAATAAATTTTGGGGGTCGTAAAGAAGATTGCAAAGATGTTTAAACCTAGCCAGACAGACACCACATAAGGAAGCATCATTGGGTGCAGAGAATTCAAGGCAATGGGGGCCTTGTTGAAAACGCACCTCCCATACAAAGCCCCATAGAAAGTCCCATACACAGCCCCATAGAAAGTCCCATACACAGCCCCATAGAAAGTCCCATACACAGCCCCATACCCATACGCAGCCCCATAGAAAGTCTCATACACAGCCCCATAGAAAGTCCCATACACAGCCCCATAGAAAGTCCCATACACAGCCCCATAGAAAGTCCCATACACAGCCCCATAGAAAGTCCAATACACAGCCCCATAGCAAGTCCAATACATAGTTCCATACACAGATGTGCCCTGTATACCTTTCTGTGCAGCCTGAATACTTAAAGAACTTTTTTTTGCAGCTGGTGCTGCAAAAGCAACACACCAATCAGTAATTGGGCTGCTTTCTTTGCCCCCAATAGTCTGCCGGGTCCCACCCACCCAGACTCTTTATATGACCCATCCAGCCCCTGCTCATAGTCATGCCCACCAAACAGTTATATGACCCATCCAGCCCCTGCTCATAGTCATGCCCACCAAACAGTCTGGCAGAGCATATCACACAGCATATCAGCCGATAAGTGTACATATTAGATCATAGGTTCCTAACTGAAATGCTGATGCCATTTCCAAAAAAATTGGGCCCCCATGAACTAATCTGTGTACACTCATCGGCTGACATTGTTAAGTGATATGTCCTGCCAGATGTTTTCGGGGAGCAAGCATTGTCCTTTGTGGATTTATATAGCGCCAACATCTTCTGTATCGCTTTACAATTACATGAATACAGTAAAAAACTGCTGCACGGCTAATGGAAAGCTGTCTATCTGTATGGGGCTGATTAGGTAAATCCCATGTACATAGCTTTATTAGTTAGTAAACATTACAAAAAAATAAAACCCTTTCTGTCTGTACAAATGTATCAATTCATTAATGTAAATAATAAACACATACAATAAAAGTTCTTATCGTTAAAAATGGTGCTAATTCTGCCCCAACCAATCAAATGTTTGGTTGGGGCATTTCAAATGTTAAATAATATCTGATTGGTTGGGGCAAAATTAGCACCATTTTTAACAATAAGAACTTTTATTGAATCTCCCTGATAATTCGTTTTCTTTCCCATTCCAAAGGAATATCCAACCGTTTCGATTTTATCCACATTTTTTTTTTTTGTTTTTTAATGAACATGTCATGTTTCGTGTATGCAATTTTTTTTTTTATGAAAATAAAAGTTTGAAAATTTTTAAATTCTGTTTGGCTCCGCAATTTCGAACACCACCGGCAGTTCCCGAATTAATACCAGGTTCAGTTTCTCGAACTGGGATTTCATCGACTATTCATATAAATCACGTTTGTAAAACAATATTATTAAAACAGGATGTACACAGACTTATAACATGCCCAGATTCTCACCATTCCCCTTAAAAAATACGGGGGGGTGGGAATCTTTTTCCTTGACATTTAATAAGCAGTGACATCTATCCATGTTCCAGGGGGAAAAACAGGGTCAGAGAAGGAGAAGACTAAAAGCAAAACAGAGAAAACATGATTAAAATAAGTCTCAGATACCCAACCAGAGATATTACGCGTTTCACCTCAAAGTAGGATTTGTGGGATTTTGAGATTTTGCAAAACTTTTTTGTAAAAATTGTGAAAACTTTAATATATATGCATATATATAGAAGAATAGTATAACACAGCACTCCAAAGTTGCTCAACTTTGGAGTGCGGTGTTATACTATTCTTCAAAATAATAGAAAAAATAATAGAAAAATAGACCTGAGGAAGGGGGCACGTATCCCCCGAAACGTTGTGAGATGTTATTAAATAGTAAAAACATAATAATCGTCAGTTATTAAATAGTAAATACATAACAACCAGTTGTTATTAAATAATAACCAGCGTATATTAATAGTAAAATATATAAAAATTGTCAGTTATTAATAGTAAATACATAACAACCAGTTGTTATTAAATAGTAAATATATAATAACCATCGTTATGAAATAGTAAATATATAATAACCGTCAGTTATTAAATAGTAAATATAATAACAACCAGTTGTTTTAAATAGTATATATATTATAACCATCAGTTTGAAATAGTAAATATATAATAACCAGCAGATATTAAATAGTAAATATATAATAACCGGCTGTATTAAATAGTAAATATATAAAAATTGTCAGTATTAAATAGTAATACATAACAACCAGTTGTTATTAAATAGTAAATATTAATAACCATCAGTTATGAAATAGTAAATATATAATAAAGTCAGTTATTAAATAGTATAATATATAACAACCAGTTGTTATTAAATAGTATATATTAATAACCATCAGTTATGAAATAGAAATATATAAGAACCAGCAGATATTAATAGTAAATATATAATAACGGCAGTTATTAAATAGTAAAAACTATAATAATCGTCAGTTTTAAATAGTAATATATAATAATCGTCAGTATTAAATAGAAATATATAATAACCTCAGTGATTAAAAAGTAAATATATATAATCGTCAGTTATTAAATAGGAAATATATAATCCCGTCAGTTATTAAATAGTAAATATATAATAACCATCAGTTATTAAATAGTAAATATATAATAATGTCAGTATAAATAGTAAAAATAAAATAACCGTCAGTTATTAAATAGTAAATATATAATAAACCGTCAGTTATTAATAGTAAAATATAATAACCGTCAGTTATAAATAGTAAATATATAATAACCGTCAGTTATTAAATAGTAAATACATAACAACCAGTTGTTATTAAATGTAATAAAAATAACCAGTTTTAATAGTAATTATAATAGTAAATATAATAACCATCAGTTATTAAATAGTAAATGTATAATAATCTCAGTTAATAAATAGTAAATATAATAAGTCAGTTATTAAATAGTAATATATAATAACCGTCAGTATTAAATAGTAAATATTATACTAACCGTCAGTGTTAAATAGTAAATAGATAATAATCGTCAGTATTAAATAGTAAATATAAATACCGTCAGTTATTAAATAGTAATAATAACAACCAGTTGTTATTAAATAGTAACTATAAAAAACCAGCAGTTATTAATAGTAAATATATAATAACATCGTTTCAGTATTAAATAGTAAATATATAATAACCATCAGTTATTAAAAGTAAATATATAATAACCGTCAGTTATTAAACAGTAAATATATAATAACCGTCAGTATTAAATAGTAAATATACAGAACAACCAGTCAGTTAGTAAATATATAATAACCGTCAGTTATAATAGTAAATAAATAACTTCAGTATTAATAGTAAATATATAATAACCAGTATTAAATAATAAATATATAATAACGTCAGTATTAAATAGAAATATATAATAACGTCAGTTATTAAATAGTAAATATATAATAACGTCAGTTATTAAATAGTAAATATATAAAACCGGCAGTTGTATATAAAGTAAATAATAATAATCGTCAGTATTAATAGTAAATATATAATAACCGTCAGTATTAAATAGTAAATACATAACAACCAGTTGTTATTAAATAGTAACATAAAATAACCAGCAGTTATAAATAGTAAATACAATAACAACCAGTTGTTATTAAATAGTAACTATAAATAACCAGCAGTTTTAAATATAAATATATAATAGTAAATATATAATAACATCAGTTATTAATAGTAAATATGTATAATAATCGTCAGTTACTAAAAGTAAAAAATAATAACCGTCGTTATGAAATAGTAAATACTAATAAACGTCAGTTATAAATATAAATTATAATAACCGTCAGTTGTTAAATAGTAAAATATAATAATCGTCAGTTATAAATAGTAAAAATTAATAACCGTCAGTTATTAAATAGTAAATACATAACAACCCGTTGTTATTAAATAGTAACTATAAAATAACCAGCAGTAATAAAATAGTAAATATATAATAACCGTCAGTATAAAAGTAAATATATATAACCATCAGTATTAAATAGTAAATATATAATAACCGTCAGTATAAATAGTAAATAATAATAACCGTCAGATAATAGTAAATACATAACAACCAGCAGTGTAAATATATAATAACCGTCAGTATTAAATAGTAAATATATAATAACTGGCAGTTATTAATAGTAAATATATATAACCATCAGTTATTAAATAATAAATATATAATATCGTCAGTATTAAATAGTAAATATATAATAACATCAGTTATTAAATAGTAAATACATAAAACACACATTGTAATAAAGGGCAATGTCCACCCCAAAAACTATAATACCCCCCAGTAATGGCCCCCACATGTAGGGTAGTGTAATCCTTACCTCACATCCAGTCCAAGGGTTCTCCTGTAGACCCCCCCTAAAGTCCAAAAACTGTCCACCAGGAGGCTAGCAGGACTCTGCCTGCTACCTGCCTCCAGTAGATATTGTCATGCGTACTGCAGCCCTTCTCCCCCCTCCCTCCCCCTCCCTCTCCCTCCCTCTCCCTCGTTCTACTATCCTTCCCCCTAGCATAAAACCCCCTTAATATGATGTTCCCCCATGTCCCAGCCCCAACCGCAAATTTTTTATTTTCCAAAAGCTCCCCAAACTCTACTTACCTCTCTCTTTCCTCCGCTGCACTGACTGACCGGCAGCGCCGTCCGTGATTGGCTGCCGCTCGCCAATCACAGTCGCGACTGCCGGTCCCGCCCCTCTGCTTGCATTCTCGCAAGCAGAGGGCCGGCAGTGCGGCGGAGGAACGAGAGGGGAGGTAAGTAAGAGTTTGGGGGCTTTTGGAAAATAAAATTATGCGGTGGGGCTGGCAGACATTGGGGAACATCATATTAAGGGGGTTTTATGCTAGGGGGAGGAGATAGTAGAATGGGAGGGAGAGGGAGGGAGAGGGAGGGAGAGGGTGGACATGTTATTATATATTATTATTAATTCTGCTGTTATTATATATTTACGATTTAAAGGGTAATTCCACCCCCTCCGCTCCCCTCCTCTCCCCTTCCCTCTCCCTCCCATTCTACTATCCTCCCCCCCTGCATAAAACCCCCTTAATGATGTTCCCCCCATGTCTGCGCAGCCCCAACCGCAATATATTTTATTTTCCAAAAGCCCCCCAAACTCTTACTTACCTCCCCTCGTTCCTCTCTCCTCCGCCGCACTGCCGGCCCTCTGCTTGCGAGAGATGCAAGCAGAGGGGCGGGACCCGGCAGTCCCGACTGTGATTGGCTTAGCGGCAGCCAATCACGGACGCGGCTGCCTGTTTCAGTCAAGTGCAGCGGAGGAAAGAGGAAGTGAAGTAAGAGTTTGGGGAGCTTTTGGAAATAAAAAATTTGCGGTTGGGGCTGGGGACATGGGGAACATCATATTAAGGGTGGTTTTATCTAGGGAAGGATATTATACGGGAGGGAGAGGGAGTGAGAGGGAGGGGGAGGGAGGGGGGAGAAGGGCTTCAGTACGCATGACAAATTCTACTGAGGCAAGGTGCGGCATGAGTCCTGCTAGTCCCCCTCCTGGTGGACATTTTGTGGGACTTAAGGGGGGGGGTCTACAGGAGAACCGATGGATCTGGGATGTGAGGTAGGATTACACTACACTACATGGTGGGGGGGGGGCCATTACTGGGGTGATTATAGTTTTTGGGGGTGGCCAGCCCCTTTAAGTATACAACAACTGGTTTTATGTATTTACATTTAATAACTGCATGGTATGTATATATTTACTATTTAATAACTAACATTATTAATATTTATTATTTAATACTGATTGTTATCTATATTTAGCGATTTATAACTGACAGTTCTTAATATATTTACTATTTAATAACTGACGGTTATTATATATTTACTAAACTGGCTGGTGGTTATGTATTTACTATTTAATACTGACGGTTATTAATATTTACGATTTAATAACTGACGGTTATTATATAATTTACTATTTAATAAATGATGGTTATTAATATATTTTACTATTTATAACTGACGGTTATTATAATTTAACTATTTTATTACTGCTGGTTATTTTATAGTTTACTATTTAATAACAACTGGTTTGTTATGTATTTACTATTTAATCTGACGGTTTATTATATAGTTACTATTTACTAACACGATTTATTATATATTTACTATTTAACAACTGACGGTTAGTATATATTTACTATTTCATAACTGCGGTTATTATATATTTACTATTCCTAAACTACGGTTATTATATTTTTACTATTTATAACTGACGATTATTATACATTTACTATTTAATAACTGATGGGGTATTATATATTTCCTATTTATATATTTAACTATTTAAAAACTGCTGTTCTTTTATAGTTACTATTTAAATAACAACTGTTGTTATGTATTTACTATTTAATCTGCTGGTTATTTTATCGTTACTATTTAAATAACACACTGTTGTTATGTATTTACTATGTAATAACTGACGTTTTTTTTTATTATAATTTACTATTAATACTGACGATTATTATATATTTACTATTTAACAACTGGGGAACGGTTAGTCTATTTTACTATTAATACTGACGTTATTATATATTTTACTATTTAATAACTGACGGTTATTATATTTCACTATTTATAACTGAACGATTATTCTATATTTTATTATTTAATAACTGAGTTATTATATATTTACTATTTAATAACTGCAGTTATTATATATTTACTATTTAATAACTGACGGTTATTATATATTTACTAGACTGCTGGTTGTTTATGTATTTACTATTTAATAACTTGACGGTTATTATATATTTACTGTTTAATAACTGACTGTTTTATATTTTACTAATTTAATAACTGATGGTTATATATATTACCTATTAAGAATTAATACTACTTTTATATATTTCATTTACTAACTGCTGGTTATTATATTTACTATTTAATAACACTGGTTGTTATGTAATTTTACTATTTATAACTGACGGTTTATAATATTTACTATTCACATACTGACGATTATTAATCTTTTACTATTTAACAACTGACGGTTAGTATAATATTTACTATTTAATAAGCTGACTGTTATTAATACATGTTTACTATTCAATAACTGAAACTTGACGGTTATTATAATTTTTAAACTATTTATTCCTGACGATTATTAGACTTTACTATTTAATAACTGATGTTTATGATCTATTTCTATATAATTTACTAGTAAAACGCTGGTTATTTTTAGTTTTACTATTAATAACAACTGGTTGTTATGTATTTACTTTGAATAAACTGACGGTTTTTATTATATTTACTATTATAACTGACGGTTATTATCTATTTACTATTTAATAACGACGTTATTATATATTTACTATTTAATAACTACGGTTTATTTTATTTTTGACTATTTAATAACTGACGATTTATTTATATATCTTACTGTTAATAACTGATGGTTAAATTTTTTTTTGTATTTATATTTACTGATTTAATACTGACGGGTATTTATATTTACTATTTAATAACTGACGATTTATTATAATATTTACACTTTTTAATACTGACGGTTATTATTATTACTATTTAATAACTGACGATTTATATCTTTACTATTTATAAACTGAGATATTATGTTTTTTACTACTATTTAATAACAAGCCGTTATTATATATTTAACTCTTTAATATCTTTCTGGTTATTAATATATTTACTATTTCATCACTGATGGTTTTATATATATATACTATTTAATAACAACTTTTGTTAAATATTTACTATTTAATAACTGACGGTTATTATATATTTACTATTTCATAACTGAGTTATTATAATATTTACTACTATTTAATACACTGGTTGTTATGTCTTTACTATTTAATACTGACATTTTTATATATTTTAATAACTATTTAATAATGCTGGTTATTATATCTTTACTATTTAATATCTGCTGGGTTATTATATATTTACTATTTCATAACTGATGGTTATAATATATATATACTATTTAATAACAACTGGTTGTTATATATTTACTGATTTAATAACGCGGTTATGTATATATTTTATATTTCATAACTGAATTGGGGTATTATATATTTACTATTTAATACCAACTGGTTGTTTCTGTTTTACTATTTCATACGCACAGTTTTATATAGTTACATTTTAATAACGGCTGGTTATTATATCTAATTTAACTATAATATCTGCCTGGTTATTATATATTTACTATTCATACTGATTGTTATTATATATATATAACTATTTAATAACACTGGTTGTTATATATTTACTATTTAATAACTGACAGTTAGTTATATATTTATATTTCATAACTGATGGTTATTACTATATTTACTATTTAATAACACTTGGTTGTTATGTATTTACTATTTAATAACTGACGCTTATTATGTTTTTAACTATTTAATAACATCGGTTATATATATTTACTATTATATCTGCTGGTTTATTATAATATTTAACTATGTCAAATAACTGATGGTTATTATATATATAACGATTTTAAACAACTGGTTGTTATATATTTACTATTTAAAAATAACTGAGACGGTTATTATATATGTACTATTTCATAACTGATGGTTATTATATATTTACTATTTATAACAACTGGTTGTTATGTATTTACTATTCATAACTGACAATTTTTATATATTTACTATTTAATAACTGAACTGCTGGTTGTCATAGTTTTACTAATTTAATGTACACATTACTAATATATTTACTAAACGAAGAAAAGAACAAAGAAAGATGTCATGCACAATCCTTGAGCCCCATACACTATCATAATATCTGGTGTTATTGCAAACATTAAAAAACGTAGGGGTTTTAATAACTGTTTTTCATGCAAAAAGACTTCCAACCACGTCAAGGTCCCAGTATGGAAGGTCCCTTCGAATTACCTTGGTCATTTATTCTGGGCTGATCACTCCCTGCTTGGTTCATTTTGTGGGGAAGGTTGTCTCCCTGACCTTGACCTTGGATGCATTAGTGTTAAGGGCTAGGAGGCACACTAGAGCTTTTTATTGTGACCTGATTGTGATTGCATAACGATTGTGCTACTAAAAAGCAACAAAAAACCAAACCATTACATTTTGTGTGAAATGAACATTACATTTGAGAATTAGGGAACGAACATTCAAGTGGTACGCAATGATACATTTGAAGGTTAGTGAAAAGGACATACTTCGAGGGTTAGCGACAATGAATATTACATATGAAAGTTAGCACAATCTCAATGTAAGAGGTTTATTTCCGTTAACCCTCGTAAAAAAGATAACCTAGTACATAAGTAATTGAGGTTGAAATAGAGACATCTATCCATCAAGTCCACCTACTTACGCACCCTGCTTTTTTTTTTTTTTAAACATTTGATCCAGAGGAAGGCAAAAAAGCCTGCTTAAAATGTTTAGGGGGGGGATTCCTTCCTACTCTTTCTAAAACGCAATCAGAAAGCATCCCTGATCAACCATATCTATATGTATTAATACCATAATTCTCAATCTTATATAGTATCACTAAAAAATCCCCTACCACCGCACTACAGTAAATGGTATTAATCCCAGTAATTCTCAATATTATATAGTACCTGGATCAACCAGAACTACAGTTAATGTATTAATACCAGTATTCTCCAATTTATATAGTATCCCTATAACCAACCAGATCTACAGTATTTTATTAATACCAGTAATTCTCAATATTATATAGTATCCCTGTACCAACCAGAAAACTACCATATATGTATAATACCAGTAATTCTCAATATTACAGTATCCCGGTACCACCAGAACGACATATATGTATTATACGCATTAATGTCTCAATTATTATATAGTATCCCTGTACCAACTCAGAACTACAGTATATGTAATTAATCAGTATTCTCATATTATATATCGGTATCCTGTAACCAACAGAACTACATTATTGTATTAATACCAGTAATTCTAAATTTATTGTATCCCTGACCACAACTCAGAACTTCCCCTGTTTTAAAGACTTTTTCTGTTCTTAAGAGAATTGGAACCAGCGTTAAAAAACTAAAAAAAAAGCCGTTTAAAACAAGAAAGCTTTGAGAAAACACTAATTTCCTGCTGTTTCTCTGCTTGTATTGCTGTTAGTATGGACAGTTTTGTTGGGGAGGCCCTGCATTGCAATCCTGCCGCATGTATGGGATCTTGGAGCAAGCCGGCCCCAGGGACCTATGTATGTGTCAGGTGTGATGGTTGCCCCATTTGAATCTCTGATGTACGAGTCTAAGGGGTAACTTGCAGCATTGCATTACTTGGCAACCTGGGGGGAAATTGAGGTACTTGGCAGGGGCCAGTAAACTGTGGGGTGGAGATGGGGTAGATAGGTGGAGAAGGATATCGATTTGTAAGGTCACTCAGGGAAGTAGGGGACGGAAGATAGGGGGGCTTCGGTCCCAGCTGGTCGATCCCAACAATTGCCATTTAGGTGAAGATGTGGAGGAAGATGGGCTCGGAAGCGCATTTATGGAGCGGGGCCTTTCCTTTTTGAGCCCCAGGGGACGGCCATCTCCAATAAAGGGAGGAGAACTGGGGGCTAGGAAGGAATAGAACAGGTGGTAGTGGTAGGGATTCTATTATTAGAAGGGTAGATAGGTAAATTCTGTCGCCATGACCCTGCACTGCCATGCCGAACAGTGTTGGTTGTCTGCCTGGTTCTAGGTTCTACATGTGGTGGATCGTGGTAGACAGAATTATTGGGTGGGGCTGGGAGTGACCCCCGGTCTTGGTTACATTGGTGCCAATGACAAAGTTAGAGGTGTATGTGAGGTCCTTAAAAATGATTTCCGAGAAGTAGGGGCCAAGTTACAAATTCAAAGGACTCCAGGGTATTGATTTCCCAAAAAAAAGAAAAAAAAAAATACTAACCGCCGCACGTGCCTACGCTAGGGAGTCAACGGGAGCTCAGGAGTTAAAATGCGTGGCTAAGGGAGTGGTTTAAGGAGGATGGGTTTTGTGGTTTTTTAGAGAACTGGGCTTACATTTTCCTTGTTGGTCAGGCTCTTTAGTAGTGGACGGTATTGCACCTCAATGGTGGTGGTGCAACTGTTTTGGGGAAAGATTGCTAGGGGGTTGGATTAGATTTTAAAACTAGGTATGGGGGGGGAGGGAACGTTTACATTAACTACACAAGGGGTAGATAGAGAAGTTTAGGGATTTGGGGGGCTAGTACACAACGGAGGGAGGAGAAGAGGAGGGGGATCTAGAGGATAAGGAGGCCATGTACGACATTATCGAAGTAAAGCACTTGATAATCTCAAGGTAGGTTGACAAATGGCAAGGAGTCTGGCTGGAAAACCGGCGAACTTGAAATAATAGCGTTAAAGAAAGGTATGATTATTGTTATAGCAGAATCAGCTTAAATGATTCACACCCGACTGGCAGTAAATATTGAGGGTACTCCTTATTTAGACATGACCGAGTAATAGAAGGAGGAGGAGTATGTATGTATTTAACAAAATTGAAGCCAAATTTAAAGATTGGATTAAGATGGGGGAGCAAACAATGCCGCAGAAACATTATGGGTGGAACTGTGTACAGGAAGCAAGAAGGTAGGTAAATAATTGTTGATGTGTATAAACCGCCCCAAATGCCGGGAAGAGGTGGAATGAATCTCCATAATGCAGTTGGCGAAGGCTGCTGGTATGGGGCATGTTCTGGTTAGGGGATTTAACTACCCTGAGTCAGTTATTAAATAGTAAATACATAACAACCAGTTGTTATTAAATAGTAAATATATAATAACCATCAGTTATGAAATAGTAAATATATAATAACTGTCAGTTATTAAATAGTAAATATATAACAACCAGTTGTTATTAAATAGTATATATATAATAACCATCAGTTATGAAATAGTAAATATATAATAACCAGCAGATATTAAATAGTAAATATATAATAACCGGCTGTTATTAAATAGTAAAAACATAATAATCGTCAGTTATTAAATAGTAAATATACCCAGCAGTTATTAATATAGTAAATATATAGTAACCAGCAGATATTAAATAGTAAATGTATAATAACGGGCAGGTAGTTAAATAGTACATATATAATAAACCAAAGCAGTTATTGTATAGTAATGTTATACTACTATAATATTGAGAATTACTGGATTAATACATATATTGTAGTTCTGGTTTGTACAGGGATCATATCATTATATGAGAATATTCTTGGTATACATACATATCTGGTAGATTCTGGTTGGTACAGGGATAACTATAATATATGAGAATACGTGTATTAATACATATACTGTAGATCTGGTTGGTAAGGAGTACTATATAATATAGAATACGGTATTAATACATATACTGTAGTTCTGGTTGACTCCGGATACTATAAATATGAAATATTACTGGGTATTAATACAGTATACTGTAGTTCTGGTTGGTACGGATACTATATATTTGAGAATTACTGGTATTATACTAATAGATTGGTTGATCCAGGGATGATCTGATTGCCGTTAGAAAGTCAGGAAGGAATCCCCCCCCTCCCCCCTTTTAAGCAGGCTTTTTTGCCTTCCCTGGATCAACTGTTTAAAAAAAAAAAAGCAGGGTGAGAGGTTTGACTTGATAGATAGATGTTCTCTATTCAACCTCAATTACTATGTTACTAGGTTATTTTTATCGAGGGTTAACGGAAATAACCTCTTACTTGAGTTATTGTTTGCTAACTTCTATGTAATATTCATTGTCGCTAACCCTCGAATGTTATGTTCTTTTCACTAACCCTAAATGTATCATTTGCTACCCCTTGATGTATCGTTCCCATTCTCAAATGTATGTTCATTTTCAACAAATGTAATGGTTGGTTTTTTTGTTGCTTTTTATAGCACAATCGTATGCAATCACAATCAGGTCACACATAAAAGACTTAGTGTTGCCTAGCCCTAACACTAATACACATCACAAGGTCAAGGTCAGGGAGACAACCTTCCCCAAAAAATGCCAACGCAGGGAGTGTCAGCCCAGATAAATGACCCAAGGTAATTAGTAAGGACTTCCATACTGGGGACCTTGACGTGGTTGGAAGTCTTTTTGCATAAAAACAGTTATTAAACCCTACGTTTTTAATGTTTGCAATAACACAGATATTATGATAGTGTATGGGCTCAAGATGTGCATTGATCATCTTTTCTTTGTTCTTTTCTTCGTTTTAGTAAAATATATTAGTAATTGTACATTAAATAGTAACTATCAATAACCAGCAGTTATAATAGTAAATATATAAAAATTGTCAGTTATTAAATAGTAAATACATAACAACCAGTGTTATTAATAGTAAATATAATAATAACCATCAGTTATGAATAGTAAATATATAATAACCGTCAGTTTTAAATAGTAAATACTAACAACCAGTTGTTATTAAATAGTATATATATATAATAACCATCAGTTATGAAACTAGTAAATATTAATAACCAGCAATATTAAATAGTAAATATAATAACCGGCTAGTATTAATAGTAAAAAACATAATAATCGTCAGTTATTAAATAGTAAATACATACAACCAGTTGTTATTAAATAGTAAATATATAATAACCATCAGTTATGAAATAGTAAATATATAATAACGTCAGTTATTAAATAGTAATATATAACAACCATTGTTATTAAATAGTATATATAATATATAACCATCAGTTATGAAATAGTAAAATATAATAACCAGCAAATATTAAATAAGTAAATATATAATAACCCCAGTTATTAAATAGTAAATAATAAAAATTGTCAGTTTATAAATAGTAAATACATAACAACCAGTTGTTATTAAATAGTTAAATATATAATAACCATCAGTTATGAAATAGTAAATATATAATAACCGTCAGTTATTAAATAGTAAATATATACAACCAGTTGTATATTAAATAGTATCTATATAATAACCATCAGTTATGAAATAGTAACTATATAATAACCAGCAGTTTAAATAGTAATATATAATAACCAGCAGTTATTAAATGTAAATATATAAAAAAGTTGTCAGTTATTAAACTAGTACATACATAACCGAACACAGTGTTATTAAATAGTAAATATGATATAACCATCAGTTATGAAATAGTAAATATATAATACCGTCAGTTTTTAAATAGTAAATATATAACAACCAGTGTTATTTAAATAGTATATAATATAATATAACCATCAGTTATGAAATAGTAAATATATAATAACCAGCAGATATTAAATAGTAAATATATAATAACCGGCTGTTATTAAATAGTAAAAACATAATAATCGTCAGTTATTAAATAGTAAATATATAATAATCGTCAGTTATTAAATAGTAAATATATAATAACCGTCAGTTTATAAAAGTAAATATATAAAATCGTCATTAAAGTAAATATATATAATACCCGTCAGTTTAAATAGTAAATAAATAACCATCAGTTATTAAATAGTAAATATATAATAATCGTCAGTTATTAAATAGTAAAATAAAATAACCGTCAGTTATTAATAGTAAAATTATAAATAACCGTCAGTTATTAAATGTAAATTAATAATAACCGTCAGTTATTAATAGTAAATATTAATAACGTCAGTTATTAAATAGTAAATACATAACACCAGTTGTTATTAAATAGTAACTATAAAATAACCAGCAGTTTTTAAATAGTAATATAATAGTAAAATATATAATAACCATCAGTTATTAAATAGTAAATGTATAATAACGTCAGTTCACTAAATAGTAAAAATATAATAACCGTCAGTTATTAAATAGTAATATATAATAACCGTCAGTTATTAAATAGTAAATATATACTAACCGTCAGTTGTTAATAGTAAATATTATAATCGTCAGTTATTAAATAGTAAATATATAATAACCGTCATGTTTAAATAGTAAATACATAACAACCAGTTGGTATTAAATAGTACTATAAAATAACCAGCAGTATTAAATAGTAAATATATATAACCGTCAGTTTTAAATAGTAATATAGAATAACCATCAGTTATTAAATAGTAATATATAATAACCGTCAGTATTAAACAGTAATATATTATAATAACCGTCAGTTATAAATAGTAAATACATAACAACCAGCAGTTAGTAAATATATAATAACCGTCCGTTATTAATAGTAAATATATAATAACTGTCAGTTATTAATAGTAAATATATAATAACCATCAGTTATTAAATAATAAATATATAATAATCGTCAGTTATATAAATAGATAATAATAAATAACCTCAGTTTTAAATAGTAAATAATAATACCGCAGTTATTAAATAGTAAATATATACTAACCGTCAGTTGTTAAATAGTAATAATATAATAATCGTCAGTTATTAATAGTAATATATACAACCTCAGTTATTAAATAGTAAATACTAACAACCAGTTGTTATTAAATAGTAACTATAAATAAACCAGTCAGTTATAATAGTAAATACATAACAACCAGTTGTTATTAAATAGTAACTATAAATAACCAGCAGTTTTTAAATAGTAATATATAATAGTAAATATATATAACCATCAGTTATTAAATAGTAAATGTATAATAATCGTCAGTTACTAAATGTAAAAATATAAATAAACGTCAGTTATGAAATAGTAAATATATAATAACCGTCAGTTATTAAATAGTAAATATATACTAACCGTCAGTGTTAATAGTAAATATATAATAATCCGTCAGTTATTATAGTAATATATAATAACCGTCATTAATGTAAAACATAACAACCGTTTATTAAATAGTAACTATAAAATAACCACCAGTAATAAATAGTAATATAAATAACCGTCAGTTTATTAAATAGTAATATTAATAACCATCAGTTATTAAATAGTAAATATATAATAACCGTCAGTTATTAAATAGTAATATAATAACACGGTCAGTTATTAAATAGTAAATACATAACAACCAGCAGTTAGTAATATATATATACAACCGTCAGTTATTAAATAGTAAATATATAATACTGTCAGTTATTAAATAGTAAATATATAATAACCATCAGTTTAAATAATAATATATAATAATCGTCAGTTATTAAATAGTAAATATATATAACCATCAGTTATTAAATAGTAAATACATAACAACCAGTTGTAATTAAAGGGCATGTCCACCCCACAAACTATAATCCCCCCCAGTAATGGCCCCACCTGTAGTGTAGTGTAATCCTTACCTCACATCCAGCTCCATAGGGTTCTCCTGTAGACCCCCCCTAAAGTCCCAAACTGTCCACCAGGAGGCTAGCAGGACTCTGCCTGCTACCTTGCCTCCATAGATATTTGTCATGCGTACTGCAGCCCTTCTCCCCCTCTCCCCTCCCTCCCCTCCCTCTCCCCCCTCTCCCTCCCGTTCTACTATCCTTCCCCCTAGCATAACCCCCTTAATATGATGTTCCCCATGTCCCCCAGCCCCCCGCAATTTTTTATTTTCAAAAGCTCCCCAAACTCTTACTTACTCTCCTCTTTCCTCCGCTGCACTGACTGACCGGCCAGCCGCGTCCGTGATTGGCTTGCCGCTCAGCATCACAGTCGCGACTGCCGGTCCCCCCCTCTGCTTGCATTCTCGCAAGCAGAGGGCCGGCAGTGCGGCGGAGGAACGAGGGAGGTAAGTAAGAGTTTGGGGGCCTTTGGAAATAAAATATATGCGGTTGGGGCTGGCAGACATGGGGACTCATATTAAGGGGGTTTTATGCTCGGGGGAGGGATTATAGAATGGAGGGAGAGGGAGGGAGAGGGAGGGAGAGGGTGGACCATACCCTTTAAATAGTAAATATAAATAACCAGTACAGATATTAAATAATGAATATATAAGAAGACCGTCAGTTATAAATAGTAAATACTATGAACCAGTTGTTAATTGATGCGGTAAATTATATAACCAGCAGATTTAAATAGTAAATATATAATAACCAGCAGTTTATTAAATAGTAATATATAATCAACCAGCAGTTATTGAAATATAACGTAAATGTAATAATAACCAGCAGCTATTAAATAGTAAATATATAATAACCAGCAGTTAATAAATAGTAAATATATAATAACCAGCAGTTTTGAAAATATAATGTATATAACCAGCAGATATTAAATAGTAAATATATAATAGCCACAGATATTAATAGTAAATATATTAATGGCAGTTATGAAATAGTAAATCTAATAACCAGCAGTTATTAATTAGTAAATAAAATAACCAGCAGTTATTAAATAGCAAATACATAACAACCAGTTGTTATTAAATAGTAAATATATAATAACCAGCAGCAGTAATTAAATATATAATATATAATAACCGGACAGTTATAAATAGTAATAATAATAACCAGCAGTTATAAATAGTAAAATAAATAACCAGGCATTATGAAATAGTAAATATATATACCACAGTTAATAAATAGTAAATATATAATAACCAGCAGTTATGAAATAGTAATATATATAACCAGCAGTATGAAATAGTTAAGTATATAATAACCAGCAGATATTAAATAGTAAATATATAAACCGGCAGTTATTAAATAGTAAATATATAATAACCAGCAGTTATGAAATAGTAAATGTATAATAACCAGCATCTATAAATATAAATATATAATAAACCAGCAGTTAATAAAGTAAATATATAATAACCAGCAGTTAGGAATAGTACATTAATAAAACCGCGATATTAAATAGAATATATAATACCCAGCAGATATTAAATAGTAAATATATAATAGCCAGCAGTTATGAAATAGTAAATATCTAATAACCAGCATTTATTAATTAGTAAATATATTCCCATCGTTATATAGCAAATACATAACAACCAGTTGTTATTAATATATAATACCAGCAGATATTAAATAGTAAATATATATACCGGCAGTTATTAAATAGTAAAATATTATAACTGGCAGTTATGAATAGTAAAAAAAAATAACCAGGCAGTATTAAATAGTAATATATAATACACGCAGTTTTAAATAGTATATATAATAACCAGCAGTTATGAAATAGTAAATGTATAATAACCGCAGAGCTATTAAATAGTAGTAAAATATATAATTAACCAGCAGTTAATAAATAGTAAATTATAATAACCAGCAGTTAGAAATAGTAAATGTATATAACCAGCAGATATTAAATATAGTAAATATATAATAGCCAGCATATTAAATAGTAATATATAATAGCCAGCGTATAAAATAGTAAATATCTAATAACCAGCATTTATAATTAGTAAATATATAATAACCATCGGTTATTAAATAGCAAATACATAACAACCAGTTGTTATTAAATAGTAAATATATAATAACCAGCAGATATTAAATAGTAAATATATAATAACCGGCAGTTATTAAATAGTAAATATATAATAACCAGCAGTTATGAAATAGTAAATGTATAATAACCAGCAGATATTAAATAGTAAATATATAATAGCCAGCAGTTAATAAATAGTAAATATATAATAACCAGCAGTTATGAAATAGTAAATATATAATAACCAGCAGTTATGAAATAGTAAATATATAATAACCAGCAGATATTAAATAGTAAATATATAATAACCGGCAGTTATTAAATAGTAAATATATAATAACCAGCAGTTATGAAATAGTAAATGTATAATAACCAGCAGCTATTAAATAGTAAATATATAATAACCAGCAGTTAATAAATAGTAAATATATAATAACCAGCAGTTATGAAATAGTACATGTATAATAACCAGCAGATATTAAATAGTAAATATATAATAGCCAGCAGATATTAAATAGTAAATATATAATAGCCAGCAGTTATGAAATAGTAAATATCTAATAACCAGCAGTTATTAATTAGTAAATATATAATAACCATTGGTTATTAAATAGCAAATACATAACAACCAGTTGTTATTAAATAGTAAATATATAATAACCAGCAGATATTAAATAGTAAATATATAATAACCGGCAGTTATTAAATAGTAAATATTTAATAACTGGCAGTTATGAAATAGTAAAAAAAAAATAACCGGCAGTTATTAAATAGTAAATATATAATAACCAGCAGTTAATAAATAGTAAATATATAATAACCAGCAGTTATGAAATAGTAAATGTATAATAACCAGCAGATATTAAATAGTAAATATATAATAGCCAGCAGATATTAAATAGTAAATATATAATAGCCAGCAGTTATGAAATAGTAAATATCTAATAACCAGCAGTTATTAAATAGTAAATATATAATAACCATCAGTTATTAAATAGTAAATACATAACAACCGGTTGTTATTAAATAGTAAATATATAATAACCAGCAGAAATTAAATAGTAAATATATAATAACCGGCAGTTATTAAATAGTAAATATTTAATGACTGGCAGTTATGAAATAGTAAATTAAAAAATAACCAGCAGTTAGTAAATAGTAAATATATAATAACCAGCAGTTAATAAATAATAAATATATAATAACCAGCAGTTATGAAATAGTAAATGTATAATAACCAGCAGTTATTAAATAGTAAACATATAATAACCAGCAGATATTAAATAGTAAATATATAATAACCAGCAGTTATGAAATAGTAAATATATAATAACCAGCAGTTATTAAATAGTAAATATATAATAACCAGCAAATATTAAATAGTAAATATATAATAACCAGCAGTTATCAAATAGTAAATATCTAATAACCGGCAGTTATTAAATAGTAAATACATAACAACCAGTTGTTATTAAATAGTAAATATATAATAACCAGCAGTTATGAAATAGTAAATTTATAATAACCAGCAGTTATTAAATAGTAAATATATAGTAACCAGCAGATATTAAATAGTAAATGTATAATAACTGGCAGTTATTAAATAGTACATATATAATAACCAGCAGTTATTTAATAGTAAATGTATAATAACCAGCAATTATTAAATAGTATATATATAATAACCAGCAGATATTAAATAGTAAATATTTAATAACTGGCAGTTATGAAATAGTAAATAAAAAATAACCGGCAGTTATTAAATAGTAAATATATAATAACCAGCAGTTAATAAATAGTAAATATATAATAACAAATGCACTTAATAAATAGTAATATATAATAGCCAGCAGTTATGAAATAGTAAATATAAATAACAGCAGCTTTAATAAATAGTAAATAATAATAACGGCGTTATGAAATAAGTATAAATATATAAATAACGCAGTAGTATAATAGTTAATATACAAAAACCACCAGTTATGAAATAGTAAATATATAATAACAGCAGTTAATAATAGTAAATATATAATAACCAGCAATTATTAAATAGTAAATATATAATACGCCAGTTATTAATAGTAAATATATAAACAACCAGCAATTATGAAATAGTAAATATATAATAACCGCCCGAGTATTAATAGTAAATATATAACAACCAGGTTTATTAAATAGTATATATATAATAACCAGCAGATATTAATTGTAAAATAATAACGCGTTATGAAATAGTTAAATATATAATAACCAGCAGTTTAAATAGTAAATATTATAGACAGGTATAATAGTAAATTATAATAAACCAGCAATTATAATAGTAAATATATAATAGCCAGCAGTTATAGAATAGTAAAATCTATAAAACAGCAGTATGAAATAGTAATATATAAAACCAGCAGTTAATTAATAGTAAATATATAATAACCAGCAGATATGAAATAGTAAATATATAATAACCAGCAGTTATGAAATAGTAAATATATAATAACCAGCAGTTAATTAATAGTAAATATATAATAACCAGCACTTAATAAATAGTAAATATATAATAGCCAGCAGTTATGAAATAGTAAATATATAATAACCAGCACTTAATAAATAGTAAATATATAATAGCCAGCAGTTATGAAATAGTAAATATATAATAACCAGCTGTTAGGAATTAGTAAATATATAATAACCAGCAGTTAATAAATAGTAAATATATAATAACAGGCAGTTATGAAATAGTAAATATAGAATAACTGGCAGTTATTAAATAGTAAATATATAATAACAGCAGTTAATAAATAGTAAATATATAGTAACCAGCAGTTATGAAATAGTAAATATATAATAACCGGCAGTTAATAAATAGTTAATATACAATAACCAGCAGTTATGAAATAGTAAATATATAATAATAGCAGTTAATAAATAGTAAATATATAATAACCAGCAATTATTAAATAGTAAATATATAATAACCGCCAGTTATTAAATAGTAAATATATAACAACCAGTTGTTATTAAATAGTATATATATAATAACCAGCAGATATTAAATAGTAAATATATAATAACCGGCAGTTGTGAAATAGTAAATATATAATAACCAGCAGTTATGAAATAGTAAATATATAATAACCAGCAGTTAATTAATAGTAAATATATAATAACCAGCACTTAATAAATAGTAAATATATAATAGCCAGTAGTTAGGAAATAGTAAATATATAATAACCAGCAGTTAATAAATAGTAAATATATAATAACCATCAGTTATGAAATAGTAAATATATAATAACAGCAGTTAATAAATAGTAAATATATAATCACCAGCAGTTATGAAATAGTAAATATATAATAACAGCAGTTAATAAATAGTAAATATATAATAACCAGCAATTATTAAATAGTAAATATATAATAACCGCCAGTTATTAAATAGTAAATATATAACAACCAGTTGTTATTAAATAGTATATATATAATAACCAGCAGATATTAAATAGTAAATATATAATAACCAGCAGTTATGAAATAGTAAATATCTAATAACTGGCAGTTATTAAATAGTAAATATATAATAACCGTCAGTTATTAAATAGTAAATACATAACAACCAGTTGTTAATAAATAGTAAATATATAATAACCAGCAGTTATGAAATAGTAAATTTATAATAACCAGCAGTTATTAAATAGTAAATATATAATAACCAGCAGATATTAAATAGTAAATGTATAATAACTGGCAGTTATTAAATAGTAAATATATAATAACCAGCAGTTATTTAATAGTAAATGTATAATAACCAGCAGTTATTAAATAGTATATATATAATAACCAGCAGATATTAAATAGTAAATGTATAATAACTGACAGTTATTAAATAGTAAATATATAATAACCAGCAGCTATTTAATAGTAAATGTATAATAACCAGCAGTTATTAAATAGTAAATATATAATAACCAGCAGTTATTAAATAGTATATATATAATAACCAGCAGATATTAAATAGTAAATATTTAATAACTGGCAGTTATGAAATAGTAAATAAAAAATAACTGGCAGTTATTAAATAGTAAATATATAATAACCAGCAGTTAATAAATAGTAAATATATAATAACCAGCAGTTATGAAAAAAAGTAAATATATAATAACCAGCAGTTAATTAATAGTAAATATATAATAACCAGCACTTAATAAATAGTAAATATATAATAGCCAGCAGTTATGAAATAGTAAATATATAATAACCAGCAGTTATGAAATAGTAAATATATAATAGCCAGCAGTTATGAAATAGTAAATATATAATAACCAGCACTTAATAAATAGTAAATATATAATAGCCAGCAGTTATGAAATAGTAAATATATAATAGCCAGCAGTTATGAAATAGTAAATATATAATAACCAGCACTTAATAAATAGTAAATATATAATAGCCAGCAGTTATGAAATAGTATATATATAATAACCAGCAGTTAATTAATAGTAAATATATAATAACCAGCAGTTATGAAAAAGTAAATATATAATAACCAGCAGTTAATTAATAGTAAATATATAATAACCAGCAGTTAATTAATAGTAAATATATAATAACCAGCAGTTATGGAAATAGTAAAATTATAATAACCAGCAAGTTAATTAATAGTAAATATATAATAACCAGCAGTTATTAAATAGTAAATATTTAATAACCCGCAGTATTAAATGTAAATACATAACAACAGCAGTTAGTAAAAATATAATAACGCAGTTATTAAATAGTAAATATATATAACTGTCCGTTATTAAATAGTAAATATATATAACCATCAGTTATTAAATAATAAAATATAATAATCGTCAGTTATTAAATAGTAAATATATAATAACCATCAGTTAAATAGATAATACATAACAACAGTTGTAATTAAAGGGCATGAAATAAGTAAAGTATATAACAGAGATATAAATAGTAAATATATAATAGCCAGCAGATATTAAATAGTAAATATATAATAGCCAGCAGTTATGAAATAGTAAATATCTAATAACCAGCAGTTATTAATTAGTAAATATATAATAACCATCGGTTATTAAATAGCAAATACATAACAACCAGTTGTTATTAAATAGTAAATATATAAGAACAGCAGTTAATAAATAGTAAATATATAATAACCGCCAGTTATTAAATAGTAAATATATAACAACCAGCAGATATTAAATAGTAAATATATAATAACCGGCAGTTATGAAATAGTAAATATATAATAACTTATATATTTTACTATTTAACTATTACTGCGTCGCTGGAACCCGAAAGGGAAGGTGCTCCAGTCTTACGCTTCCATTAAAAGGTGTTTTTTTTGTCATACAAATTTTTCCTTTTTGCATGGGGTGGCTGGCACTGTCACAGTGGAAACGACACACGCCACGTAAAGTAGGGTTTAACTCCTTCTCTTGGCCCTTAGTGCCCTTTATTATTTCTTTTCTTCTTTATTAGCAGTTAGATTTCTTTTATCACACCATCAGTAGTTGTTTTTTAGTTGTTTTGGGGACTAATTTTGGCTACTTTCAGACGAACGACTGTTCTTCATCCTGGCTGTGTTGTTACTGGAGGTTTCTTAGCGTTACGGCGAGGGAAATGCCGCATACACGCTTTTATTGGCCGCAAAACATCTGAAAATTGCCTAATACAAAGACATCAACACACCACAAAATTAATGGCAAGCATGGACTGCGACTTTGTCAAGTTTCTCTGTTTTCATATCAACTTTAAAAATTTTACTTAATTCACAATCTTTTTGTTTAGTAGATCACATGTTATTTCCCAATTTTTGCCAAAACGTTTTTCATTTTTGTTATCATTTAATTCTACTATATGTACTATAAATCCTAATGTTGGCAAAGCACAGGGATTGACTTGCAGGTTCTCCTGCCAGATATCGTGCAGTCTGGTGACAGGCTGTATATGTTTCGCTTGGTTGCCAGTTAGATAGTTGTAGCTAGGTCCAGATTCTCTCAGATGACCCCAATCATCTCAATGCATTCAATTCTCTACAGAGAACAATGTCAGATCAGGTCAGTCTGCCTTGGTTTTGTTATTCAGTACTGTCAGCAGATGGATCTCCTATTCCTAAGTAGAGATGGACGAACTTCATAAATTCGGTCCCATTAAAGTCAATGGGGGAGTGATAGTTCGAAAAGTCCGGATGATTTACAGCTAATCAATGGTAACTTACTGTAAATGGCTGTGGCACCTGGGAAATGGTCTGGGGAACATGTCACTATCACCAAAACCTGTTAAAACACTTCTTATAAACGGGGGGGGGCAATTGTCGAGTTTTGCACAAGCTACATTCGAGGGTTACGGCCAATTCGAGGGTTACCGAATGATACATTTGAGGGTTAACGGAAATAGAACCATAAATTCAAGGGTTACCGAAATCGAACAATACTTTCGAGGATTATCGAAATAAAACGATACTTTCGAGGGTTAGCGAACGATACATTCGAAGATTAGCAACAACAATCCATACATTCGAGGGTTACCGAAAACGAACGATACTTTCGAGGGTTACTGAAAATTGAAGGCTACATTGGAGGGTTAGCGAACGATACATTCAAGGGTTAGCGAAAACTATCCTTACATTCGAGGATTATCGAAAACGAACGATACTTTCGAGGGTTAGCGTACGATACATTCTAGGGTTAGTGAATGGTCCGTAAATTCGATAAATATTGAATTTACGATAATAATAGAAAATATAGCCGCGAGTCCAGAAAAACTAACTAGTTTCAGCCTTAACTAGTTTGAATAGTTTAAGTTTGTCCGAATTCATATAGTTTGGCTCGAACTCAGGTTCGAGTTCAGTTTTGTGTCCATCTTTATTTCTAAATTAAGACACAAACCAGTGAGACCTGTTCCCATAACGGATTTTCTAATTTGAAAAATTCTAGTTTCTGCATCACATTTTCAGTAGAGATGGGATCTGGGTCTGTCTCGTACCTGGATCCAACACGGAACCCCTTGGTTCTGAAATCTGAATGTTCCGTCCGAAACAGATCATTCGGATTTCGGGACTTTGGAAGCCTATTTTCTATAATTACCGAATGTTTGAGGATTAAACCCAAAATTAGTCTCCGATCGTATTTTCGAGGATTATCCAACATTCAAGGCTATTTTTGGGATTTTCCTGAGATCTGTAAATCCGAAAATGGAATGAAACTTGACAGTTTCGGCCATCTCTTATTTTCAGTAATTTCCGAAGATTCAAAATCGAGGGCTTGTGAATCCACTATTTCTCCCATGTTCAAAATTGAGGGTTTCACGTACTTTCAGGGAGATTCAATAAAAGTTCTTATCGTTTAAAATGGTGCTAATTTTGCACCAACCAATCAGAACTTATTTAACATTTGAAAGCTTACATCTGATTGGTTGGGGCAAAATTAGCACCATTTTAAACGATAAGAACTTTTATTGAATAACCCTGTTTATATTTCTCAAAATTGACCTGAATATTCGATAATGTCCGAATATTTGGTTTAGAAAATTTGAAAATTCTAGAATATTTGATTTTGAAAATTTGATGATTATTGAAAATCCAGGAAAAGTTCCACGACCGGAAAAAAATCCAAACCGGGTTTGCGACATAATTCTCGCAATAATGCAAATAATCTTGTCTGCAAAAGCTTCTCACCTTATTCCTTTCAACCAATAAGAACATTTTTGACCTAGCTCAGAAATACGTTTAGCATATGTAGCCATTTCTTAGACACCTAGATGAACTCTAAAAGTGCATTGTTTACTTTAGATGCTTTTAAAATGCTTTTGTGAACTAAAAGAAAATCAGCAAGAGACTGACTATAGCAACCTTTCGAATCACAAAGCCTGTCTCTTAGGCTCTTCGTACACACGTACAAACCTGACACGTGGTAACGAAATACGCGTGTGACCAAAGGTCATTTCAGCCGATGGTCATGCGCCTGCATTCGGACGGGCCCACGCGGTCGTACTTGGCCTTGCATATGTAAATAGATAGTGCTTTGATCATTAAACATGTTACAAAACAGACATAAAAATTCAGTTTATTTAAAAGGCTTTCAGGGTTAATCAATAAAAGTTCTTATCGTTTACAATGGTGCTAATTTTGCCCCAACCAATCAGATGTTAGCTTTCAAATGTTAAATAAGATCTGATTGGTTGGGGCAAATTTAGCACCATTTTTAACGATAATAACTTTAATTGAAATTTTAAATGATAAGAACATTTATTGAATCTCCCTGTTTGTTGTTTATAATATTATTGCAAGTAGAAACAGATACTCTTGTAACTTGTTAGCTTTCAACTGCTTGACAATGTGCTGTTAGTCAAGTGAAGTTAGAATATTATTATTCAGACATGATTCATAAAACAGCAAAAAACCCAGTCACTTCCTCATTCTCTTCCCACAGCCTTTGGAGGATACAAAATAGCTTATTGCTCCATGAAGCACAGAGCGTGTATAATTCATTGGCAAAACAGGCTTGCCCAAGAAGCCATTTAATTGTCCGCTTCTCAAAAAAATCAACTTTACAACTTTAATAAATTTAATTTAATTAATATCCATATACTGGATATTATCCATAGACTGTACCTTTATCCTTAATGTTTTAAGCTATTTGGAAAGATAGGGGCATATTTATAAACCAGCGGTATCGAGAAGGTCCGATACCACGGGTTTAGATGATTGTTTAGGACACAGCTGTAAAGTACCACCTGGGGTCCTCAAAGGGTAATTTTACTCAACGTTTCCCTGTTCCATAGCTGAATAGTACCCAGAATGAGGACCTAAATCACTTAGACTTTGTTCACACTAGGTATTTTGATGTGATTTCATGAGGGCAAATCGCACCAAAGCACAGGGGCACCACTGAGATTAAGTGCATTGTCCAAAACGCACTGCATGCAGCAATTTTGTGTGTTAGCACACATCAGTTCCACCCCTCTACCATAGTCGGTGTCCCCAATGTAGCCTCACAGCCAATCATGGACGCGGCTGCCGGTCCCGCCCCATGCTTGCATTTCCGTGGGAGAGAGGCATGGTAAGTATTGATCGGAGGACTTTCTGTGCAGAACAGTAATGCGTTTGGGGTTGGGGGAAGGAGCAGTACATAATATCAAAAATGATGTACAAGGGTGGACATGCCCTTTAAGGACCTGTGTAGTATTGAATGGAAATAGTGTCCAGTATCCTTACCATATATTTATGACCATTGTGTCATAGAAGGACGCCATTGTAAACTACTAAAAATACAGTCCTTACTCTCTAATAAAAATGTGTATATTTAGATTAAAAGGTGCAAATGCCTGCACCAACCTGCTGCAAATTAATAGCAGGGGCAAACTTTTACACCTCTTATTGCATCAGTCCCAAAATGTTTATTGCCAACTAATCAGCAAATCCTTTAACAGATCCTCAAAGAGAAGTCATTTTATGTAGATCGGACATCGTTTTTGGCCACCAGAGGGAGACCTGTCATTTTAAAAACAGGAAAACATCGCCATTACTACAAAGACCTAAAGACTATTAAAGTATTATTAAAAAAAATGTAAATGGATTCCAAACCTCTAAAAAAGCACGAACAGGTTGAAGTGGGGCATGCTTGTCAACCATTCAAAAAAAAGCTCAAAAGCTGTGATGTAATAAAACAGTGAGAAATTTGGTGTTGAAATTCCATGATGAAAATAAAAGATTCTGAAGATTACTGAATCATGGTGCATTTCACTAAGCTAAGCCATTTAGATATCACTTTCCTAAATTCAGGGCCACCTTCAGGGGGGAGGAGGAGGTACTTCTGTCCCGGGCCCTAGTGTCTTCTGGGGCCCGGAGACCTGAGGCTACTAAAAAAAAGTTGGGCCCGATTTCTGAACATGGAAGTAGATCGGGCCCCAAGTTACTCACATGATTGCATCACATGACCATGTCGCCGCATCACAATGTCAATTCTCAAGGCCGTCTGCTGCGGTCCGCGTCACTGTGCAAGACTTAGCCTACCAATGTGGTCAGCATGCAAGTCATAGGGCCAGCCCCAGCTATTAGTGCAGCGTGGGGGAAGGAAATAGCCAGGGCTAGAAATAAGGTATTCCCTTCCATCCATGATCCAGCTAGCAGCCAGCCCCAGTAGCTGTGCACACTTACAAATTGTATTTAACAGTCTGCTCTGCCTACATTGCTTGCGGTTGGTTGGTTGGCTGGTTGATTGACTATTTATCAGAGTCTGTGCCAATGATTCTATGATTATCAATGTCTGTATGCCAACCATTCATTAGAGCCTGGGTGCCAACCATTTGACCAGTGTCTGGGTGCAAACCATTGATCAGAGTCTGTGTAAATGATTTTATGATTGTCAATGTCTGTTTGCAAACCCTTTATCAGTGTCTGTGTGCCAATCCTTTATCAGAGTCGGTGCCAATGATTTTATGATAATCAGTGTCTGTGTGCCAACCCTTTATCAGAGTTTGGGTGCCAACCATTTATCAGAGTCTGTGCCATTGTTTTTATTAGTGTCTGTGTGCCAACCCTTTATCAGTTTGCCAATGATTTTACCAGTGTTTGTGTGCCAACTATTAATCACAGTCTGGGTGCCAACTATTTATCAGAATCTATGCCAATGATTTTACCAGTATCTGTGTGACAACCAGTTATTAGAGTCTGTGCCAATGATTTTACCAGTGTCTGGTTTCCAACTACTGTATTTAGTGTAAATGTGTGTTCTAAAGTGTAATATGTTTTATTGGGGGCCAGTAATTTACCCAGTATGGGGCCCAGAAAGTCCGATGGCGGCCCTGCCTTTATTCACCAATATACAGCATTGCTTAGATATGAAAGTGGCTTTAAATAGAGTAGACAATGTGGAATGCATGCACAGTGGTGCGTGCATGGGGTTTGCTAGTCTCTTCCTATTTCTACCTCCATCAGAAACACTATAAGAGACAGTAAATTACAAAATGCCTATTCTTAAGATGTTTGTCTAATCTATCTAATGTCTGTCTAATGTCTGCCTAGTGTATGGCCAGTTTAAGTGTGATTATCACATTTCACTAATGCTTATTTCTAACCTGTGCTGAGCACAAAAAAATCTGTTAATGTAAACATTGTGGTTTATACCACACAGATATATAGTAGTATAAACAGCCACTATATCACACATGTACTGCAAATTCAGCACTTGAAAATTCCATTTTATTTTTGATATACAGCACTAAAAATTGACACGTTTGTCTTAGCCCTGATGTGTTGAAGTTTAAAAATAAGCATAAAATACTTTTGGGGGAAAAAAACAAGTTTTGGTTCATATTGTCTAAACTATGTATTTGCTGCCTTTCCAAAATCTTTCTTTTTTATTTTATTTATAAACTAGACAATCTTTCATGGGGGTGAAACGTAAATTTGGTAATCAAACATGCAGATCATTATAAATCATGTTGAAAGCTTAGGAAGTTTTGTTTCAGTAAATTAGATGTTGGATTGGTAGTTGATTGGTTTTGGAGATGTGAGCCAGTTCCACTGCAAATCTACTGGTTCTTATATGATGACCTCCCTAGGACAGCATGGTGGCTCAGTGGTTAGCACTGATGCCTTGCAGCGCTGAGGTCATGCAAGGAGTTTGTATGTTCTCCCCGTGCTTGCGTGGTTTAGATTGATTGTAAGCTCTTCAGGGCAGGGCCTGATGTGAATTGTGTAAATAATTGTAAAGCGCTGCATACATTGAAGTACACCGCAACTTCTAACATTCATTAAAGTGCCAAAATGTGCTCTTATTGGGCTAGAGATAGGTATGTGGCTAGAAATAACATTTCTATAAAAAATCCATTCAATATTCTTATATTTATAAATTTGTTTGTTTTTCTAAAAAAGGTCTTATTTAACAAAGCATCTACTTAGGGATGGCCAGTTCGCGGATCCGAAGCCGGATCCGCCGCGGATTTATCCCGTTTGCAAACGGCGGATTTTCGAAATTACGAGAAATCTCGTAATTTCGAGGATATTTTTCATTTTAATGGGTCCGCTCGCGGATTTTCGAATTTTCGGATTATCCCGAAAATTCGCGGATCCTCGAGCGGACCGGATTTTGCAAAGTTCGGACATCTCTACATCTACTTAGCATTTTAAGTCCTTATTAGGGTTTAACAAAAAATAGTAATATATATAGTAAAACGGAATTATATTTTCCTATTGAGTATCACTTGGAAATCACCTAGGAAAGGCTGTCTTGGGCAGTCTTATAAAGATACGTCAGGGATAAGCAACCAGTAGATCAGATGTTTGAAAACGACCAACAATTCCCTAACTACAAAGTCCTTGTAAAGGAATGATGGGAGTTGTAGTTTTCAGACATCTGGTTTCTATACACATTTCTATATTGAATTTTTTTCTTTCATAACAAAACAAAACTTTTAATCTCTAGCTAATTTAGGGATTCCTTTTACACATTGGGGGTCTATAGAGGGGTGTAGCACCAATAAGAAGGTGCAGTAATCTATCCACATGGCTTATTTATATGACACATGTTGATTCCTTTCTATTATAGTTCAATGTCAGTCAAACAAGCAGGAAACTGTAAATTTGAAAGTCTCTAATGATTTGCCCTTCTGTCATGCAGTAATTTCAGGAATCAGTATATTGTGATCTGGAGGAGCAGAATTGTGTCAAACTAGAACAAGATGTAAAAAAAAAACAACCAACTTCCTAGTTTGAAAAAGTAATTTTAAGCTATGCCAATCAGGGAAAACCTGCAAGCACAGAAATCTGTAATGTAGGTAGCTCATTATGTTTAAGATGACTGATTGGACCATCCATTTGCATAATGTATTAACTCTTTTCCTGCCCCTCCCCCTTTACCAAAAGACACATGTAAATGATTCAACCTTTAGTATCCATTTAAGACTTTAATTTGGCCCCCACAATTTTTTAGATTTGATCTTGATATTACCACTTAAAAACATATGTCATTGTCATTGATACCAATAAAAAAATCTCAGTAGATGACCCGTAAGCTACTATCACATTAAAACAATTTTAAGTGATAATGGATTCCTGAGTGATACTTTCTTTAGCACCTTGTTTCTCAGGGTCCAATCAAAGATCATTAAATTACATTCACAAAGCAATGGATGTATAGCATACATTTACTGTATGTACAGCCAATATGTATGGCCAATAGATGTATATGTATGGATGTACGTATCCAATGCCAATTTATGTATATGTATGCATGTATGCATGTATTGCCAATAGATGTATATATATGGATGTAATGCCAATAGATGTATGTATAAAATGCCAATACATGTATGTATAAAATGCCAATACATGTATGTATGTAATGCCAATAGATGCATATATAATGCCAATAGATGTATATGTATGTATGTATGCATGTAATGCCAATAGATGTACAGTTGTGTTCAAAATGATTCAACCCCCAATGCTCTAAAGGATTTTAGGGAATTCAGTGTACATTTGTAATTGTGTTCAGAATGAAATCTTACAAGGACTTTTTAAAGAACCAATTGCAACTAAAATGACATTAATTGTTTTGCTAATATAGTATTAAATGTTTTTTTTTGTGGATTCTTCATTGACACAATTATTAACCCATTAAAGACTACCATCTTAAGAACAGAGGTTCATTCAAGTGTTTCGATCAGGTATTGAAAACAATTGTGGATGTCATCAAGCAGCAATCAAGCATAATAAGCACCAATTATGCAGATTTAAATGACTGTGATACTTAGCTCCTTCTAGACATTTACTGGTGTGTTTACAAACATGGTGAAGTCAAGAGAATGGTCCAGGAAGACAAGAGAAATGGTGATTTCTCTTCACAGGAAGGGCAATGGCTATAAGAAGATTGCAAAGATGTTTAAACCTAACAAGAGACACCATAGGAAGCATCATTGGCAAATTCAAGGCAAAGGGCACTGTGTGAAACGCTACCTGGTCGTGGCAGAAAGAAGATGTTACTTCGACTGCTGTGCGCTACCTGAAGCGCAAAGTGGAGAAAAGTCCCACTGTGACTGCTGAGGAACTGAAAAAAGATTTGTCAGATGGGGTACTGAAGTTTCAGCTTAGACAATAGGGCGCACACTGCGTAATAAAGGCCTCCATGCCAGAACTCCCAGGCGCACCCCCTTGCTGTCTCCAAAAGATAAGAAGAGTCAAGAGTCATGTGCCAAAAGTCATGTGGACAAACCACAAAAGTGTTATGTGGACTGTGATGATGAAACCAAATAAACTGTTTGGGCCCATGGATCAACGCTATGTTTGGAGGAGGAAAGAACAAGGCCTATGAAGAAAAGAAAACACCTTGCCTACTGTGAAGCAGCGGGGGGTCAATCATGCTTTGGGGCTGGTTTGCTTCTGCAGGTTCAGGGAAGCTTCAGCGTGTGCAAGGTACCATGAATTCTTTCAGTACCATGAGATATTGGAAAAAAATGTGATGCAGTTGCCACAAACTGAGGCTGGGGAGACGTTGGACAATGATCCCAAGCATACCTCCAATCCACTACGACATGGTTGCAGATTAAAGCTGGAACATTTTGGAGTGGCCATCGCAGTCACCAGACTTAAATCCGATTGAGAACCTCTGGTGGGACTTAAAGAAAGCAGTTGCAGCGTGCAAGCCTAAGAATGTGTCTGAACTGGAGGCTTTTGCCCCTGAAGAATGGGCTAAGATACCCGTAGATCGCTGCAAGACACTTGTGCCAAGCTAGGCTTCACTTTTAAAAGCTGTTATAACTGGAAGAGGATGTTGTACTAAGAATGAATGTCACTTGGGGGTTGAATAAAACTGATAATGATGTGAGCACAGAAAAGACATTTGTGGTTATTTCATTATAAATGTGATGTTATATTTGTCTGACTTACAAGTGTCTCTTTGATTTAATTGTAAACAAGATGACAGAAATGATCAAAATCAATGTCAAACTGGCCAAAACACTCAATTTCAGTGGGGGTTGAATAATTTTGAACACAACTGTATGTATGGATGTAATGCCGATAGATGAATATGTATGGCTGTATGTAAGTAATGCTAATAGATGTATGTATGTATATAATACCAATAGATGTAGATGTATGGCTGTATGTATGTAATGCTAATAGATGTATATGTATGGATGTAATGCCAATAGATGTATATGTATGGATGTAATGCCAATAGATGTATATGTATGGATGTAATGCCAATAGATGTATATGTATGGATGTAATGCCAATAGAGGTATATGTATGGCTGTATGGATGTAATGCCAATAGAGGTATATGTATGGACCAATAGAGGTATATGTATGGCTGTATGGATGTAATGCCAATAGAGGTATATGTATGGATGTATGGATGTAATGCCAATAGAGGTATATGTATGGATGTAATGCCAATAGAGGTATATGTATGGCTGTATGGATGTAATGCCAATAGAGGTATATGTATGGATGTAATGCCATCAGAATGGACTCCTATTCCTAAGTAGAGATGGACGAACTTCATAAATTCGGTCCATTAAAGTCAATGGGGGAGTGATAGTTCGAAAAGTCCGGATGATTTACAGCTAATCAATGGTAACTTACTGTAATGGCGTGGCACCTGGGAAATGGTCTGGGGAACATGTCACTATCACCAAAACCTGTTAAAAACACTTCTTATAAACGGGGGGGGGCAATTGTCGAGTTTTGCACAAGCTACATTCGAGGGTTCGGCCAATTCGAGGGTTACCGAATGATACATTTAGGGTTAACGGAAATAGAACCATAAATTCAAGGGTTACCGAAATCGAACATACTTTCGAGGATTATCGAAATAAAACGATACTTTCGAGGGTTAGCGAACGATACATTCGAAGATTAGCAATAACAATCCATACATTCGAGGGTTACCGAAAACGAACGATACTTTTGAGGGTTACTGAAATTGAAGGCTACATTGGAGGGTTAGCGAACGATACATTCAAGGGTTAGCGAAAACTATCCTTACATTCGAGGATTATCGAAACGACGATACTTTCGAGGTTAGCGTACGATACTTCTAGGGTTAGTGAATGGTCCGTAATTCTGATAAATATTGAAATTTTTTTTTTACGATAATAATAGAAAATATAGCCGCGAGTCCAGAAAAACTAACTAGTTCAGCCTTAACTAGTTTGAATAGTTTAAGTTTGTCCGAATTCATATAGTTTGGCTCGAACTCAGGTTCGAGTTCAGTTTTGTGTCCATCTTTATTTCTAAATTAAGACCAGTAAGAAAACCAGTGAGACCTGTTCCCATAACGGTTTTCTAATTTGAAAAATTCTAGTTTCTGCATCACATTTTCAGTAGAGATGGGATCTGGGTCTGTCTCGTACCTGGATCCAACACGGAACCCCTTGGTTCTGAATCTGAATGTTCCGTCCGAAACAGATCATTCGGATTTCGGGACTTTGGAAGCCTATTTTCTATAATTACCGAATGTTTGAGGATTAAACCCAATTAGTCTCCGATCGTATTTTCGAGGATTATCCAACATTCAAGGCTATTTTTGGGATTTTCCTGAGATCTGTAAATCCGAAAATGGAATGAAACTTGACAGTTTCGGCCATCTCTTATTTTCAGTAATTTCCGAAGATTCAAAATCGAGGGCTTGTGAATCCACTATTCTCCCATGTTCAAATTGAGGGTTTCACGTACTTTCAGGGAGATTCAATAAAAGTTCTTATCGTTTAAAATGGTGCTAATTTTGCACCAACCAATCAGAACTTATTAACATTTGAAAGCTTACATCTGATTGGTTGGGGAAAATTAGCACCATTTTAAACGATAAGAACTTTTATTGAATAACCCTGTTTATATTTCTCAAAATTGACCTGAATATTCGATAATGTCCGAATATTTGGTTAGAAAATTTGAAAATTCTAGAATATTTGATTTTGAAATTTTGATGATTATTGAAAATCCGAAAAGTTCCACGACCGAAAAAAAATCCAAACCGGGTTTGCGACATAATTCTCGCAATAATGCAAATAATCTTGTCTGCAAAAGCTTCTCACCTTATTCCTTTCAAACCAATAAGAACATTTTTGACCTACTCAGAATACGTTTAGCATATGTAGCCATTTCTTAGACACCTAGATGAACTCTAAAAGTGCATTGTTTACTTAGATGCTTTTAAAATGCTTTTGTGAACTAAAAGAAAATCAGCAAAGACTGACTATAGCAACCTTTCGAATCACAAGCCTGTCTCTTAGGCTCTTCGTACACACGTACAAACCTGACACGTGGTAACGAAATACGCGTGTGACCAAAGGTCATTTCAGCCGATGGTCATGCGCCTGCATTCGGACGGGCCCACGCGGTCGTACTTGGCCTTGCATATGTAAATAGATAGTGCTTTGATCATTAAACATGTTAAAAACAGACATAAAAATTCAGTTTTATTAAAGGCTTTCAGGGTTATCAATAAAAGTTCTTATCGTTTACAATGGTGCTAATTTTGCCCCAACCAATCAGATGTTAGCTTTCAAATGTTAAATAAGATCTGATTGGTTGGGGCAAATTTAGCACCATTTTTAACGTAATAACTTTAATTGAAATTTTAAATGATAAGAACATTTATTGAATCTCCCTGTTTGTTGTTTATAATATTATTGCAAGTAGAAACAGATACTCTTGTAACTTGTTAGCTTTCAACTGCTTGACATGTGCTGTTAGTCAAGTGAAGTTAGAATATTATTATTCAGACATGATTCATAAAACAGCAAAAAACCCGTCACTTCCTCATTCTCTTCCCCAGCCTTTGGAGGATACAAAATAGCTTATTGCTCCATGAACCACAGAGCGTGTATAATTCATTGGCAAACCAGGCTTGCCCAAGAAGCCATTTAATTGTCCGCTTCTCAAAAAATCAACTTTACAACTTTAATAAATTTAATTAATTAATATCCATATACGGATATTATCCATAGACTGTACCTTTATCCTTAATGTTTTAAGCTATTTGGAAAGATAGGGGCATATTTATAAACCAGCGGTATCGAAAGGTCCGATACCACGGGTTTAGATGATTGTTTAGGACACAGCTGTAAAGTACCACCTGGGGTCCTCAAAGGGTAATTTTACTCAACGTTTCCTCTGTCCATAGCTGAATAGTACCCAGAATGAGGACCTAATCACTTAGACTTTGTTCACACTAGGTATTTCGTGTGATTTCATGAGGGCAAATCGCACCAAAGCACGGGGGCACCACTGATTAAGTGCATTGTCCAAAACGCACTGCATGCAGCAATTTGGTGTTTAGCACACATCAGTTCCACCCCTCTACCATAGTCGGTGTCCCCAATGTAGCCTCACAGCCATCATGACGCGGCTGCCGGTCCCGCCCCATGCTTGCATTTCCGTGGGAGAGAGGCATGGTAAGTATTGATCGAGGACTTTCTGTGCAGAACAGTAATGCGTTTGGGGTTGGGGGAAGGAGCAGTACATAATATCAAAAATGATGTACAAGGGTGGACATGCCCTTTAAGGACCTGTGTAGTATTGAATGGAAATAGTGTCCAGTATCCTTACCATATATTTATGACCATTGTGTCATAGAAGGACGCCATTGTAACTACTCTAAAAATACAGTCCTTACTCTCTAATAAAAATGTGTATATTTAGATTAAAAGGTGCAAATGCCTGCACCAACCTGCTGCAAATTAATAGCAGGGGCAAACTTTTACACTCTTATTGCATCAGTCCCAAAATGTTTTATTGCCAACTAATCAGCAAATCCTTAACACAGATCCTCAAAGAGAAGTCATTTTATGTAGATCGGACATCGTTTTTGGCCACCAAGGGAGACCTGTCATTTTAAAACAGGAAAACATCGCCATTACTACAAAGACCTAAAGACTATTAAAGTATTATTAAAAAAAATGTAAATGGTTCCAAACCTCTAAAAAGCACGAACAGGTTGAAGTGGGGCATGCTTGTCACCATTCAAAAAAAGCTCAAAAGCTGTGATGTAATAAAACAGTGAGAAATTTGGTGTTTAAATTCCATGATGAAAAATAAGATTCTGAAGATTACTGAATCATGGTGCATTTCACTAAGCTAAGCCATTTAGATATCACTTTCCTAAATTCAGGGCCACCTTCAGGGGGGAGGAGGAGGTACTTCTGTCCCGGGCCCTAGTGTCCTTCTGGGGCCCGGAGACCTGAGGCTACTAAAAAAAGTTGGGCCCGATTTTCTGAACATGGAAGTAGATCGGCCCCAAGTTACTCACATGATTGCATCACATGACCATGTCGCCGCATCACAATGTCAATTCTCAAGGCCGTCTGCTGCGGTCCGCGTCACTGTGCAAGACTTAGCCTACCAATGTGGTCAGCATGCAAGTCTAGGGCCAGCCCCAGCTATTAGTGCAGCGTGGGGGAAGGAAATAGCCAGGGCTAGAAATAAGGTATTCCTTCCATCCATGATCCACTAGCAGCCAGCCCCATAGCTGTGCACTTACAAATTGTATTTAACAGTCTGCTCTGCCTACATTGCTTGCGGTTGGTTGGTTGGCTGGTTGATTGACTATTTATCAGAGTCTGTGCCAATGATTCTATGATTATCAATGTCTGTATGCCAACCATTCATTAGAGCCTGGGTGCCAACCATTTGACCAGTGCGGGGTGCAAACCATTGATCAGATTCTGTGTAATGATTTTATGATTGTCAATGTTGTTTGCAAACCCTTATCAGTGTCTGTGTGCCAATCCTTTATCAGAGTCTGTGCCAATGATTTATGATAATCCGTGTCTGTGTGCCACCCTTTATCAGAGTTTGGGTGCCAACCATTATCAGAGTCTGTGCCATTGTTTTTATTAGTGTCTGTGTGCCAACCCTTTATCAGTTTGCCAATGATTTTACCAGTGTTTGTGTGCCACTATTAATCACAGTCTGGGTGCCAACTATTTATCAGAATCTATGCCAATGATTTTACCAGTATCTGTGTGACAACCAGTTATTAGAGTCTGTGCCAAGGATTTTACCAGTGTCTGGTTTCCAACTACTGTATTTAGTGTAAATGTGTGTTCTAAAGTGTAATATGTTTTATTGGGGGCCGTAATTTACCCATATGGGGCCCAGAAAGTCCGATGGCGGCCCTGCCTTTATTCACCAATATACGAATTGCTTAGATATGAAGTGGCTTTAAATAGAGTAGACATGTGGAATGCATGCACAGTGGTGCGTGCATGGGGTTTGCTAGTCTCTTCCTATTTCTCTACCTCCATCAGAAACACTATAAGAGACAGTAAATTACAAAATGCCTATTCTTAGATGTTGTCTATCTATCTAATGTCTGTCTAATGTCTGCCTAGTGTATGGCCATTTTAAGTGTGATTATCACATTTCACTAATGCTTATTTCTAACCTGTACTGAGCACAAAAAATCTGTTAATGTAAACATTGTGTTTATACCAAACAGATATATAGTAGTAAAACAGCCACTATATCACACATTTACTGCAAATTCAGCACTTGAAAATTCCATTTTATTGTTGATATACAGCACTAAAAATTGACACGTTTGTCTTAGCCCTGATGTGTTGAAGTTTAAAATAAGCATAAAATACTTTTGGGGAAAAAAACAAGTTTTGGTTCATATTGTCTAAACTATGTATTTGCTGCCTTTCCAAAATCTTTCTTTTTTATTTTATTATATAAACTAGACAATCTTTCATGGGTGAAACGTAAATTTGGTAATCAAACATGCAGATCATTATAAATCATGTTGAAAGCTTAGGAAGTTTTGTTTCATCGTAATTAGATGTTGGATTGGTAGTTGATTGGTTTTGGAGATGTGAGCCAGTTCCACTGCAAATCTACTGGTTCTTATATGATGACCCCCTAGGACAGCATGGTGGCTCAGTGGTTAGCACTGATGCCTTGCAGCGCTGAGGTCATGCAAGGAGTTTGTATGTTCTCCCCGTGCTTGCGTGGTTTAGATTGATTGTAAGCTCTTCAGGGCAGGCCTGATGGTGAATTGTGTAAATAATTGTAAAGCGCTGCATACATTGAAGTACACCGCAACTTCTAACATTCATTAAAGTGCCAAAATGTGCTCTTATTGGGCTAGAGATAGGTATGTGGCTAGAAATAACATTTCTATAAAAAATCCATTCAATATTCTTATATTATAAATTTGTTTTTTTTCTAAAAAAGGTCTTATTTAACAAAGCATCTACTTAGGATGGCCAGTTCGCGGATCCGAACCCGGATCCGCCGCGGATTTATCCTGTTTGCAAACGGCGGATTTTCCCCTTCCGAACATCCAACTGCGTATTTCTCGTATTTTCGAAAATACGAGAATCTCGTAATTTTGAAAATTTTGAAAATACAAGGATTTCTCTTATTTTCGTAAATACGTATTTTCGAGAAATTTTCTAATTACGAGGGTTACTCATTTTCGAAAATACGTATTTTCGAAAATTTTGAAATTACGAGAAATCTCGTATTTCGAGGATATTTTTCATTTATGGGTCCGCTCGCGGATTTTCGAATTTTCGATTATCCAAAATTCGCGGATCCTCGAGCGGACCGGATTTTGCAAAGTTCGGACATCCTACATCTACTTAGCATTTTAAGTCCTTATTAGGGTTTAACAAAAAATAGTAATATATAAGTAAACGGAATTATATTTTCCTATTGAGTATCACTTGGAAATCACCTAGGAAAGGCTTGTCTTGGGCAGTCTTATAAAGATACGTCGGGATAAGCAACCAGTAGATCAGTGTTTGAAAACGACCAACAATTCCCTACCTACAAAGTCCTTGTAAAGGAATGATGGGAGTTGTAGTTTTTTCAGACATCGGGTTTCTATACACATTTCTATTTGAATTTTTTTCTTTCATAACAAGCTAACAAAACTTTTAATCTCTAGCTAATTTAGGGATTCCTTTACACATTGGGGTCTATTAGAGGGGTGTAGCACCAATAAGAAGTGCAGTAATCTATCCACATGGCTTATTTATATGACACATGTTGATTCCTTTCTATTATAGTTCAATTGTCAGTCAAACAAGCAGGAAACTGTAAATTTGAAAGTCTCTAATGATTTGCCCTTCTGTCATGCATTAATTTCAGGAATCAGTATATTGGATCTGGAGGAGCAGATTGTGTCAAACTAGAACAAGATGTAAAAAAAAAACAACCAACTTCCTAGTTTGAAAAATTATTTAAGCTATGCCAATCAGGGAAAACCTGCAAGCACAGAAATCTGTAAGGTAGGTAGCTCATTATGTTTAAGATGACTGATTGGACCATCCATTTGCATAATGTATTAACTCTTTTCCTGCCCCTCCCCCTTACCAAAAGACACATGTAAATGATTCAACCTTTAGTATCCATTTAAGACTTTATTTGGCCCCCCACATTTTTTAGATTTGATCTTGATATTACCACTTAAAAACATAAATAGTAAATATATAATAACCAGGCAGCTATTTAATAGAAATGTATAATAACCAGCAGGTATTAATAGTAAATATTAATACCAGCAGTTATTAATAGTATAGTAGATAATAAACAGCAGTAAAATAGTAATATTTAATAACTGGCAGTTATGAAATAGTAAATAAAAAAATAACTGGCAGTTATTAAATAGTAAATATACTAATAACCAGCAGTTATTTAATAGTAAATGTATAATAACGCAGTTATTAATATAATATGACGATAATAACAGCAGAGATTAATAGTAAATGTATAATAAACTGACAGTATTAAATAGTTAATATATAATAACCAGCAGCTATTTAATAGTAAATGTATAAAACCAGCAGGTATTAAATAGTAAATATAAATAACCAGCGTTATAAATAGATAATATAATACCAGCAGATATTAAATAGTAAATATTTAATAACTGGCAGTTATAAATAGTAAATAAAAAATAACTGGCAGTTATAAATAGTAAAACTATAAAACCAGCAGTTAATAATAGTAAATATATAATAACCAGCAGTTATGAAAAAAAAGTAAATATATAATAACAGCAGTTAATTAATAGTAAATATATAATACCAGCACTTAATAAATAGTAAAATATATATAGCCAGCAGTTATGAAATAGTAAATATATAATAACCCGCAGTTTGAAAATTAAATATTAATAGCCAGCCGTTATGAAATAGTAAATATATAATAACACAGCATAATAAATAGTAAATATATTAATAGCAGCATTATGAAATATGTAAATATATAATAGCAGCAGTTAGAATAGTAAATATTAATAACCAGCCACTTAATAAATAGCTTAAATATATAATAGCCAGCAGTATGAATAGTATATAATAATAACCAGCAGTTAATTATAGTAATATATATAAACCAGCAGTTATGAAAAAGTAATATATAATAACCAGCAGTTAATAATAGTAAATATATAATAACCAGCAGTAATAATGTAAATATATAATAACCAGCGTTATGAAATAGTAAAATATATATAACCAAGTACTTAATAGTAAATATAATAACCAGCAGTTATTAAATAGTAAATATATAATAACCCGTCAGTTATTAAGAGTAAATACATAAACAACCAGCAGTAGTAAATATTAAACCGTCAGTTATTAAATAGTAAATATATAATAACTGTCAGTATTAATAGTAAATATATAATAACCATCGTTTAAATAATAAATATATAATAATCGTCAATATTAAATAGTAAATAATAATAACCATCAGTTATAAATAGTAAATAATAAAACAGTGTAATTAAAGGGCATGAAATAGTAAATGTATAATAACCAGCAGATTATTAATAGTAAATTATAATAGCCAGCGATATAAGTAATAGTAATATATTATAGCCAGCAGTTATGAAATGTAAATATCTAATAACCAGCAGTTAGTAATTAGTAGATATATAATCACCAACGGTTATTAAATAGCAAATACATCAAACCATGTATTGAAATAGTAAATATATAAGAACAGCAGTTAATAAAGTAAATATATAAACCGCAGTTATAAATAGTAAATACAACACCAGCAGATATTAATAGTAAATATATAATAACCGGCAGTTATGAATAGCAAAATATAATAACTTATATATTTTACTATTTAACTCTTACTGCGTCAGTGGAAACCGAAAGGAAGGTGCTTCCAGTCGTTACGCTTCCATTAAAAGGTGTTTTTTTTGTCATACAAATTTTCCTTTTTGCATGGGGTGGCTGGGCAATGTCACAGTGGAAACGACACACGCCACGTAAAGTAGGGTTTAACTCCTTCTCTTGGCCTTAGTGCCCTTATTATTTTTTCTTCTTTATTAGCAGTTAGATTTCTTTTATCACACCATCAGTAGTTGTTTTTTAGTTGTTTTTGGGGACTAATTTTGGCTACTTTCAGACAGAACGACTGTTCTTCATCCTGGCTGTGTGTTACTGGAGGTTTCTTAGCGTTTACGGCGAGGGAAATGCCGCATACACGCTTTTATTGGCCCAAAACATCTGAAAATTGCCTAATACAAACATCAACACACCACAAAATTAATGGCAAGATATGGATGCGACTTGTCAAGTTTCTCTGGTTTCATATAACTTAAAATTTTACTTAATCACAATCTTTTTGTTAGTAGATCACATGTTATTTCCCAATTTTGCCAAAACGTTTTTCAATTTTGTTATCATTTCATTCATACTAATGTACTATAAATCCTAATGTTGGCAAAGCACAGGGATTGACTTGCAGGTTCTCCTGCCAGATATCGTGCCAGTCTGGTGACAGGCTTTGTATATGTTTCGCTTGGTTGCCAGTTAGATAGTTGTAGCTAGGTCCAGATTCTCTCAGATGACCCAATCATCTCAATGCATCAATTCTCTACAGAGAACAGTCAGATCAGGTCAGTCTGCCTGGGTTTTGTTATTCAGTACTGTCAGCAGAGGATCTCCTATTCCTAAGTGAGATGGACGAACTTCATAAATTCGGTCCCATTAAAGTCAAGGGGAGTGATAGTTCGAAAAGTCCGGGATTTACAGCTAATCAATGGTGAACTTTACTGTAAATGGTGGCACCTGGAAATGGTCTGGGGACATGTCATATCACCAAAACCTGTTTAAAACACTTCTTATAAACGGGGGGGGGGCATTGTCGAGTTTGCACAAGCTACACTTCGAGGGTTACGGGCCAATTCGAGGGTTTACCGAATGATACATTTGAGGGTTAACGGAAATAGAACCATAAATTCAAGGGTTACAAATCGAACAATACTTCGAGGATTATCGAAATAATAAAACGATACTTTCGAGGGGTTAGCGAACGATACATTCGAAGATTAGCAATAAAAATCCATACATTCGAGGGTTAACGAAAACGAACGATACTTTGAGGGTACTGAAACTGAAGGCTACATTGGAGGGTTAGCGGAACGATACATTCAAGGGTTAGCGAAAACTATCCTTACATTCGAGGATTATCGAAAACGAACGATACTTCGAGGGTTAGCGTACGATACAGTCAGGGTTAGTGAATGGTCCGAAAATTCGATATAAATATGAATTTACGATAAAATAGGAAAATATAGCGCGAGTCCAGAAAAACTGAACTAGTTTCAGCCTAAATAGTTGAATAGTTTAAGTTGTCCGAATTCAATAGTTTGGCTCGAACTCAGGTTCGAGTTCAGTTTTGTGTCCATCTTTATTTCTAAATTAAGACCAGTAGAAAACAGTGAGGACCTGTTCACCATAACGGATTTTCTAATTTGAAAAATTCAGTTTACGCATCACATTTCAGTTAGAGATGGGATCGGGTCTGTCCGTTACCTGGGATCCAACACGGAACCCTTGGTTTGAAATCTGAATGTTCCGTCCGAAACAGATCATTGGTTTCGGGCATTTGGAGCCTATTTCTTAATTACCGAATGTTTGGGGATTAAACCCAAAATTAGTCTCCGATCGTTATTTCGAGGATTATCAACATTCAAGGCAATTTTTGGATTTTCCCTGAGATCTGTAAATCCGAAAAATGGAATGAAACTTGGACAGTTTCGGCCCATCTCTTATTTTCAGTAATTTCCGAAGATTCAAAATCGAGGGCTTGTGAATCCACCTATTTCTCCCATGTTCAAAATTGAGGGTTTCACAGTACTTTCAGGGAGATTCAATAAAAGTCTTATCGTTTAAAATGGTGCTAATTTTGCCACCAACCAATCAGAACTTATTTAACATTTGAAAGCTTACATCTGATTGGTTGGGGCAAAATTAGCACCATTTTAACTATAAAGAACTTGTATTGAATAAACCCTGTTTATATTTCTCAAAATTGACCTGAATATTCGATAATTACCGAATAATTTGGTTTAGAAAATTTGAAATTCTAGAATATTGATTTTGAAAAATTTGATGATTATTGAAAATCCAGGAAAAGTTCCACGACCGGAAAAAAATCCCAAACGGGTTTGCGACATAATTCTCGCAATAATGCAAATAATCTTGTCTGCAAAAGCTTCTCACCTTATTCCCTTTCACCAATAAGAACATTTTTGACCTAGCTCAGAAATACGTTTAGCATATGTAAGCCATTTCTTAGACACCTGATTAACTCAAAGTGCATTGTTTACTTAGATGCTTTTAAATGCTTTTGTGAACTAAAAGAAAAATCAGCAAGAGACTGACTATAGCAACCTTTCGAATCACAAAGCCTGTCTCTTAGGCTCTCGTACACCCGTACAAACCTGACACGTGGTAACGAAATACGCGTGTGACCAAAGGTCATTCAGCCGATGGTCATGCGCCTGCATTCGGACGGGCCCACGCGGTCGTACTTGGCCTTGCATATGTAAATAGATAGTGCTTTGATCATAACATGTTACAAAACAGACATAAAAATTCAGTTTATTTAAAAAGGCTTTCGGGTTAATCAATAAAAGTTCTTATCGTTTACAAGTGCTAATTTTGCCCAACCAATCAGATGTTAGCTTTCAAATGTAAATAAGATCTGATGGTTGGGGCAAATTTAGCACCATTTTAACGATAATAACTTTAATTGAAATTTAAATGATAAGAACATTTATGAATCTCCCTGTTTGTTGTTATAATATTATTGCAAGTAGAAAACAGATAATCTTGTAAATTGTAGCTTTCAACTGCTTGACAATGTGCTGTTAGGCAAGTGAAGTTAGAAATTATTATCAGGACAGATTCAAAACAGCAAAAAACCCAGTCACTTCCTCATTCTCTTCCACAGCCTTGGAGGATACAAAATAGCTATTGCGTCCATGAACACACAGAGCGTGTATAATTCATGGCAAAACAGGCTTGCCCAAAAAGCCATAATTGTCCGCTTCTCAAAAAAATCAACTTTAAACTTATAAATTAAGTATTTTAATATCCCATATACTGGTATTATCCATGACTGTACCTTTATCCTAATGTTTTAAGCTATTTGGAAAGATAGGGGCATATTTATAAACCAGCGGTATCGAGAAGGTCCGATACCACGGTTTAGATGATTTGTTAGGACACAGCTTTAAGTACCACTGGGGTCCTCAAAGGGTAATTTACCAACGTTTCCCTGTTCCATAGCTGAATAGTACCCAGAATGAGGACCTAAATCACTTAGACTTTGTTCACACTAGTATTTCGATGTGATTTCATGAGGGCAAATCGCACCAAAGCCAGGGGCACACTGAGATTAAGTGCATGTCCAAAACGCAACTGCATGCAGCAATTTTGTGTGGTAGCACACATCAGTTCCACCCCTCTACCATAGTCGGTGTCCCCAATGTAGCCTCACAGCCAATCATGGACGCGGCTGCCGGTCCCGCCCCATGCTTGCATTTCCGGGAGAGAGGCATGGTAAGTATTGATCGGAGGACTTTCTGTGCAGAACAGTAATGCGTTTGGGGTTGGGGGAAGGAGCAGTACATAATATCAAAAATGATGTACAAGGGTGGACATGCCCTTTAAGGACCTGTGTAGTATTGAATGGAAATAGTGTCCAGTATCCTTACCATAATTTATGACCATTGTGTCATAGAAGGACGCCATTGTAAATACTAAAAATACAGTCCTTACTCTCTAATAAAAAGTGTATATTAGATTAAAAGGTGCAAATGCCTGCCCACCAACCGCTGCAAATTAATAGCAGGGGCAACTTTTACACCTCTTATTGCATCAGTCCCAAAATGTTTATTGCCAACTAATCAGCAAATCCTTTAACAGATCCTCAAAGAGAAGTCATTTTATGGAGATCGGACACTCGTTTTTGGCCACCAGAGGGAGACCTGTCATTTTAAAAACAGGAAAACATCGCCATTACTACAAAGACCTAAAGACTATTAAAGTATTATTAAAAAAATGTAAATGGATTCCAAACCTCTAAAAAAGCACGAACAGGTTGAAGTGGGGCATGCTTGTCAACCATTCAAAAAAAGCTCAAAAGCATGTGATGTAATAAAACAGTGAGAAATTTGGTGTTGAAATTCCATGATGAAAATAAAAGATTCTGAAGATTACTGAATCATGGTGCATTTCACTAAGCTAAGCCATTTAGATATCACTTTCTAAATTCAGGGCCACTTCAGGGGGGGGAGGAGGTACTTCTGTCCCGGGCCCTAGTGTCTTCTGGGGCCCGGAGAACTGAGGCTACTAAAAAAAAGTTGGGCCCGATTTCTGAACATGGAAGTAGATCGGGCCCCAAGTTACTCACATGATTGCATCACATGACCATGTCGCCGCATCACAATGTCATTCTCAAGGCCGTCTGCTGCGGTCCGCGTCACTGTGCAAGACTTAGCCTACCAATTTGGTCAGCATGCAAGTCATAGGGCCAGCCCCAGTATTAGTGCAGCGTGGGGGAAGGAAATAGCAGGGCTAGAAATAAGGTATTCCCTTCCATCCATGATCCAGCTAGCAGCCAGCCCCAGTAGCTGTGCACACTTACAATTGTATTTAACAGTCTGCTCTGCTACATTGCTTGCGGTTGGTTGGTTGGCTGGTGTGATTGACTATTTATCAAAGTCTGTGCCAATGATTCTATGATTATCAATGGCTGTATGCCAACCATTCATTAGAGCCTGGGTGCCAACCATTTGACCAGTGTCTGGGTGCAAACCATGATCAGAGTCTGTGTAAAGATTTTATGATTGTCAATGTCTGTTTGCAAACCCTTTATCAGTGTCTGTGTGCCCATCCTTTATCAGAGTCTGTGCCAATGATTTTATGATAATCGTGTCTGTGTGCCAACCCTTTATCAGAGTTTGGTGCCAACCATTTATCAGAGTCTGTGCCATTGTTTATAGTGTCTGTGTGCCAACCCTTTATCAGTTTGCAATGGATTTTACCAGTGTTTGTGTGCCAACTATTAATCACAGTCTGGTGCCAACTATTTTTCAGAATCTATGCCAATGATTTTACCAGTATCTGTGTGACAACAGTTATTAGAGTCTGTGCCAATGATTTTACAGTGTCTGGTTTCCAACTACTGTATTTAGTGTGTAATGTGTGTTCTAAAGTTGAATATGTTTTATTGGGGGCCAGTAATTTACCAGTATGGGCCCAGAAAGTCCGATGGCGGCCCTCTGCCTTTATTCACCAATATACAGCATTGCTTAGATATGAAAGTGGCTTTAAATAGAGTAGACAATGGTGGAAATGCATGCACAGTGGTGGTGCATGGGGTTTGCTAGTCTCTTCCTATTTCTACCTCCATCAAGAAACACTATAAGAGACAGTAAATTACAAAATGCTATTCTTAAGATGTTGTCTAATCTATCTAATGTCTGTCTAATGTCTGCCTAGTGTTATGGCCAGTTTAAGTGTGATATCACATTTCACTAATGCTTATTTCTTAACCTGTACTGAGCACAAAAAAAATCTGTTAATGTAAACATTGTGGTTACCACACAGATATATAGTAGTATAAACAGCCACTATATCACACATGTACTGCAAATTCAGCACTTGAAAATTCCATTTATTGTGATATACAGCACTAAAAATTGACACGTTTGTCTTAGCCCTGATGTGTTGAAGTTTAAAAATAAGCATAAAATACTTTTGGGGGAAAAAAACAAGTTTTGGTCATATTGTTAAACTATGGATTTGCTGCCTTTCCAAATATTTCTTTTTTATTTTATTTATAAACTAGACAATCTTTCATGGGGGGTGAAACGTAAATTTTGGTAATCAAACATGCAGATCATTATAAATCATGTTGAAAGCTTAGGAAGTTTTGTTTCAGTAAATTAGATGTGGATTGGTAGTTGATTGGTTTTGGAGATGTGAGCCAGTTCCACTGCAATCTACTGGTTCTTATATTGATGACCTCCCTAGGACAGCATGGTGGCTCAGTGGTTAGCACTGATGCCTTGCAGCGCTGAGGGTCATGCAAGGAGTTTGTATGTTCTCCCCGTGCTTGCGTGGTTTAGATTGATTGTAAGCTCTTCAGGGCAGGGCTGATGTGAATTGTGGAAATAATTGTTAAGCGCTGCATACATTGAAGTACACCGCAACTTCTAACATTCATTAAAGTGCCAAAATGTGCTCTTATTGGGCTAGAGTAGGTATGTGGCTAGAAATAACATTTCTATAAAATCCATTCAATATTTATATTTATAAATTTGTTTGTTTTTTAAAAAAGGTCTTATTAACAAAGCATCTACTTAGGGATGGCCAGTTCGCGGATCCGAACCCGGATCCGCCGCGGATTTATCCTGTTTGCAAACGGCGGATTTTCCGCCTTCCGAACATCCGAACTGCGTATTTCTCGTATTTTCGAAAATACGAGAAATCTCGTAATTTTGAAAATTTTTGAAAATACAAGGATTTCTCTATTTTCGTAAATACGTATTTTCGAAAATTTTCTAAATTACGAGGGTTACTCATATTTTCGAAAATACGTATTTTCGAAAATTTTGAAATTAAGAGAAATCTCGTAATTCGAGGATATTTTTCATTTTAATGGGTCCGTCGCGGATTTTCGAATTTTCGGATTATCCCGAAAATTCGCGGATCCTCGAGCGGACCGGATTTTGCAAAAGTCGGACATCTTACATCTACTTAGCATTTTAAGTCCTTATTAGGGTTTACAAAAAAATAGTAATATATATAGTAAAACGGAATTATATTTTCCTATTGAGTATCATTGGAAATCACCTAGGAAAGGCTGTCTTGGGCAGTCTTATAAAGATAAGTCAGGGATAAGCAACAGTAGATCAGATGTTTGAAAACGACCAACAATTCCTAACTACAAAGTCCTTGTAAAGGAATGATGGGAGTTTGTTTTCAGACATCTGGTTTCTATAACATTTCTATATTGAAATTTTTTCTTTCATAACAAGCTAAACAAAACTTTTAATCTCTAGCTAATTTAGGGATTCCTTTTACACATTGGGGGTCTATAGAGGGTGTAGCACCAATAAGAAGGTGCAGTAATCTATCCACATGGCTTATTTATAGGACACATGTTGATTCCTTTCTATTATAGTTCAATGTCAGTCAAACAAGCAGGAAACTGTAAATTTGAAAGTCTCTAATGATTTGCCCTTCGTCATGCAGTAATTTCAGGAATCAGTATATTGTGATCTGGAGGAGCGAATTGTGTCAAACTAGAACAAGATGTAAAAAAAAACAACCAACTTCTAGTTTGAAAAAGTAATTTTAAGCTAGCCAATCAGGGAAAACCTGCAAGCACAGAAATCTGTAATGTAGGTAGCTCATTATGTTTAAAGAATGATGTGGACCATCCATTTGCATAATGTATTAAACTCTTTTTCTGCCCCTCCCCCTTTACCAAAAGACACAGTAAATGATTCAACCTTTAGTATCCATTTAAGACTTTAATTGGCCCCCACAATTTTTTAGATTGATCTTGATTTTACCACTTAAAAACATATGTCATGTCATTGATACCAATAAAAAAATCTCAGTAGATGACCGTAAGCTACTATCACATTAAAACAATTTTAAGTGATAATGGATTCCTGAGTGATACTTTCTTTAGCACCTTGTTTCTCAGGGTCCAATCAAAGATCATTAAATTACATTCACAAAGCAATGGATGTATAGCATACATTTACTGTAATGTACAGCCAATATGTATGGCCAATAGATGTATATGTATGGATGTACGTATCAATGCCAATTTAGTATATGTATGCAGTATGCATGTATTGCCAATAGATGTATATATATGGATGTAATGCCAATAGATGTATGTATAAAATGCCAATACATGTATGTATTAAATGCCAATAATGTATGTATGTAATGCCAATAGATGCATATGTAATGCCAATAGATGTATATGGATGTAGTATGCATGTAATGCCAATAGATGTACAGTGTGTTCAAAATGATTCAACCCCCAATGCTGGTAAAGGGTTTTAGGGAATTCAGTGTAACATTTGTAATTGTGTTCAGAATGAATCTTACAAGGACTTTTTAAGAACCAATTGCAACTAAAATGACATTAATTGTTTGTAATATAGTATTAAATGTTTTTTTTTGTGGATTTCTTCATGACCACAATTATTTAACCCATTAAAGACTACCACTCTTAAGAACAGAGGTTCATTCAAGTGTTTTCGATCAGGTATTGAAAACAATTGTGGATGTCATCAAGCAGCAATCAAGCATAATAAGCACCAATTATGCAGATTTAAAGACTGTGATACTTAGCTCCTTCTAGACATTTAATGGTGTGTTTACAAACATGGTGAAGTCAAGAGAATGGTCCAGGAAGACAAGAGAAATGGTGATTTCTCTTCACAGGAAGGGCAAGGCTATAAGAAGATTGCAAAGATGTTAAACCTACAAGAGACACCATAGGAAGCATCATTGGCAAATTCAAGGCAAAAGGGCACTGTTGTATGAAACGCTAACTGGTCGTGGCAGAAAGAAGATGTTGACTTCGACTGCTGTGCGCTACCTGAAGCGCAAAGTGGAGAAAAGTCCCACTGTGACTGCTGAGGAACTGAAAAAAGATTGTCAGATGCGGGTACTGAAGTTTCAGCTTAGACAATAGGGCGCACACTGCGGAATAAAGGCCTCCATGCCAGGAACTTCCAGGCGCACCCCCCTTGCTGTCTCCAAAGAATAAGAAGAGTCAAGAGTCATGTGCCAAAAGTCATGTGGACAAACCACAAAAGTGTTCTGTGGACTGTGATGATGAAACCAAATTAGAAACTGTTTGGGCCCATGGATCAACGCTATGTTTGGAGGAGGGAAGGAAGAACAAGGCCTATGAAGAAAAGAACACCTTGCCTACTGTGAAGAGCATGGCGGGGGGGTCAATCATGCTTTGGGCTGTTTTGCTTTGCAGGTTCAGGGAAGCTTCAGGTGTGCAAGGTACCATGAATTCTCTTCAGTACCATGAGATATTGGAAAAAAAATGTGATGCAGTTGCCACAAACTGAGGCTTGGGAGACGTTGGACCAATGATCCCAAGCATACCTCCAATCCACTACAGCATGGTTGCAGATTAAAGGCTGGAACATTTTGAGTGGCCACCGCATCACCAGACTGATTGAGAACCTTGGTGGGACTTAAAGAAAGCAGTTGCAGCGCGCAAGCTAAGAATGGTCTGCGAACTGGAGGCTTTTACCCATGAAGAATGGGCTAAGATACCCGTTAGATCGCTGCAAGACACTTGTGCCAATCTAGGCTTCACGTTTTAAAGCTGTTAACTGGAAGAGAATGTTGTACTAAGAATGAATGTCACTTGGGGGTTGAAATAAAACTGATAATGATGTGAGCACAGAAAAGACATTTGTGGTTTTCATTATAAATGTGATGTTATATTGTCGGACTTACAAGTGTCTCTTTGATTTAATGTAAAACAAGAATGACTGAAAATGATCAAAATTCAATGTCAAACTGGCAAAAACATCAATTTCAGTGGGGGTTGAATAATTTTGAAACAAACTGTATGTATGATGTAATGCCATAGATGAATTGTATGGCTGTATGTATGTAATGCTAATAGATGTATGTATGTATAAATACCAATAGATGTAGATGTATGGCTGTATGTATGTAATTTAATAGAGGTATATGTAGGATGTAATGCCAATAGTGTATATGTATGGATGTAATGCCAATAGAGGTATATGTATGGATGTAATGCCAATAGATGGTATATGTATGGATTGTAATGCCAATAGAGATTTATAGGTATGGATGTAATGCCAATAGATGTATATGTATGGATGAATGCCAATAGATGTATATTAGGATGTAATCCAATAGAGTATAGTATGGATGTAATGCCATAGATGTATAGTATGGATGTAATGCCAATAGAGGTATTATGTATGGCTGTATGGATGTAATGCCAATAGAGGTTAATGTATGGATGTAATGCCAATAGAGGTATATGTATGGCTGTATGGATGTAATGCCAATAGAGGTATTGTAGGGATGTAATGCCAATAGAGTATATGTATGGATGTAAGATGTAATGGCCAATAGAGGTATATGTATGACCATGAGGTATGGTATATGTATGGCTGTATGGATGTAATGCCATAGAGGTATATGTATGGATGTAATGCCAATAGATGTATATGTATGGATGTAATGCCAATAGATTGTATATGTATGGATGTAATGCCAATAGAGGTATATGTATGGCTGTATGGATGTAATGCCAATAGAGGTATATGTATGAGCCCAATAGAGGTATATGTAGGCTGTATGGATGTAATGCCAATAGAGGTATATGTATGGATGTAATGCCAATAGATGATATGTATGGATGTAATGCCAATAGATGTATTATGGATGTAATGCCAATAGATGTATATGTATGGATGTAATGCATATAGAGGTATTGTATGGCTGTATGGAATGTAATGCCAATAGAGGATATGTGATGGATGTAATGCCAATAGATGTAGATGTGCTGTATGGATGTAATGCCATAGAGTATATGTATGATGTAATGCAATAGTGTATATGTACGGATGTATGCCAATAGAGAGTTATGTATGGATTGTAATGCCAATAGATGTATGCGATGGATGTAATGCCAATAGAGGTATATGTATATGGCTGTATGGATGTAATGCCAATAGAGGTATATGTATGGACCAATAGAGGTATATGTATGGCTGTATGGATGTAATGGCCAATAGAGGTATATGTATGGATGTAATGCCAATAGATGATATGTATGGATGTAATGCCAATAGATGTATAGTATGGAGAATGCCAATAGATGTATATGTTGGGATGTAATGCATATAGAGGTATATTGGCTGTATGGATGTAATGCCAATAGAAGTAGAGGTATGTATGGATGTAATGCCAATAGATGTAGATGTATGGCTGTTGTGATGGAGTAATGCCAATAGAGGTATATGTTATGGATTGTAATGCCAATAGATGTATTGTATGGATGTAATGCCATAGAGGATATGTATGGATGTAATGCCAATAGATGTATATGTATGGATGTAATGCCAATAGAGGTATATGTATGGATGTATGGATGTAATGCCAATAGAGGTATATGTATGGATGTAATGCCAATAGAGGTATATGTATGGCTGTATGGATGTAATGCCAATAGAGGTATATGTATGGATGTAATGCCATTAGATGTATATGTATGGATGTATGGATGTAATGCCGATAGATGAATATGTATGAATGTATGTATGTAATGAATGTATGTAATGACAATAGATGCCAATACATGTATGTATGTAATGCTAATACACGTATGTTAGTAGTACTGCCTATACTGTATATTGCAATGTCAAAAGATAGATGTTTGGATGTTGTTTGTAATACCATAGATGTATGTATGTAATGCCAATAGATGTTTGTTTAGATGTATGTTAAAGCCAATGGGATGTATAGGCCTATATTTACATAAGCTACCTAGAGATAATAAAGTTTTTTCTATTTTCTACTATTGTTCCTAGGGATGAATCATAAGGTGAGATAAGAATGGATGTGGGATGGAGGTAGGTGTGTTGGTAGGTTGTTGGTAGGTGGTAGTAGGTGTGTAGGTAGGTTGTGGTGGGAGGTTGTGTAGGAGGTGTGTAGGTAGGTGTGTAGGTAGGTGTGTAGGTAGGTGTGTAGGTGAGCACCAAGCATAAAAAGTCATGAGAGGGGCACTCTTCTGTGAATATATGCTTCTTTACACCTGATGAAAGGGACAGTGTGTCCCTGAAACGTCGTGTTATGTGATCCAATAAAGAAGCATATATTCACAGAAGAGTGCCCCTCTCATGACTTTTTATGCTTGTGCTCAACCTACACACCTACCTACACACCTACCTACACACCTACCTACACACCTACCTACACACCTACCAACACACCTACCTACACACCTACGTACACACCTACCAACACACCTACCAACACACCTACCTCCACACATCCATTCTTATCTCACCTTAGATTCCATCCCTAGGAACAATAGTAGAAAAGTAGAAAAAACTTTATTATCTCTAGGTAGCTTATGTAAATATAGGCTATACATCCATTGGCTTTACATACATCTAAACAAACATCTATTGGCATTACATACATACATCTATTGGTATTACATACAAACATCCATACATCTATCTATTGACATTACATACATACATGTATAGGCAGTACATACATACATACGTGTATTAGCATTACATACATACATGTATTGGCATTGTATACAAACATCTATTGTCATTACATACATTCATACATATTCATCTATCGGCATTACATCCATACATCCATACATATACATCTAATGGCATTACATCCATACATATACCTCTATTGGCATTACATCCATACAGACATCAAAACTGTGTAATAATCAAATAATAATCTAAAATTATGGTTTTTTTTTTGCTAATGCTGGCCATTTGGGGCACCGCGAACTGCCTTCCATTTTCCCCCTCTGCTATGCCTTGTCTCCTCATAAACATGGCTACCCACCCGTGAATTTGCAAGGATCGCTGGTTTAAACCCTACTAAGATAAATAGGAACCTAGCCGTGGCATTTAGTATACTTGTATTTGTGAAAGCTTTTGATCACTGTGCCATATAGGCGACTCTTTTCAACTAGGACTGTTTGGGCCTTGCAAGAAACATTGTGATTTCATGATGCATTGTGTTATTGGGATCGCATAACGAGAGTGTGGTAAATGGTCTACTCATCTGTGGGATAAAGTTCTAAAGCGTGAGTCCTCAGGTTCTGTACTGGTCCTTCTTCACTAAGTCCCATTCCACATTACGTAATGCATTAAGAGACGACCAAGATACAACATGATTGATTGATTTCATATAGGATGGTGTTCAATCAAATTTTAACTTGCGAAGTAATATAATTGCCTTGTATTTCAATGGCAATTATATCCAATGGACATCCAGCCCAATGTGGTGAAACGTTGGTGTTTAAATTTGGGTTCGAATTATGGAGTATCTAAGGCCTGATCTCCTTAGAAAGCAACATTTCTGGGGACCACATTTTTTATGTACAGTATTATTTACATTAGGGATGGGGAAAAGTATCATTTCCATCCCAACATCATGGCCATGGTTGAGGCAAGAAACCTGTGAATGGACGGGAACAATATTGGTGTCTATATTTTACTCCCACCAAGTTTAGTCATTGGCATCAGACTTGTATAAGAAGAACCTGGAAAATGCTACCACCGCTCCGTACCGGTATGTAAAATGGGTAATAGTAATAAGGATTGGATAAGAAAGACACTCATATGCATATTAACGTATCCTAAAGTTGGTGCGTTACATTATTTTATAAGGAGCAAGGATGCCATTACCATTATGACCACACAGATACTATAATCACCACTTAGAGCGTTATTATAGGATATACATTATTGCATTTATTCAGCTACTATGGCCTTTATATGTATCGGGCATGAAATCAAACTTTTTTTTGTGTTTTTCCGATCTCAGTCACACCAAAGGGAGGCACCCTCATGAAGATTATTGTTTCATATTTATATTAGATCGTGCTGAAAACCAGATACCAACGTTTAAAGGGGGTCCCGACCCCCTTCGTCAGGGTTGGACCCCCGAAACACTTGTGTACCCTGATTTGGAGCACATGAATATACATAAGAATATACAATCTTCATGATGTGTGCCTCCCTTTCTAATTCGGAATATATTGCATTTACCGTTTGTGGCACGGACAATGAGAGAGCACTTCAGAATTTACCTGTTGACTATTCCACAATCTTATTAAATGATCTTCTACCAAGGGGAACTATTCAAATGTATATAGTGGATAATTCACCCCCAACTGTAATTATAAGGATATTAGAAGTCACCGAGGAGTTCCCGTGACCATATAAAAGCACTGATGGGCCGAGTATCGTTTTATAAAGCCGCCCAGACTCCAAGTGACTTCTAATATCCTTATAATTTACAGTTGGGGGATCATTATTTATTATAGCCTACCCCTTTGTGCTTCTGTTTCCTTTCCTCCTGGAACTGTAAGATTCTACGGCAATAATCTTACAGTTCCCCTCCCATAGAAATCCACTACGGGGTAGGTTTAAATCTATTAATACTTGTTTACCTGAATGAAGAAACCCTTCAGTTGAGACCCTCTACTCCCCTGTCCAGTGCGTAAATTGGTTTCCTCTAGCACATTCTAAATCTTACCCTATAATGGGGTATATCATGAGGTTCAATTACCCTTACCCCATTGGGTTATTATTTTTTTGCTTAAAGGAGAATTATAATGTGTAAAATTTACAAATAACCAAACAACAAAAAAACAGTTAAAATGCAAAGTACTTGGAGAGAGGGATATATGACTGGTTAGTCTCTACCACCAATATTTTTTTTTTAAGGAGCAACCAGCCCAAGTAAAATGATCTGCCAGTCTTCCTCGCTCGCCTAACAATCTTAATACGGAAATAGGTCCCAGGACTAACCTGGGCAATGAGACTTACGTGCGTAGCTTCCTCATGAAATTTATATTGGGTAGGTAGGAATAATCAAATCCTACATCCCACTTCTTCAAGACACTACATTTCATGCCTCCAGATTAGATCCAAGATAAAATAATAAATAAAAAAAGAATTGCATAATAAATCCCTGCCCCAGTCCTTTACCATTTTAACAAAGTTAATTTTTTAGAGTATAGTTATCCTTTTAAGACTCTACTACCCAAAGTACATTCTAACCAACACCGATTTCACTAAACAGCCCTTGCAATGTCATTTTTTTTAAGGCATCCTAAATTTTTGTTTCCGATGATTATCATTCGATAGCAAACGATAAATCAGCGGTTAACTACATCCGCACAGCTTTCTAACTATTGTAGTTTAGGTTTTTTTTACCTATATAATTTTTTAAGCCCTTACAGTGAGATTCTTACATTTTGACAATAGCATCACTGGTAGGTAGAGTGAGCAAGCCAGAAGATAAACATCAAGTGTTGAAAATTCTGGAAGTGAATAAACCTCTCCTCATATTTATTAGTACACATCAGGGATGTAAGCTACCAGGTGTTGCAGGCGGATTGCACCGCAACAGGGCCCTTGGCCAAGAACGGGCCCCATTTTGTACTAGGTTCCAAAACTACCAAGTCTGTGGTGCCAAACTGTTTATCCAGTGTCTTTAATACAAGCAGTTTTAACCATTTTCCTGTGTCCCAAGCATTAACCAGTGCCTGGCGTTGTGTCCAGTGCCCCGTTTTTCCCAACCAGTTTACTCATGGCTCTTTGTCCAAGGGGCAAACTTTAACCAATTCTTTGTCCAACTATTTTAAACCAGTGTTCTATACAAAGCATTTTACCACTCTCTGTGTGCCAAGCATTTAATTACAGTCGTTTGTGCCAACTAATTTTTACACAGTGGTTATATACCAAAAGCATTTTTAACCACTCCTTCTGGTCCAGCATTTAACCAGTCTTTGTGCCAACTCTTTTATACCAGTGGTTATCAAAGCATTTTACAACAAACCTACTCGTTGGCCAAGCATTTAACCAGTCTTGTTGCCAATATTTTACCATGGTTATAACAAAGCAGTTTTACCACTCTCTTGTGTGCCACATTCTAACCTAATTTGCCACTATTTTAACCAGGGTTATTACAAGCATTTTACCCACTCCTCTTGTGCCAAGCCATATAACCAGTAATTTTGCCAACTATTTTTACCTTGTTATATACCAAGCATTTTACCAATGATTATTTGGTTTTCGGTGCCGATTTGGTGTTTTGCGGCGGTGTTGGGGGGCCCATGCCCAACTTTAGGCATTCAGGGCCCTAGTTCTGTGCTACGACGCCCCTTGAATAAATTAAGTCATTGCAGCGTTATATATGTCTTTTGACATTGTGGTCCAGGTTTCCAGAAAATCTATCCATGTACAGTGATCTACCACAGGTCCTACAGAGGTGAATCCTTTTCTCCCACAGGGTGCACTGGTCTTGTGCCCAATAAAGGTTTTTTTACATTATGATATATGCTATTTTCTCCGTTTACTCATGACTGTCCATCGCAAAACTTTAATAAAGCGCCAGTGAACCAGTTTTTGAAAGTACATATTTGAATTTATATCGTAATCTAAATAGGTGTAAGCGTACCCACCATTAACCTGGTTTAAATCGATAAATTTTTGGCAACTACTCCTATTGAATTTTAATGAGTCTGCCTTGTGGATTATTCGAATGTTTGGATTCTTTTTGAAAATCCGCCATCGCAAGTGGAACGAGTTTCGCCTACTCTCTACTATAAGTATGAACCCAAACCCTTTTCCGATGGTTCATTAACACTGGTCAGGTTTTGCCATGCTAACCCAACCAAGTTTTGGATGCGAATTTCAATGTTTTAAGCCCAATATTCACCCTTTACCCTATTTGGATACGATAAATGCCATTTAGTTTGAGACTAGCCAAAGGTTAGATGAAAAAACCATTGACTTCATTTGAAAAAACTGTAAATATCTCAATTTTATCATACCTGTCATCTCTCCCAGTGCATGCTGAGTGTGCTAATCAATTTGTAATAACTAAATGGAATGTCCCAATCTTATCTAATTAAGATACTAATGTAAGATACCTGAAGCTCCCAAGTATGGAATACTGTACAGATCATGCCTAGTTCATGTAAATATTGTAAAAGTCACCTAAATGTAGTGTAAATACTGTAAGAATGCACCTAATGTTGTAAAATACTTTAAGATCACCTAATGTAGTGAAAACTGTAAGATCACTCGAATGTATGTAAACTGTAAGATCCCCTAATATATTGAATACTGTAAGCTCACCCGCCTCAATGATGATAAATACTGTAAGTCTCCCTATGTATGTGAATACTGTAAGCTGCACCTAATGTGGTGTAAATACTGTAGATCACCCTAATGTAATAGTAAATACAGTAACTCACCTAATGTATGTAAATACTTGTAAGATCACCTACTGTATGTAAAATGTAAGCCTCACCTAAGTACTGTCATTACTAGTAAGATCCCTAATGTAAGTAAATATGTAAGCCACCTAATTCTGTTGTTATTATGACATAGTAAGATCAACCTACATGTAATGTAAATACTGTAGGCTCAACCTAATGTATGGTAACATCCTGTAAGCTCACCAATGTCATGTAAATACTGTAGATCCCTATGTCTGTAAACCTGTAGCTCACCCTAATGTATGTCCAGACTGTAAGATCCCTAATGTAATGTAACTACGTAAGCTCACCTAATTCATGTAATACTGTATAGATCCCCTAATGTAATGTAAATACTGTAAGCCACCTAATGTATGTGAATACTGTAAGAATCATCTTATGTATGTCAATACTGTAAGTCTCACCTTATGTCTTAAATACTGTATGCTCAACTTATGATGTAAATACTGTAAGCTCCACTAATGTTATATACTAATCTCACTATGTAAAGTAAGCCACAATGTAATAATCCAAAGGTTTTGTACTGAAAACTAATTTGGCCTCATCTACTCAAGGGTCAGAATGTGATAACATGGACCTTTGGGCAATGCAATTCATATAATTTAGTTTTTATCGCCATAATTGTAAATGAATTATTGAGAGCGGCTGCTAATTGCCTCGCAAAGGGTCAGGACTTATTATTGAGTTTGCTCTACACAAACAACCTTAAATGATAGGCATTTGAATACATCATCACATATAAAGGAACCCTGTTTTGCAAACAAATGAATGTTTTTGTGCGGCCCCCTTAGGAAGAGGAATCCTGAAGCAATTCACTTTGTACACTGCTGTATAATCTTTGGTAAATTCCTCCAAGCTTCTAACGTACTTGGCATAACTGTGTCTTTTGACTTTGGCTGCTTTTGTTCTTCTCTCCCTGTCCAAATGATCCCCATCAGCTTGGAGGTCAGAGCCTCGAGGTTGCCACTCTAAACCACTGTGCCTATGTTCCGTCTGCATACCTCATGCTCCATGGAGTTCTTAATTAATGTGTCTGGCATTTTGTTTGAGGTGGTTATTGTAATTGGTTGTTGATGGACATATCTGCAAGTCACGTCGAACTTTCTTGGATGTGAATGTGTCCTAAAGTTTGATTTTTTTTACCACTCGCACTGCTCCCCAATTATGACAATACCACCCTCAAGGCACTTTCTAAACTATACCACAACAACGTTTTTCTTGCAAAGGTTTTCAGAGAGCCAGCAATGTAACTTCCTGTAACTTCTCGCCCGCATCCCCATTGGACCATTGAAATGTAGGAACACCAATCTTATACCCTATTTTCACTCTACCCTATGGGAAAGGTTTTAGGCCTGTGGGTTTTTGTATATTAAAATATCTTTCGCTTGTTGCCTCTTCTCTAACACTTGATATGCAAACTTAAGTGAAGTCCATTGACCAATCAGTATAAAATGAAATGAATCAATTTATAAATATACAGTTTTACATCTGTATAAACTACTCCAATGTGTCCTGGCCCGGTGCTTAAAGCTATTGCTATGCCCGGGTGGCCAATCAAGTAAAAAATGATCAATGTATAAAGAGATCATGCACTCCTGGGCCTTTATTCAAACTGTGCAAGAATACACGGCCACATTTCCATCTTTCTTCTTAGGCCTTTCTCAAGCCACAAAGTGCTAATATGATGATTATCCCATTCTTAAAATAAAATTCAATACTGCAAGCACAATTTATAGATCCATATTTAAAGGACCACTAAGCCAACAGAACACTGAACCAGAAGGCAGAACACCTTGATTAAAACCAGTTAATCTCTGTCATAATACATCTTATTTTCATCCGGGGGTTGCTGGGAAATTTACCTAAATAACATATGGTTTGTGCTTTATTTTTTTTATTTTTTTTTAATTCGTTTTATTATTTAACCATACAGTTTTATATAACAGTACATACATTTGTTCTTATTGTATAAATTGACACACTGTTATAGTTATTTGTATATATATGGTTTTGGTTCATTTCTGCAGAGTCATGTTAAACATTAAACTTTACAACTAAATACTTAATCAACATTGCTGTCTTGTAGTTTATATTACCTTGGAGTAGTCCGCGCACCGTCCCGCCCAGCCGCCCCAGATCACGCCAGCCAAATCTCTCATATCTTGGGAAATCTCATGGGATCACTGTTTCTGAAGATTCCATCTCAGTGGATCCAGATTTTTGGTGAATTTACCTTCACCAGCCTCTATGTTTGTATATTAGATTCTGATCATAGGTAGATCTTCATTGATTAGTTTTATCCATGTTTTAATTTTGGGGTTTTTGTGAGAGAGCCTCTTAGTACTATTGTTTTTTTCGGGCATAGAATAGTGCCGCTTGTTAAATTGCGTTTCGTGGCTTGACCAAATTTCTGTCTCAGGGCCCCAAACAAACAATAATGGTGTGGGTTGGATAGGGTGGGTGGCGAGGTGGCCCAAAACTGTACAACCTCTTCCAGAACTGCGCAACTCCCGGCAACGCCATATTAGATGCTCATTGTCTGCCTCCGTTTTGGCATTTGGGGCATTCCATATTTTTTATTGTATCGAAGTGGTCTTATTTGTCTTGGTGTATATATGCCTGTGGATGATTTTGTATTTGACAGTTTTTTTATTTACTACGGTGAGCTGGCAGTATGTGAGTTAGTTATATCTTGCCTTGGTCGTCAATCACCCTCGCCCAGGCATCGGACCATTTGGATTGTATGAGTGTTTGTGATAGCTTTGATTTGGCTTGTATTAGGCGACTGTAAGATTTTTGAGATCAGCCCCCCACGGGCCCTGAGTGCGCAACAACCCCGATTATTGGGGTGTCCTTGGATATAGATGCCATTTTATTCGCATCCAAGTCTTGGTCATGGTTGAGTTGCAGGTATCTGTAGTGCATTTTGTTTGGGGATATTGTGGGCATTTTTGAAGCTCTGTATTATTGTTTCTAGGGTCTGTATTCCAAGTTTTCCCATTGTTTACTCCTGATAACTCATGTAAATTGGGTAGAGATTTGTTGTGCCATAATGTGCGTGTGGTCATATGGACCCTTGTAGTTAAATAGTTTGTTTGTATCGTCCCATTTTGTGCGCTTTGTTTGTGGAGACGGGTTCTCTTCCGATATGTGTGGTTTCACAGTTTTCTATATATGCCATTAATGGACCGATGAGATATGTGGTCCATCATTTTCTGAGTGGTTGGGGTGATTCGGTTGGGTCAGCATCTTAAGGTACCTTAGTTTGTGATGCCAGTAGGTACATTTTTGGGGTTGGCAAGGCCATGTCCTCCCATATGTTTAGGTGCTTGTAGTTTGTTGAGTTGAGTCTGGCTTTTTTGTTGTTCCATATGAAGATGTTAATAACTGTTTATCTTTTTTGAAGAAAGAGAGAGGGGATGTATGTGAGTGGTGTTTGTAATATTTTGGGGGAGTAGAAAGGTTTTTATGAGTTGTATTCTTCCCCAGAGGTTAAGGGGACATATCTCCAAGCTTGTGTTTGTTTCGGGTGAATTCTATTATTGGTGATATTTAGATTTACAGGAGAAGAATTGTTGGGGTTTTTTTTGTTATTGTCATTCCCCAAATATTTAAGTGTGTCTCTCACCGGATGGGGGTCGTTCTTCGTATGTTTTTGGGGCTGTATTGTCTCCCAGCAGGTATAAAGATGATTTTTTCCCGTTTTATGGTTAGGCCTATAGTAAGTTCCGAACAACATTTGTTATATTTAATTGCTGTGGTAAAGTGATTGTGTGGGTTTGTCTAGATACAGGATAATGTCGTCGGCGATAAAGCCCAGGCGCTCCTCAAATTGAACAATTTGTAGGCCTCTTATTCTGTTGTCGGCTCTCAGCTGGATAGCCAGGGTTTCAATTTGCTATAGCGAATAGGTAGGGGAGAGGGGGGCAACCTTGTCGGGTCCTCTTCTAAGGGGAATATTGGAGAAAATTTCCATTGACCAGGATCTGAGCTAGTGGGGGCTGCATACAGTATTTTTATATCCCCATTGATGAAGTTTTGGCGAAATCCGAAGTTTTGTAATGGTTTGTGCTTACTTCAAACATTCTAGTATCACACAGTTTGGTCAACGACCAGTCATTTCTGCCATGCCCAGTCCTTTAGCTATGGCAGAAACTTGTTACAGTTGGTCACACACCATTAATAATCTCTTAGCCACATCCTTTTACAGACAGATAAGCAAGGCATGTGACTGAGGTCAGGAGGTGTGGTCTGAACTGCACATACACACAGATACTTCATCCAGTTCTTAACAGGCCTTACATTTACTTTAACAATTTACTGAAGTGGGATTTTATACTTTATTGGTGTTTTTATGGGGTTGTTTTCAGATTCTGGAGTCTAAAATTTGGTTTAGTTCTCCGTTAAAACAATATAATTACACTATCACATATTTGAGTAAAAATGTTAAATTGTCCAAAAGATGCCATGCATAAATTCTTATATGTTTAATTATTTTTGTAATATTATTATAAATTTCATTTCGCATAGTGAATTAGAATGGGCCGTTACCCCCAAAATACCATTAACTTTGGCCTAATTGCTTAAATGACTCACATTGCATAATAAATGGAAGGACCCAAGTTTATATTGGTCTCGTCTTTTACAAATATATACGCAATTAGCTTATTCTTATAACAAGCGCACTGACATGCTCACTGCAAAAAATGTCCTATATGCTGGTCTATACAAGGCTATAGTAATAATATACAATGGTTTCTATAATAGGATCCGTTGTCTGAGTCGGAACCCCCTCGGTCCCGAAATCCGAATGGTCTGCTGCCCCGCCCAAACTGGATGTTTTTTATCGAAAGTTCAAGCTAAATTTCAGGGGGAAAATTCTTGAAATATAGCCTTGAACCGTTCATATACTGAAAATTACGGTCAAAACATCTCAAAAACAGTATTCGAGTATATAATATAATATATAATATATATCTAAAATAATACAAATCGAAAATGGTGCACCAGTCCCAATTTAAGTTCTGTTTTCTGATTTTCGAATCTTTGGATTTTAAAAAAAAAACCGAAAACGGACAAACCCGGCAGTTTCTGACATCTCCGAAACGGAGTCAAACCCCTGGCGGTTTCAGCCATCTCTAGTTGGTTTCCCTTGTATTAGGACCTTATCGCCCAGTATATTTTCAACTTTTGAAATGCTATCAGTTGAATCAAAGAAGGTATGTTTGAATTACATAAAGTGTGTCAGTTAAAGGCGCTGCTCCCTTCCAATATCCTCTGCTTTCTGCATGAGCCACATTTTATTTGGTACTATCACTTTAGACTGTGATTGGTTGACATCACTCACAGCAGTGGGACATGGGAAAATGTGATAAAATACATAAATAATACACTAACTAAAAGGCAACAAATATTTATCCCTGTGTTTTAGTCCTTATTGAGGTGTATGTTTATGCATTATCAAATCTATCTTGATATTTGCATTTCCTTAGTTTTTGGGTGTAATTATTACAGAATTCATGGTCTAATGGCATTTCTTCTCCCCTCCACCTACCTACACACACCTACCAAACCACCCTACCTACTCCACCCCTACGACACTACCAACAAACACCTACCAACACACCTACCTAACACACACCAACCTACACACCTGCAACAACAGGTTTACGGGCCTAAGCACCTCCTTTTTGGCAGTTTAGCCAAACTTCAAAGGTGCTTCCCACTTCTCTGGTCCTCTACCAATTGGACCCGCCCTATGAGCACAGCAAAAAATTCATAGTAGGGGCACTACTTCTGTGCATAGGTCTTCTTTATTGGATTCACATACACGACGTGTTAGGCACACTGTCCCTTTCATCAGGTGTAAGAAGCATATATTCCAGAATAGTGCCCCTCTCATGACTTTTTTAATGCTTTGTGGCGTCAACCTAACACACCTACCTACACACCTACCTACCTAAACCTACCTACACACCTACCTACACCCCTACCAACACACCTCCTACAACCCTAACGTAACAACACCCTACCAACACACATACCAACCCCCTACCTCCACATCCTTTCTATCTCACCTTAGATTCCAATCCCTAGAACAATAGGAGAAAAGTAGAAAAAACTTTATTATTTCTCTAGGTAGCTTCTTGTAAATCTAGGCTACTCCAATTGGCTTTACATACAGTTAAACAAACTCCTATTGGCATTGACTACTACATCATTGGTATACAACAACATCCAAACATCTCTCTTTTTGAATTGCATACATACATGTATAGGCCATACATACATAAACTACGTGTATTAGCATTACATACATACATGATTTGGCATCTATGTCTTACATCCATTCATTACATACATACTTCCTACATATTCATCTATCGGCATTAAATCCTACATCCATACATATACATCTTACATGGCATTAACATCACAATCCTCATAGACCTCATAGTGTCATTAATCCATACAGCCATACCTATACCGCTATTGCCAG
>CM033469.1:390585032-390658075 GCA_019447015.1 Hymenochirus boettgeri | reverse complement strand
TACCTCTACCTCTATTGGCATTACATCCATACATATACCTCTATTTGGCATTACATCCATACATCCATACATATACCTCTTATTGGCCTTACATCCATACATTACATCTATTGGCATTACATCCATACATATACCTCTATTGGCATTACATCCATACAATACATCTATTGGCATTACAATCCATACATATACCTCTATTGGCATTACATCCATACAGCCATACATCTACATCTATTGGCATTACATCCATACATATACCTCTATTGGCATTACATCCATACAGCCATACATATACCTCTATATGCATTACATCCATACATATACATCTATTGGCATTACATCCATACTATACATCTATTGGCATTACATCCATACATATACATCTATTGGCATTACATCCATACATATACCTCTATTGGCATTACATCCATACAGCCATACATATACCTCTATTGGTCCATACATATACCTCTATTGGCATTACATCCATACAGCCATACATATACCTCTATTGGCATTACATCCATCTACATCTATTGCATTACAACTCCATACATAACCTCTATTGGCATTACATCCTACATATACACTATTGCATTACATCCATACATATACCTATTGGCATTACATCCATACAGCCCGATCATCTACATCTATTGGCATTACATCCATACATATCCTCTATTGGCATTACATCCATACAGCCATACAAATACCTCTATATGCTTACATCCATACATATACATCTATTGGCATTACATCCATACTATACTCTATTGGCATTACATCCATACATATACATCTATTGGCATTACATCCATACATATATACCTCTATTGGCATTACATCCATACAGCCTACATATACCTCTATTGGTCCATACATACCTCTATTGGCATTACATCCATACAGCCATACATATACCTCTATTGGCATTACATCCATACATATACAATCTATTGGCATTACATCCATACATTACATCTATTGGCATTACATCCATACATATACCTCTATTGGCATTACATCCATACATCCATACACTATACCATACCTCATGGTCCATACATATACCTCTATTGGCCATTACATCTTACATCCATACATATACCTCTATTGGCATTACATCCTACAATACCTCTATTGGCATTACATCCATACAGCATACATACCTCTATTGGCATTACATCCATACATTACCTCTATTGGCATTACATCCATACAGCCATACATATACCTCTATTGGCATTACATCCATACTATACATCTATTGGCATTACATCCATACTATACTCTATTGGTTACAATCCTACATATACATCTATGGCATTACATCCATACATATACATCTATTGGCATTACATCCATACATTATAATCTTATTGGCATTACATCCATACATATACCATCTATTGGCATTACATCCATACATAATACCTCTATTGGCATTACATCCATACATATAACACTATTGGCATTACATCCATACATATACTCTATTAAATTACATACATACAGCCATACATCACATCTATTGGTATTATATACATACATACATCTATTAGCATTACATACATACAGCCATACATATTCATCTATCGGCATTACATCCATACATACAGTTTGTTTCAAAATTATTCACCCCCCCTGAAATTGAGTGTTTTGGCCAGTTTGACATTGATTTTGATCATTTCAGTCATCTTGTTTACAATTAAATCAAAGAGACACTTGTAAGTCGACAATATAACATCACATTTAAATGAAATAACCACAAATGTCTTTTCTGTGCTCACATCATTATCAGTTTTATTCAACCCCCAAGTGACATTCATTCTTAGTACAACATTCTCTTCCAGTTATAACAGCTTTTAAACGTGAAGCCTAGATTGGCACAAGTGTCTTGCAGCGATCTACGGGTATCTTAGCCCATTCTTCATGGGTAAAAGCCTCCAGTTCAGACACATTCTTAGGCTTGCGCGCTGCAACTGCTTTCTTTAAGTCCCACCAGAGGTTCTCAATCAGTCTGGTGACTGCGGTGGCCACTCCAAAATGTTCCAGCCTTTAATCTGCAACCATGCTGTAGTGGATTGGAGGTATGCTTGGGATCATTGGTCCAACGTCTCCCAAGCCTCAGGTTTGTGGCAGACTGCATCACATTTTTTTCCAATATCTCATGGTACTGAAGAGAATTCATGGTACCTTGCACACGCTGAAGCTTCCCTGAACCTGCAAAGCAAAACAGCCCAAAGCATGATTGACCCCCCGCCATGCTATTCACAGTAGGCAAGGTGTTCTTTTCTTCATAGCTTGTTCTTCCTCCTCCTCCAAACATAGCGTTGATCCATGGGCCCAAACAGTTCTAATTTGTTTCATCACGTCCACAGAACACCTTTTGTGGTTTGTCCACATGACTTTTGGCACATGACTCTTGACTCTTCTTATTCTTTGGAGACAGCAAGGGGGTGCGCCTGGAAGTTCTGGCATGGAGGCCTTTATTCCGCAGTGTGCGCCCTATTGTCTAAGCTGAAACTTCAGTACCCGCATCTGACAATCTTTTTTCAGTTCCTCAGCAGTCACAGTGGGACTTTTCTCCATTTTGCGCTTCGGTAGCGCACAGCAGTCGAAGTCAACATCTTCTTTCGTGCCACGACCAGTTAGCGTTTCAACGTGCCCTTTCCTTGAATTTGCCCAATGATGCTTCCTAGGTGTCTCTTGGTAGGTTTAACATCTTTGCAATCTTCTTATAGCCTTGCCCTTCCTGTGAAGAGAAATCACCATTTCTCTTGTCTCCTGGACCATTCTCTTGACTTCACCATGTTTGTAACACACCATAAATGTCTAGAAGGAGCTAAGTATCACATCATTTAAATCTGCATAATTGGTGCTTATTATGCTTGATTGCTGCTTGATGACATCCAATTGTTTTCAATACCTGATCGAAAACACTTGAATGAACCTCTGTTCTTAAGAGTGGTAGTCTTTAATGGGTTAAATATTGTGTCAATGAAGAAATCACACAAAAAAAACATTTAATACTATATTACAAACAATTAATGTCATTTTAGTTGCAATGGTTCTTTAAAAAGTCCTTGTAAGATTCATTCTGAACACAATTACAATGTACACTGAATTCCCAAAACCCTTTACAGCATTGGGGGTTAAATCTTTTGAACACAACTGTACATCTATTGGCATTACATGCATACTACATCATATACATCTATTGGCATTACATATGCATCTATTGGCATTACACATACATTATTGGCATTTAATACATACATGTATTGGCATTTTATACATACATCTATTGGCATTACATCCATATATACATCTATTGGCAATACATGCATACATGCATACATATACTAAATTGGCATTGGATACGTACATCCATACATATACATCTATTGGCCATACATATTGGCTGTCATACAGTAAATGTATGCTATACATCCATTGCTTTGTGAATGTAATTTAATGATCTTTGATTGGACCCTGAGAAACAAGGTGCTAAAGAAAGTATCACTCAGGAATCCATAATCACTTAAAATTGTTTTAATGTGATAGTAGCTTACGGGTCATCTACTGAGATTTTTTTATTGGTATCAATGACAATGACATATGTTTTTAAGTGGTAAAATCAGATCAAATCTAAAAAATTGTGGGGGCCAAATTAAAGTCTTAAATGGATACTAAAGGTTGAAATCATTTACATGTGTCTTTTGGTAAAGGGGGAGGGGCAGAAAAAGAGTTAATACATTATGCAAATGGATGGTCCACATCATTCTTTAAACATAATGAGCTACCTACATTACAGATTTCTGTGCTTGCAGGTTTTCCCTGATTGGCATAGCTTAAAATTACTTTTCAAACTAGGAAGTTGGTTGTTTTTTTTTACATCTTGTTCTAGTTTGACACATTCTGCTCCTCCAGATCACAATATACTGATTCCTGAAATTACTGCATGACGAAGGGCAAATCATGAGACTTCAAATTTACAGTTCCGCTTGTTTGACTGACATTGAACTATAATAGAAAGGAATCAACATGTGTCTATAAATAAGCCATGTGATAATTACTGCACCTTCTTATTGGTGCTAACCCCTCTATAGACCCCCAATGTAAAAGGAATCCCTAAATTAGCTAGAGATTAAAAGTTTTGTTTAGCTTGTTATGAAAGAAAAAATTTCAATTAGAAATGTGTATAGAAACCAGATGTCTGAAAACACAACTCCCATCATTCCTTTACAAGGACTTTGTAGTTAGGGAATTGTTGGTCGTTTTCAAACATCTGATCTACTGGTTGCTTATCCCTGACTTATCTTTATAAGACTGCCCAAGACGCCTTTCCTAGGTGATTTCCAATGATACTCAATAGGAAAATATAATTCCGTTTTACTATATATATTACTATTTTTTTGTAAACCCTAATAAGGACTTAAAATGCTAAGTAGATGTATAGATGTCCGAACTTTCAAAATCCGGTCCGCTCGAGGATCCGCGAATTTTCGGGATATCCAAAATTCGAAAATCCGCGAGCGGACCCATTAAAATGAAAAATATCCTCGAAATTACGAGATTTCTCTTAATTTCAAAATTTTCGAAAATACGTATTTTCGAAATATAGTAACCCTCGAATTTAGAAATTTTCGAAAATACGTATTTACGAAAATAGAGAAATCCTTGTATTTTCAAAAATTTTCAAAATTACGAGATTTCTCGTATTTTCGAAAATACGAGAAATACGCAGTTCGGATGTTCGGAAGGGAAAATCCGCCGTTTGCAAACAGGATAATCCCGGCGGATCCGGGTTCGGATCCGCGAACTGGCCATCCCTAAGTGATGCTTTGTTAATAAGACCTTTTTTGAAAAAACAACAAATTTATAAATATAAGATATGAATGGATTTTTTATAGAAATGTTATTTCTAGCCACATACCTACTCTAGCCCAATAAGAGCACATTTTGGCACTTTAATGAATGTTAGAAGTTGCGGTGTACTTCAATGTATGCAGCGCTTATACAATTATTTCCACAATTCACATCAGCCCTGCCCTGAAGAGCTTACAATCAATCTAAACCACGCAAGCACGGGGAGAACATACAAACTCCTTGCATGACCTCAGCGCTGCAAGGCATCAGTGCTAACCACTGAGCCACCATGCTGTCCTAGGGAGGTCATCATATAAGAACCATAGATTTGCAGTGGAACTGGCTCACATCTCCAAAACCAATCAACTACCAATCCCACATCTAATTTACTGAAACAAAACTTCCTAAGCTTTCAACATGATTTATAATGATCTGCATGTTTGATTACCAAATTTACGTTTCACCCCCATAAAAAGATTGTCTAGTTTATAAATAAAATAAAAAAGAAATTTTGGAAAGGCAGCAAATCCATAGTTTAGACAATATGAACCAAAACTTGTTTTTTTCCCCCAAAAGTATTTTATGCTTATTTTTAAACTTCAACACATCAGGGCTAAGACAAACGTGTCAATTTTTAGTGCTGTATATCAACAATAAATGGAATTTTCAAGTGCTGAATTTGCAGTACATGTGTGATATAGTGGCTGTTTATACTACTATATATCTGTGTGGTATAAACCACAATGTTTATTAACAGATTTTTTTGTGCTCAGTACAGGTTAAGAAATAGCATTAGTGAAATGTGATATCACACACTTAAACTGGCCTACACTAGGCAGACATTAGACAACATTAGTAGATTAGACAACATCTTAAGAATAGGCATTTTGTAATTTACTGTCTCTTATAGTGTTTCTTGATGGAGGTAGAAATAGGAAGAGACTACGCAAACCCCATGCACCACCACTGTGCATGCATTCCACATGTGCTACTCTATTTAAAGCCACTTTCATATCTAAGCAATGCTGTATATTGGTGAATAAAGGCAGGGCCGCCATCGGACTTTCTGGGCCCCATACTGGTAAATTACTGGCCCCAATAAAACATATTACACTTTAGAACACACATTACACACTAAATACAGTAGTTGGAAACCAGACACTGTAAATCATTGGCACAGACTCTATAACTGGTTGTCACACAGATACTGGTAAAATCATTGGCATAGATTCTGATAAATAGTTGGCACCAGACTGTGATTAATAGTTGGCACACAAACACTGGTAAAATCCATTGGCAAACTGATAAAGGGTTGGCACACAGACACTAATAAAACAATGGCACAGACTCTGAATAAATGGTTTGGCACCAAACTCTGATAAAGGGTTGGCACACAGACACTGATTATCATAAAATCATTGGCACAGACTCTGATAAAGGATTGGGCACACAGACACTGATAAAGGGTTTGCAAACAGACATTGACAATCATAAAATCATTTACACAGACTCTGATCAATGGTTTGCACCCAGACACTGGTCAAATGGTTGGCACCCAGGCTCTAATGAATGGTTGGCATACGCCATTGATAATCATAGAATCATTGGCACAGACTCTTGATAAATAGTCAATCAACCAGCCAACCAACCACCCGCAAGCAATGTAGGCAGAGCAGACTGTTAAATACAATTTGAAAGTGTGCACAGCTACTGGGGCTGGCTGCTAGCTGGATCATGGATGGAAGGGAATACCTTATTTCTAGCCCTGCTATTTCCTTCCCCCACGCTGCACTAATACTGGGGCTGGCCCTATGACTTCATGCTGACCAACATTGGTAGGCTAGTCTTGCACAGTGACGCGGACCGCAGCAGACGGCCTTGAGAATTGACATTGTGATGCGGCGACATGGTCATGTGATGCAATCATGTGAGTAACTGGGGCCCGATCTACTTCCATGTTCAGAAATCGGGCCCAACTTTTTTTTAGTAGCCTCAGCTCCGGGCCCCAGAAGACACTAGGGCCCGGGACAGAAGTACCTCCTCCCCCCCCTGAAGGTGGCCCTGAATTTAGAAAGTGATCTAAATGGCTTAGCTTAGTGAAATGCACCATGATTCAGTAATCTTCAGAATCTTTTATTTTCATCATGGAATTTCAACACCAAATTTCTCACTGTTTTATTACATCACACGCTTTTGAGCTTTTTTTTGAATGGTTGACAAGCATGCCCCACTTCAACCTGTTCGTGCTTTTTTAGAGGTTTGGAATCCATTACATTTTTTTAATAATACTTTAATAGTCTTTAGGTCTTTGTAGTAATGGCGATGTTTTCCTGTTTTTAAAATGACAGGTCTCCCTCTGGTGGCCAAAAACGATGTCCGTCTCATAAAATGACTTCTCTTGAGGATCTGTTAAAGGATTTGCTGATTAGTTGGCAATAAACATTTTGGGACTGATGCAATAAGAGGTGTAAAAGTTGCCCCTGCTATAAATTTGCCAGGGTTGGTGCAGGCATTTGCACCTTTTAATCTAAATTACACATTTTTATTAGAAGTAAGGACTGTATTTTTAGTATTTACAATGGCGTCCTTCTATGACACAATGGTCATAAATATATGGTAAGGATACTGGACACTATTTCCATTCATACTACACAGGTCCTTAAAGGGCATGTCCACCCTTGTACTCATTTTTGATATTATGTACTGCTCCTTCCCCCAACCCCAAACGCATTACTGTTCTGCACAGAAAGTCCTCCGATCAATACTTACCATGCCTCTCTCCCACGGAATGCAAGCATGGGGCGGGACCGGCAGCCGCGTCCATGATTGGCTGTGAGGCTACATTGGGGACACCGACTATGGTAGAGGGGTGGAACTGATGTGTGCTACACACACAAAATTGCTGCATGCAGTGCGTTTTGGACAATGCACTTATCTCAGTGTGCCCCTGGCTTTGGTGCGATTTGCCCTCATGAAATCACATCGAAATACCTAGTGTGAACAAAGTCTAAGTGATTTAGGTCCTCATTCTGGGTACTATTCAGCTATGGAACAGGGAAACGTTGAGTAAATTACCCTTTGAGGACCCCAGTGGTACTTAAAGCTGTGTCCTAACACATCATCTAAACCCGTGTATCGGACCTTCTCGATACGCTGGTTTATAAATATGCCCCTATCTTTCCAAATAGCTTAAAAACATTAGGATAAAGGTACAGTCTATGGATATATCCAGTATATGGATATTAAAATATTAATTTATAAAGTTGTAAAGTTGATTTTTTTGAGAAGCGGTACAATTATGGCTTCTTGGGCAAGCCTGTTTTGCCAATGAATTATACACGCCTCTGTGTTTCATGGACCAATAAGCTATTTGTATCCTCCAAAGGCTGTGGGAAGAGAATGAGGAAGTGACTGGGTTTTTTGCTGTTTTGAATCATGTCTGAATAATAATTTCTAACTTCACTTGCTAACAGCACATTGTCAGCAGTTGAAGCTAACATTACAATTATCTGTTTCTACTTGCATAATATTATAAACAACAAACAGGGAGATTCAATAAATGTTCTTATCATTTAAAATTTCAATTAAAGTTATTATCGTTAAAAATGGTGCTAATTGCCCAACCAATCAGATCTTATTTACATTTGAAAGCTAACATCTGATTGGTTGGGCAAAATTAGCACCTTGTAAACGATAAGAACTTTTATTGATTAACCCTGAAAGCCTTTTAAATAAACTGAATTTTTATGTCTGTTTTGTAACATGTTTAATGATCAAAGCACTATCTATTTACATATGCAAGGCCAAGTACGACCGCGTGGGGCCCGTCCGAATGCAGGCGCATGACCATCGGCTGAATGACCTTTGGTCACACGCGTATTTCGTTACCACGTGTCAGGTTTGTATCGGTGTGTACGAAGAGCCTAAGAGACAGGCTTTGTGATTCGAAAGGTTGCTATAGTCAGTCTCTTGCTGATTTTCTTTTAGTTCACAAAAGCATTTTAAAAGCATCAAGTAAACAATGCACTTTTAGAGTTATCTAGGTGTCTAAGAAATGGCTACATATGCTAACGTATTTCTGAGCTAGGTCAAAAATGTTCTTATTGGTTGAAAGGAATAAGGTGAGAAGCTTTTGCAGACAAGATTATTTGCATTATTGCGAGAATTATGTCGCAAACCCGTTTGGATTTTTTTCCGGTCGTGGAACTTTTCCTGGATTTCATAATCATCAAATTTTCAAAATCAATATTCTAGAATTTCAAATTTTCTAAACCAAATATTATCGACATTATCGAATATTCGGTCAATTTTGAGAAATATAAACAGGGTTATTCAATAAAGTTCTTATAGTTAAAATGGTGCTAATTTTGCCCCAACCAATCAGATGTAAGCTTTCAAATGTTAAATAAGTTCTGATTGGTTGGTGCAAAATTAGCACCATTTTAAACGATAAGAACTTTTATTGAATCTCCCTGAAAGTACTTGAAACCTCAATTTTGAACATGGGAGAAATAGGGATTCACAAGCCCTCGATTTTGAATCTTCGAAATTACTGAAAATAAGAGATGGCCGAAACTGTCAAGTTTCATTCCATTTTCGGATTTTACAGATCTCAGGAAAATCCCAAAAATGCCCTTGAATGTTGGATAATCCTCGAAATACGATCGGAGACTAATTTTGGGTTTAATCCCTCAACATTTCGGTAATTATAGAAATAGGCTCCAAATCGCCCAAACCTAATGATCGTTTCGGACGGAACATTCAGATTTCAAACCAAGGGTTCCGTGTTGGATCTCCAGGTACGCGACAGACCCGATCCCATCTCTACTGAAAGTGATGCAGAAACTGAATTTTTCAAATTAGAAAATCCGTTATGGAAACAGGTCTCACTGGTTTTCTACTGGTCTTAATTTAGAAATAAAGATGGACACAAAACTGAACTCGAACCTGAGTTCGAGCCAAACTATATGAATTCGGACAAACTTAAACTATTCAAACTAGTTAAGGCTGAAACTAGTTAGTTTTTCTGGACTCGCGCTATATTTTCTATTATTATCGTAAATTCAATATTTATATCGAATTTACGGACATTCACTAACCCTGATGTATCGTACGCTAACCCTCGAACGTATCGTTCGTTTTCGATAATCCTCGAATGTAAGGATAGTTTTCGCTAAACCCTTGAATGTATCGTTCGCTAACCCTCCAATGTAGCCTTCAATTTTCAGTACCCCTCAAAAGTATCGTTCGTTTTCGTTAACCCTCGAATGTATGGATTTGTTATTGCTAATCTTCGAATGTATCGTTCGCTAACCCTCGAAGTATCGTTTTATTTACGATAATCCTCGAAAGTATTGTTCCGATTTCGGTAACCCTTTAATTTATGGTTCTATTTCCGTTAACCCTCAAATTATCATTCGGTAACCCTCGAATTGCCGTAACCCTCGAATGTAGCTGTGCAAAACTCGACAATTGCCCCCCCCGTTTATAAGAAGTGTTTTAAACAGGTTTTGGTGATATGACATGTTCCCCAGACCATTTCCAGGGCCACACCATTTACAGTAAGTTCCCATTGATTAGCTGTAATCATCCGGACTTTTCGAACTATCACTCCCCCATTGACTTTAATGGGACCGAATTTATGAAGTTCGTCCATCTCACTTAGGAATAGGAGATCCATCTGCTGACAGTACTGAATAACAAAACCCAGGCAGACTGACCTGATCTGACATTGTTCTCTGTAGAGAATTGAATGCATTGAGATGATTGGGGTCATCTGAGGAGAATCTGGACCTAGCTACAACTATCTACTGGCAACCAAGCGAAACATATACAGCCTGTCCCAGACTGCACGATATCTGGCAGAGAAACCTGCAAGTCAATCCTGTGCTTTGCCAACATTAGGATTTTAGTACATATAGTAGAATGAAATGATAACAAAATGAAAACGTTTTGGCAAAAATTGGGAAATAACATGTGATCTACTAACAAAAAGATTGTGAATTAAGTAAAATTTTTAAAGTGTAATGAAACAGAGAAACTTGACAAAGTCGCATTCCATGCTTGCATTAATTTGTGGTGTGGTTGATGCTTTGTATTAGGCAATTTTCAGATGTTTTGCGGCCAATAAAAGCGTGTATGCGGCATTTCCCTCGCCGTAAACGCTAAGAAACCTCCAGTAACAACACAGCCAGGATGAAGAACAGTAGTCGTTCTTCTGAAAGTAGCCAAAATTAGTCCCAAAAACAACTAAAAAAAACAACTACTGATGGTGTGATAAAGAAATCTAACTGCTAATAAAGAAGAAAAAAATAATAAGGCACTAAGGGCCAAGAGAAGGAGTTAAACCCTACTTACGTGGCGTGTGTCGTTTCCACTGTGACATTGCCCAGCCACCCCATGCAAAAGGAAAAATTTGTATGACAAAAAAAACACCTTTTAATGGAAGCGTAAGACTGGGAGCACCTTCCCTTTCGGTTTCCAGCGACCAGTAATAGTTAAATAGTAAAATATATAAGTTATTATATTTTCTATTCATAACGCCGGTTATTATATATTTACTATTTAATATCTGCTGGTGGTTTATATATTTACTATTTATAATACTGGCGGTATTATATATTTACTTTTATTAACTGCTGTTCTTATATATTTACTATTTAATAACAACTGGTTGTATGTTTTGCTATTTAATAACCGATGGTATTATATATTACTAATTAATAACTGCTGGTTATTAGATATTTACTATTTCATACCTGCTGGCTATTATATATAGTTACTATTATTATATCTGCTGCTATTATATATTTTACTATTAATTCTGCGGTTATTATACATTACTATTCATGCCCTTTAATTACAACTGGTTGTTATGTATTTACTATTTATAACTGATGGTATTATTTATTTATATTTAATAATATGACGATTATTATATATTTATTATTTAAACTGGATGGTTATTATATATTTACTATTTAATAACTGACAGTTATTATATATTTACTATTTATAACTGACGGTTGTAATATTTACTACTGCTGGTTGTTATGTATTTACTTTAATAACTGACGGTTATTATATATTTACTATTTAATAACTGCTGGTTATTATATATTACTATTAATTACTGCTGGTTATATATATTTTTACTATTTCATAACTGCTGGTTATTATATATTTACTATTATTAACTGCTGGTTATTATATATTTACTTTATTAACTGCTGGTTATCTATATTTTACTTTTTCATAACTGCTGGTTATTATATATTACTATAATTAACTGCGGTTATTATATATATACTATTTCATACTCTGGCTATTATATATTTACTATTTATTAAGTGCTGGTTATTTATATTTACTATTTGCCATAACTGCTGCTATTATATATTTACATATTTCATAAATGCTGGCTATTATATATTTACTATTTATTATGCTGGTTATTATATATTTACTATTTCATAACGTGCTGGCTATTAATATATTACGATTTTCATAACTGCCGGGTTATTATATACTTTACTATTTCTATACTTGCTGGCTATATATATTTTACTATTTATTAAGTGCTGGTTATTATATATTTACTATTAATTAACTGCTGGTTATTATATATTTACTTTTTTTCATAACTGCTGGTTATTATATATTTACTATTTATTAACTGCTGGTTTTATAGATTTTACTATTTATAACTGCCAGTTATTTTTTATTTACTATTTCATACTGCCCGTTATAAATATTTACTATTTAATATCTGCTGGTATTATATCTATCTATTTCATAACGCTGGTTATTTATATTTACTATTTAATACATGCTGGTTATATACATTTACTATTAAATAGCTGCTGGTTATTATATATTTAACTATTAATAACTGCGTTTATTATACATTTACTATTAATTCTGCTGGTTATTATCTATATTATTTAATAACTGCTGTTATTATACATTTACTATTAAATAACTGCTGTGGTTGATTATATATTTACTATTTAATACTGCCAGTTATTTTTTTATTTACTATTTCATAACTGCCAGTTATTAAATATTTACTATTTAATACTGCTGTCTTATTATCTATATACTATTTAATAACTGCTGGGTATTAATTATTACTATTTAATACCTGCTGGTTATTATACATTTCCTATTAACATAGCTGCTGGTTATTATATATTTACTATTAATACTTCATAATGTATGGCTGTATGGATGTATGCCAATAGAGGTATGATGTATGGATGTAATGCCATTAGATGTATATGTATGGATGTATGGATGTAATGCCGATAGATGGAATATGTATGAATGTATGTATGTAATGAATGTATGTAATGACAATAGATGCCAATACATGTATGTATGTAATGCTAATACACGTAGTATGTATGTACTGCCTATACATGTATGTATGCAATGTCAAAAGATAGATGGTTGGATGTTTGTTTGTAATACCAATAGATGTATGTATGTAATGCCAATAGATGTTTGTTTAGATGTATGGTAAAGCCAATGGATGTGATAGCCTATATTACATAAGCTACCTAGAGATAATAAAGTTTTTTCTACTTTTCTACTATTGTTCCTAGGGATGGAATCTAAGGTGAGATAAGAAGGATGTGTGGGGTGTGTAGGTAGGTGTGTTGGTAGGTGTGTTGGTAGGTGTGTAGGTTGGTGTGTAGGTAGGTGTGTAGGTAGGTGTGTAGGTAGGTGTGTTGGTAGGTGTGTAGGTAGGTGTGTATGTTGGTGTATAGGTAGGTGTGTTGGTAGGTGTGTTGGTAGGTGTGTAGTTAGGTGTGTTGGTAGGTGTGTAGGTAGGTGGGAGAAATGAAATGCCATTAGACCATATATTCTGTACATAATTTACACCCAAAACTAAGGAATGCAAATATCAAGATAGATTATAAGCATAACATACACCTCAATAAGGACTACAAACACAGGGATAATATTGTTGCCTTTTAGTGTATTATATTATGTATTTTATTCACATTTTCCCATGTCCCACTGCTGCTGGTGATGTAAACCACATCACAGTCTAAAGTGATAGTACCAAATAAAATGTTGGCTCATGCAGAAGCAGAGGATATTGGAAAGAGGAGCAGCGCCTTTAAATACACACTTTATTAATTCAACATACCTTCTTTATTCAACTGATAGCATTTCAAAAGTTGAAAATATACTGTAGCAGATAAGGTCCTCATTACAAGGGAAACCACTAGAGATGGCTGAAACCGCCGGGTTTTGCTCCGTTTTCGAGATGTCCGAAACTGCCGTGTTTGGTTCCGTTTTCGGTTTTTTTTTTAAAATTCCAAAGATTCGAAAATCCGAAAACAGAACTTAAATTCGGGACTTTGGTGCACATTTTCGATTTGTATTATTTATATATATATAATTCTATATATATTATATACTAACTCGAATACTGTTTTTGAGTTTCTGACCGTATTTTCAAGTATTATCGAACGTTCAAGGCTAATTTCAAGAATTTTCGAAAATAGCTTGAACTTTCGATAAAAAACATCCAGTTTTGGGCAGAACATTCGGATTTCGGGACCGAGGGGTTCCGACTCAGACACGGATCCTATTTATAGAAACCACTTGTATATAATTTACTATTAGCCTTTATAGACCAGCCAATATAGACATTTTTCTTGCAGTGAGCATTCAGTTGCGCTTGTATAAGAATATAGCTACTTGCTGTATATATTTGTAAAGACAGACAATATATATACTTGGGCCTTTCCACTTTATTATGCAATTGGATTCATTTAATGCAATTAGCCAAAGTTAATTGTATTTTGGGGTAAACGGCCCATTCCTAATTCACTATGCAGAATGAAATTTATAATAATATTACCAATAAGATTTAATTAAACCTAATAAGATGTATGCTGCGCACTTTTTGACAATTAACAATTTTTACTCACAATATGTTTATATGTATATTATATTGTTTTAAAGGAGAACTAAACCAAATTTTAGACTCCAGAATCTGAAAACAACCCCCATAAAAACACCAATAAGCTATAAAATCCCACTTCAGTAAATTGTATTAAAGTACATGTAAGCCTGTTAAGAACTGGATGAAGTATCTGTGTGTATGTGCAGTGTCAGACCACACCTCCTGACCTCAGTCACATGCCTCCTTGCTTTATCTGTCCTGTAAAAGGATTGGCTAGAGATTATTAATGGGTGTGACCAACTGTAACAAGTTTCTGCCATAGCTAAAGACTGAGCATGTGCAGAACATAATGGTCGTTGACCAAACTGTGTGATACTAGAATGTTCTGAAGTAAAGCACAAACCATTACAAAACTTCGGATTTGGCCCAAACTTCATCAAGTGGATAAAAATACTGTATGCAGCCCCACTAGCTCAGATCCTGGTCAATGGAAATTTTTCTCCAATATTCCCCTTAGACAGAGGAACCCGACAAGGTTGCCCCCTCTCCCCTTACCTATTCGCTATAGCAATTGAACCCCTGGCTATCCAGCTGAGAGCCGACAACAGAATAAGAGGCCTACAAATTGTTCAATTTGAGGAGCGCCTGGGCTTATACGCCGACGACATTATCCTGTATCTAGACAACCCACACAAATCACTTACCACAGCTATCAATATAACAAATGTGTTCGGAACTTACTCAGGCCTAACCATAAACTGGGAAAAATCATCTTTATACCTGCTGGACAATACAGCCCCCCAAAACATAAGAAGAATGACCCCCATCCCGGTAGAGACACACTTCAAATATTTGGGAATGATAATAACAAAAAAAACCCCAACAATTCTTCTCCTTAAATCCTTAAATCTCCCCACTAATAGAATTCACCCGAAACAAAACACAAGCTTGGAGATATGTCCCCTTAAACCTCTGGGGAAGAATACAACTCATAAAAACCTTTCTACTCCCCAAAATATTACAACACTCACTCACATACATCCCCCTCTCTTTCTTCAAAAAGATAAACAGTTTATTAACATCCTTCATATGGAACAACAAAAAAGCCAGACTCAACTTCAACAAACTACAAGCACCTAAACATATGGGAGGACTTTGCCTTGCCAAACCTCCAAATGTACTACTGGCCATCACAACTAAGGTACCTAAGATGCTGGACCCAACCCGAATCCCCCCCAACCACATCAGATAAAATGATGACCACATATCTCATCGGTCCATTCATGGCATATATAGAAAACCTGAAACCACACATAATCGGAAGAGGAACCCGTCTCCACAAACAAGCGCACAAAATATGGTACGATACAAACAAACTATTTAACTTACAAGGTCCATATGACCACACGCCATTATGGCACAACAAATCTCTACCCAATTTACATGGATTATCAGGAGTAACACAATGGGAAAACCTTGGAATACAGACCCTAGAACAAATAATACAGAGCTTCAAAATGCCCACAATATCCCCAACAAAATGCACTACAGATACTTGCAACTCAACCATGCACTCAAGACTTGCCTGCGAGATAAACTGGCATCTATATCCAGACACCCAATAATCGGGGTTGTGCGCACTCAGGGCCCGTGGGGGCTGATCTCAAAAATCTACAGTCGCCTAATACAAGCCAAATCACAAGCTATCACAACACTCATACAATCCAAATGGTCCGATTGCCTGGGCGATGTTGATGACGACCAATGGCAAGATATAACTAACTCACATACTGCAGCATCACCGTCTGTAAATAAAAAACTGATACAATACAAAATCATCCACCAGGCATACTATACACCAAGACAAATAAGACACTTCGATTACAATAAAAAATCTGAATGCCCCAAATGCCACCAACCGGAGGCAGACAATGAGCATCTAATATGGCGTTGCCCGGGAGTTGCGCAGTTCTGGAGAGAGGTTGTACAGTTTTTGGGCCACCTCGCCACCCACCCTATCCAACCCACACCATTATTGTGTTTGTTTGGGGTCCCTGAGACAGAAATCTGGTCAAGCCACGAAACGCAATTTATACAAGCGGCACTATTCTATGCCCGAAAAACAATAGTACTAAGATGGCTCTCTCACAAAAACCCCAAAATTAAAACATGGATAAAACTAATCAATGAAGATCTACCTATGATCAGAATAATATACAAACATAGAGGCTGTGAAGGTAAATTCACAAAAATCTGGACCCACTGGATGGAATCTTCAGAAACAGTGATCCCATGAGATTTCCCATAGATATGAGAGATTTGGCTGGCGTGATCTGGGGCGGCTGGGCGGGGACGGGCGCGGACTACTCCAAAAGGTAATAAACTACAAGACAGCAATGTTGATTAAGTATTTAGTGTAAAGTTTAATGTTTAACATGACTCTGCAGAAATGAACCAATAACCATATATATACAAATAACTATAAACAGTTGTCAATTTATACAATAAGAACAAATGTAATGTACTGTATAAAACTTTATTGGTTATAATAATAAAACGAATTAAAAAAAAATAAAAAAAATAAAGCACAAACCATATGTTATTTAGGTAAATTTCCCAGCACCCCCGTATGAAAATAAGATGTATGACAGAGATTACTGGTTTTATATCAAGGTGTTCTGCCTTCTGGTTCAGTGTTGTTCTGTGGCTTTAGTGGTCCTTTAAATATGATCTATAAATTGTGCTTGCAGTATTGAATTTTATTTTAAGAATGGGATAATCATCATATTAGCACTTTGTGGCTTGAGAAAGGCCTAAGAAGAAAGATGGAAATGTGGCCGTGTATTCTTTGCACAGTTTGAATAAAGGCCCAGGAGTGCATGATTCTCTTTATACATTGATCATTTTTTATCCTTGATTGCACCCGGGCATAGCAATAGCTTTAAGCACGTGCCAGGACACATTGGAGTTTATACAGTATTGATGTAAACTGTATATTTATTTATAATTGATTCATTTCATTTTATACTGATTGGTCAATGTACTTCACTTACGTTGCATATTCAAGTGTAGTAGAGAAGAGGCAACAAGCGAAAGATATTTTAATATACAAAAACCCACAGTGCCTAAAACCTTTCCCATAGGGTAGAGTGAAAATGTAAGACTTGGTGTTCCTAAATTCAATGTCCAATGGTGAGCTGGCGAGAAGTACAGGAAGTACATTGCTGGCTCTCTGAAACCTTTTGCAAAGCATAATAAGGTTTTGTGGTATATTTTAGCAAATGCTGAAGGGGGTATTGTCATAATTGGGGGAGCATTGAGTGGTAAAAAATATCAATACTTTATGACACATCACATCCAAGCAAAGTTGATTGACTTGCATATATGTCCATCAACAACCAATTCAATAACCACCTTCAAACAAACTGCAGACACAATTAAGACCTCCATGGAGCATGAGGTCTGCAGACGGAACACTGACAGTGTTAGAGTGGCCACCTCAGAGCTCTGACCTCAACAAGCTGTGTGGGATCATTTGGACAGGGGAGAAGAACAGAACAAAAGCAGCCAAAGTCAAAAGACAAAGTTATGCCAAGTCCTGTTAGAAGCTTGGAGGAATTTACCACAAGATTATACAGCAGTGTACAAAAGTGAATTGCTTCAGCTTCCTCTTCTAAGGGGGCCGCACAAAACATTCATTTGTTTGAAAAACATGGGTCCTTATATTGTGATGATGTATTCAAATGCCTATCATTTAAGGTTTTGTTTAGAGCAAATCAATACTTAATGTCCTGACCCTTTGCACATTAGCAGCCCGCTCCAATAATTCATTTACAATTATGGCCTATAACTAAATTATATGAATGCATTTGCCCAAAGGTCCATGTTATCACCTTCTGACCCTTGAGTAGATGTGCCAAATTAGTTTTCAGTACAAACCCTTGTGCTTATTTATATACATTAGGTGAGCTTACAGTATTTATATACATTAGGTGAGCTTACAGTATTTACATACATAAGTTGAGCTTACAGTATTTATATACATAAGGTGAGCTTACAGTATTTACATACATAAGATGATCTTACAGTATTCACATACATTAGGTGAGCTTACAGTATTTACATACATTAGGGGATCTTACAGTATTTACATACATTAGGTGAGCTTACAGTATTTACATACATTAGGTGATCTTACAGTATTTACATACATTAGGTGAGCTTACAGTATTTACATACATTAGGTGATCTTACAGTTTTACATACATTAGGTGAGCTTACAAGTATTTACATACATTAGGTGAGCTTACAGTATTTACATACATTAGGTGATCTTACAGATTTACATACATTAGGTGAGCTTACAGTATTTACATACATTAGGGGATCTACGTATTTACATACATTAGGTGAGCTTACAGTATTACATACATTAGGTGAGCTTACAGTATTTACATACATTAGGTGAGTTACAGTATTACATACATTAGGTGATCTAAGTCTTACACATTAGGGACTTCAGTATTTCACATACATTGGGGATCTTACAGGATTTACATACATTAGGTGAGCTTACAGTATTCACATATATTAGGGGATCTTACAGTATTTACATACATTAGGTGATCTTACAGTTTTCACATACATTAGGTGATCTTACAGTATTTACATACATTAGGTGATCTTACAGTATTTACATACATTAGGTGAGCTTACAATATTTACATACACTAGCTGATCTTACAGTATTCACATACATTAGGTGAGCTTACAGTATCTACATTAGTATCTACATTAGATAAGATTGGACAATTCCATTTAGTTATTACAAATTTGATTAGCACACTCAGCATGCACTGGGAGATGACAGGTATAAATTGTAGATATTTACAGTTTTTCAAATGAAGGCAATAGTTTTCATCTAACCTTTGTGCTAGTCTCAAACATCAATGCATTTATTAGTATCCAAATAGGTAAATGGGTGAATATTGGGCAAAACATTGAAATTGCATCAAAAATGGGTTGGTTTAGCAATGCAAACCTGCCAGTGTAATGAACCATCGAAAAGGGTTTGGGTTCATACTTATTAGTAGAGAGAGCGAACTCCATTCCACTTGCAGATTTGCTGATTTTCAAAAAGAATCCAAACATTCGAAAATCCACAAGCGGACTCATTAAAATCAATAGGAGTTTGCAAATCTTATCGATTAAACCTGTTAATGGGGTAACCTTACACCTATTTTAGATACGATATAACATCAATATGTACTTTCAAAATTGTGTTCACTGGCGCTAGTTAAAGTTTTGCATGGACAGTCATGATGTAAAACTGGAAAATAGCAAATATCATAAATGTAAAATAAACCTATTTTGGCACAAGACCATGCACCCCTGTGGGAGAAAAAGGATTCAAAATCTGTAGGACCTGCTGGTAGATCATGTAAATGAGATAGATTTCTCTGGAAACCTGGACACAATGTCAAAGAATATATAAAGCTGCAATGCAACTTAAGTTGTATCAGGGGCGTAGCTACAGACTTATGGGCCCTGATGCTAAATTGGGCATGGGCCCCCCAACACCGCCGCAAACACAAATCGGCACCGCAAACCAAATAATCATTGGTAAAATGCTTTGTATATAACCACTGGTAAAATAGTTGGCACAAATACTGGTTAAATGCTTGGCACACAGAGAGTGGTAAAATGCCTTGTATATAACCCTGGTAAAATAGTTGGCACAAATACTGGTTAAATGCTTGGCACACAGAGAGTGGTAAAATGCTTTGTATTAACCACTGGTAAAATGTTGGCACAAAGACTGGTTAATGCTTGGCACACAGAGAGTGGTAAAATGCTTTGTATATAACCACTGGTAAAATAGTTGGCAACAAGACTGGTTAAATGCTTGGCACACAGAGAGTGGTAAAATGCTTTGTATATAACCACTGGTAAAATAGTTGGCACAAGACTGGTTAAATGCTTGGCCACAGAGAGTGGTAAAATGCTTTGTATATAACCACTGGTAAAATAGTTGGCACAAAGAATGTTAAATGCTTGGCACACAGACACTGATAAACTGGTTGGAAAATGGCACTGCCAACGCCAGGCACTGGTTAAATGCTTGGCACACGGACAATGGTAAAATGCTTTGTATACAGACCACTGGTAAAACAGTTGGCCCAAGACTGGGAGTTTTGGAACTTAGTACAAAATGGGGCCCGTTCTTGGCCAAGGGCCCTGGTCGGGTCGCATCCCGCACCCCTGGTAGCTACATCCCTGGTGTGTATAATAATTGAGGGAGGTTATCACTTCCAGAATTTTCAACTTGAGTTTATCTTGGGCTTTGCTCACTCTACCTACCAGTGATGCTATTTAACATGTAAGGAATCTCACTTTAAGGGCTTAAAAAATTATATAGGTAAAAAACATAAACTACAATAGTTAGAAAGCTGGCGGATGTAGTACTAACCTGCTATTTATTCGTTTTGCTATCGAAATGCTATCATCGACAAAAAATAATTTAGGATGCTTTTAAAAATGACATTGCAAGGGTCTGTTGTGAAATCCTGTTTGGTTATATACTTTTGGGTAGAGAGTCTTAAAGGATAACTATAATCTAAAAATTAACTTTTTAAAATTGTAAAGTACTGGGCAGGGATATCTGTTGTATTCAATTAGATCAACGGACATGAAATGTAGTCTTGAAGACGTAGGGATGTAGGATTGATTATTCCTACCTCCCAATTAATTTCATTGAGGAGTACAGCACGTACAGTTCTCATTTGCCAGGTTAGTCCTGGACTATTCCTGATTTAAAGATAGTGCTGAAGCCAGTAGGAAGACTGGCAGAATCATTTTACTTTGGGCTGGTGCTCCTCTAAAAAAATATTTGGTGGTAGGAATAACCAGTCATTATCCCTCTCCCAAGTACTTTTCATTTTAACTGTTTTTTGTTGTTTTATTTTAAACTTTATACACATTATAATTCTCCTTTAAAGCAAAAAATAAACCAATGGGGTCATGTATATGAACCCACTTGATATACCCCATATAGGTAAGATTAGAATGTGGCCTAGAGGAAACCAATACTGCACTGGACAGGGGATAGAGGGTCTCAACTGAAGGGTTTTCTCATTCAAGGTAAACAAGTATTAATAGATTTATAACCTACCCCTGTAGTGGATTCTATGGGAGGAACTGTAAGATTATTGCCTTATAATCTTACAGTTCCGGAGGAGAAGGGAACCAGAAGCCACAAAGGGGTAGGCTATAAAAAATAATGCATCCCCCAACTGTAAATTATAAGGATATTAGAAGTCACCTTGGAGTTCTGTGCGCTTTATAAAAGATACTCGGCCTCGTGCTTTTATATGGTCACGGAACTCCTCGGTGACTTCTAATATCCTTATAATTTACAGTTGGGGGTGAATTATCCACTATATTACATTTAATTAGTCCCTTGGGTGAAGATCCAATTTTAATAAGATCTGTGGAATAGTTCAACAGGTAAATTTGAGGTGCTCCCTCATTGTCCCGTGCCACAACGGTAAATAGCAATATATTCGAATTTAGAAAGGAGGCACACTCATGAAGAATTGTTCATATTTATTATTTATTCATGTGCTCAAAATCAGGTACACAATGTTTCGGGGGTCCAACACCTGACGAAGGGGTCGGACCCCCTAAAACGTTGTGTATCTGGTTTTCAGCACACAATAAATAATAAATATGAACAATAATTCTTCTGAGTGTGCCTCCCTTGGGTGAAGAATCTGAAAAATGCTTTGATTTTCATTGCCCGAATAAAGGCATAGTATGCTGAATAAATGAATATATGTATATCCTAATATAAGTCTAAGTGCTGATTTCATAGTATCGTGTGGTCATAATGTAATGGCATCCTTGCTCCTTAAAAAATAATGTAACGCACAACCTTTAGGATAGTTAATCATTGCATGATTGTCTTTCTTATCCAATCCTTATTACTAATTACCATTTTACATACTCGGTACCGGAGGTAGCATTTTCCAGGTTCTTCTTATACAGTCTGTCTGCCATGACTAAACTTGGTGGGAGTAAAATATCTAGACACCATATTGTTCCTGTCCTTACAAGGTTCTTCCCTCAACATGGCCATGATTTGGGATGATGAAATGATACTTTTTCCCCATCCCTAATTAAATAATACTGTACATTAAATAAATGTGTCCCCCAAATGTTGCTCTTTAAAGGAGATTCAGGCCTTAGATACCTTCCCATGAATATAAGAACACGACAAAGTGTTCACCCCCAGTATTTGGGATGTGCCCATTGGACTACTTTGCCATTGAATATACAAGGCAATTTATATTTACTTCAGCAAGTAAAATTCTGATTGACAACACCATTATCATAGTATTAATCATATCATCATTGTGTATCTTGGTCTGTCCTTAATTAATACTGTAATTTGGAATGGACTTAGTGAAGCGGCCCCAGTACAGACCCTGAGGCACTCCGCTTAGAACTTTATCCACATAGATGTAGCACCATTTACCACCACTCTCTGTTTGCGATCCAATAACCAATTCTTTATCCATGAACAAATGTTTTCTTCAAGGCCAACAGTCCTCAGTTTATACATTAGTCGCCTATATGGCCAGTATCAAAAGCTTTCACAAAATCCAAGTATACTACATCCACTGCTATTTCCTATTTAATCTTATTATGTTTAAACCAGCATCCTTCCAAATTCACTGTTTTAGCCATGTTTTGCCTATAACAATCATATCATACTTTTAAAGCTATTAGTTCTAGTTCCCCAAAATTTCCAGCATAGTAAACATACATTTTAGATTATCATTTGATTATTTACAGTTTGATGTAAATGCCTCCTTATCCACAAGGACCTCTTCTCCTCTAACTTTGTCATTAGCACAAATGTGGACCAAGACAGCTGGGTCACTCCAAGCCCCATTGAATAATATGTCTGCACGATCCCCCACAGTGTGAACCCTAGCACCAGGTTGGCAAAACACTGAGGAGATGGGAGCAATCCTTATTTAATTCACTATGAAACATGCAGGGAGGTGCAAATGTGGTGCTACAGGTTAAAAGGGATTAAACCCGATGAAATTCTAGGGCCATTTAGTTAATGGTAAGACACACAATGCAAGACCACTAGCATTAGTTGTGAATTACATTGTAGCGAAAACTAACGAGTTTAACTAACGACTCAGGTCCTTTCTGTGCTCGGCAATTCAGTAAATCCCATTAACAGAAACCTCATCGTGGGAAACCCTGAAGGCAGAGGAGGGTTAGTATTACATCTCTCTGTAAATGTTCAAAAACTGAATATTTAGATAAACAGAGAAATAATGGGGGAGATTCATATGGCCTTTCGTCTAAAACCCACGTTAACCCTAAAAAAAATTGGTTAACGTGGGTTTTGGACGGATTTTCGAGCCACAGCACCATCTCCGAATGTTTTTGGAAATAGCGCTGTGCTAACGATCCAAAACTGTAGTGTTACGTTTTAACGCTTCCGTTGTGGGCGTTAAAGTCGCGCTCCTTACCTTTGCCCGATCCGCGATCGCATGCAATAACTGACGTAATCTCGCTTACGTCAGTTTTGTATCGCGGGATCGGGCTAAGGTAAGTAACGGGAGACCCGATATTGAATCTCCCCGAAGTTTTTCTTCTTATTTTATTCATCATGTATAAAAATGAGAATCCTTTGTATTACAAATGTGATCAGAGAAACATTTAGTGCGATTTCATTGACAGTAGCTGCAAACCATATATCCCTTTAAGATTGTGTGCAGTTGTGTCAATCTCAAAAGAAATTTACAACGCAACAAGAAATTTTACCTGGAGATATGGAAACTTTATCATATGACCATATGGAATAAATGCCTTTCTGGAGTTGGGTAGCAAATGCATCTCTAAGTCATTTAGGCTAAACAGCCAATAAAAACTTTTATTAGATCCTTTATCTCATATATATAAATATTTTAAATTCTCTCTGCTCCAGTAGATTTCATATGACACCTACCACATTCTTTCAACAATTGCACAATTATTATAGTGAGTTCTATCCCATTAAACAGAACGGGAATTTTCCAAGGCTAACATGCCTTCCAGCGCATGTTTAATTAATTAATCTTTGTGGCTACCCATAAAGTTACAGTAAGGTTGTAAAAAAGAACCAATGGTGATGTGTCAGGGCCAGCTCTATTATTTTTTAGCTATGGGAGAAATAAAAACCTGACATTAAATAAAAGGCTAAAACTTTCTGACCTCAGTTTATGACACGCGTGTGTCTACACATGGATGGATCCTTATAAGTGAGTTTCCCTGCGGGTGATTTGAATGGTATAATTGTGTTAGCAGATTTGGATATATTTCAGCAAGTTTGTTGGCTTTATCTCTGGGTGGCCTGTTATAACGCATTCCTACTATACTATAAGTCTTTAGCCAACATTATTGATAAAAAGACCAACACTACATACCAATATATTTTTTACTATGTACTAGAGCTATTTAACTTGCCTCCACATCTAGGTTAGAATTACTTCCAGTTTCCATATGTGAAAGGCTGTGGATGAGATTGATGATTGTTGACGCTGGAAACCATTATAGATCATTAAATGCTGCTTAAAGCTGAACTTTATGCCGGATTATTACCATTGATAATACATTTTGTTATAGGAATTATGAAAGTGAAGTGATAATAATGTTATGTGTCATTTTGCAGTGCTGCTTACTACATTAGTAGGGTGAAACTGAGTTAGATCTCCCTATTTAGCTTCATACACACATGCAATGCGCAGCCTGAGTGTACGTTAGGGTCAGGGATGTTCCTAGAGTTTTTGCCACCTGAAACAACTTTTAAATGCCGCCTATCAGCAGAGACAGTGCGAGACGTGAAGCGGGCGTGGCTTCAACAGGGAACATAGGCGTGTATTGTGGAGATGGGTATGGTGGGCTGACTAACAATGACTGGAGGGTGACTTAACACTGATTGGTGGACTGGTGCTTGCAGGATGGAGTTTTTTTTAACTGCCTTTTAAGTGTTCCACAGGGGTGCGCCCTGAGCAAATGTTTCAGTTTGCTTCATGGTAGGGGCACCCTGCCCCTTTTCATTAGTGTTGTTCACCACCTTTAGAAGAGCCAGCTATTCATTCAGGGACAAATACCACCATGAGCCCTCTACATCTACATATCCTATTGGTAATATTATAAAACAGTAGTTACTAGTGGGCGGTAGATTAGCAATGCTTGTGGGAGAAGTAGGTACTTTTAGGTTGAGATAAAATAAATTCATCAATATATAAAGGGATCTATTTGTGGTGATGTTGCCTGTTGCATAAAAGTTATTTATGCTAAATGAATGAAGGGTAGAGGGTGGTCTTGGCTGCAGTTCAGATTAACCAACATCTGCAGATTCATTGTCAATGTAATGGGATCTGGCACACGTAGCCAATAGAATTATCAGGCTTGAATGAACAAGTCATTTAATATGTTCCCGTTGTAGTGCTCTCTGTAGTTTAACAATCCACTTACCTGCTAAACTCACTGAGATGCAATAACCATCGCTGGTTTGCCTAGTGCATGAAACCTTATTATCTATATAAACTAGACCAATAATACGCTACAAAGAATACAGACAGGGGATAGAGACACAATATATAAAATAAGAAACACATACATCAAAGCTCAGCATCTTTAGTTATTGTGATTAAAGTGACTCTCCATGTTAAACAAGGAAAGGGGTCCCTGATACAGGAACTAAGTAGGTGGGTAACAGACAGACACACATTTTTTTAAAAAAAAAAGCCCTAACACATTAAATGGCAAGCCCACCTATCAATTGAAACAATGTATTAAGGCTAAGACCCATCAAACTCCAAACCTGCAACAGCAAGAAATTCAAGAGATGTAGACTAACCAATACTTACCTGATATCCTGGTTCTTCGAGTTAGCAACTGTCAGTCATTATGTGGCACAGTACGTCCCTAGCTATCTCTGAGCATGCACAAGCTTGTAAAGGACCTTGGATGTTGGAGGATAAAGGGAAGGGGGAGGAAAAACATTTCTGCATGACAGGTTATGTTGGCAGTGACGCAGTGTATTGGCCGATTATCGATTGTTTGGTTCATGGGCGAAACATTCAGCTGATTGATATTAGCGACGAACGATCATATTGCTGCGGCTATGGCTCTATTAGTTCTACATCTGTCAGCTAACTATTGTGGTATTGGGCATGATTTACCTCTATTATCATTTTTCATTGAAGGGTGAACATGCCCTTGAATGAATATGTATAATACACGTCATAGCCAAATGTTGGGGGAAAGTATATTTCTACACTATTTTATAACACCGATTCTGACCAGACTTAATAACCGTATAAAGGCAATAGAAATGTAAAAATCAGAACCCCTGTGTGCTATGTGGCCAGTCTGTAAGCGACATACAGGATAGTCTTGTCCTAGTATCGGTTAGTGTATGGCAGATCAGATCTAGTTAGTGTATGGGCCGACCAAACACTGGTTTCAGCCGACAGAGTACCATACAATTACCGAAAGTCAACCCAAAAGGGTGTTCGTACACCATCGAGCATCTCATGTCGGGGCCGCAATCACACATCTGTACAGGCTTACATGGACATCATTATGGAGGGTGTATAAAATTCCACTGAAAATATGAATTCTGTCATGAATGCGAATACTTTGGACCATGATTGACATCGTGTGGGAACACGCGCATAGACATTATTGGCTCCTTGTTTAGTAATGGGATGATTAACTGCACAAATTGAACAAGTGGCGTAACTAGGAATCATTTGGCCCCCCAGCAACGTTTGTGCTTCACCACTGGGGTTTTTAGGAGGAGGTTATATCTGTCATTGAAATGAACGATAGGGTGATGGCAACAGTTTGTCGACATCTGGACCAGTTTTCTCGAGCCCATACAAATGTGGATAATGAAGTTAAATTGATCCAATGGTGATTGATTATCAGACAAAGAGTATGGCCAACTTAAGGCTGTTGACTTGATGTTTAGTTCTTACAATGTAATCACATAAATACAGAAAATGACATAGCTGTAGGCCTCTAGGTTCTTTACGTATGGGTAATGAGGCAATTAAATATTGTATAAGCCTGTAATTATTCATCTTACAACCAGAACATCTACCCTTAAGTAGGAATGGAGATTCTATTTGACCAAGGAGGTTTGGCCAGTGTGCATCTATCAATGGCATCTTAGGCGTGGTATACAAGAGCAGATTTTTTGGGCCAACCGACCGGTCTATTCCGTATTGGTTGGTCCTCCGAATCGGACAAACAGGTGATCAGACATGTGGTAAAATCACTGCTCTATGGCGCGCACAGATGACGGGTAACGCCTTTTACGGTGACTGCATTTTCGCCCTTACGGGGACTGACATTTGGCCCCAGCCAACTGCACACTAGTGGCAAATGTCAGGTCCGGATGTTGTTACCTAGCCTAGATGATGCACAGGATTTGTGGAATTTATGGTTGTTTCTTGCCTTGTGTGTCATTAATTCGTATTTTACAAAATCCAGGTGTAACACAGCAATGAAATAACAACATAGCTTCCCCTGTGTTAATTATAATTGCCGACCTTCTTTAGCAGTTACAGTTTGTGATTTTATTATGTTGTATTTACCTTTTGCACATCGGCATTGCTGTTTGAGTGGATGTCCCAGTTAGATGTCTCCATCTCTATATCACTATGGATGTCAAGAAGTGTTCTTCCCTTTTCACCCTGGTCGTCATTCTGCTTACATGTAGGCCATTAGGGCAGATATGGCAGACCGCCAAAACAACCATTACTAGATTCCTTTTAGCGTCCCGAGAGGTTTATGGTTTAACAGATAAACCATGAGTTGCTGTCATTAAGGGTATTAACAGTTGTATAACCTAGACCAAGGGGCAGAAACTCCATATCCATACGAGGCCCAGTATAAAATACTGAGAAAAAGAAATGTGGAGGAGGCTTGTACGTGGGTTGGCATTTCGCTATCTATATGAAGTGCTACGAAAACACTGTCATTAATACTTGCCCTCTGAGCCCCTATTAGTTAATACATAGAAATAGAACTGTCTTGGAAGAATTCTGATTCTGTGGGAGCTGATCTTACAGTATTTACATACATTAGGTGAGCTTACAGTATTTACATACATTAGGTGATCTTACAGTATTTACATACATTAGGTGAGCTTACAGTATTCACATACATTAGGGGATCTTACAGTATTTACATACATTAGGTGAGCTTACAGTATTTACATACATTAGGTGATCTTACCTTATGTTACATACATTAGGTGATCTTACAGTTTTCACATACATTAGGTGATCTTACAGTATTTACATACATTAGGTGATCTTACAGTATTTACATACATTAGGTGAGCTTACAATATTACATACACTAGCTGATCTTACAGTATTCACATACATTAGGTGAGCTTACAGTATCTACATTAGTATCTACATTAGATAAGATGGACAATTCCATTTAGTTATTACAAATTTGATTAGCACACTCAGCATGACATGGGAGATGACAGGTATAATTGTAGATATTTACAGTTTTTCAAATGAAGTGCAATAGTTTTTCATCTAACCTTTGTGCTAGTCTCAAACAATCAATGCATTTATTAGTATCCAAATAGGTAAATGGGTGAATATTGGGCTAAAACATTGAAATTCTGCATCAAAATGGGGTTGGTTTAGCAATGCAAACCTGCCAGTGTAATGAACCATCGAAAAGGGTTTGGGTTCATACTTATTAGTAGAGAGAGCGAACTCCGTTCCACTTGCAGATTTGCTGATTTCAAAAAGAATCAAACATTCGAAAATCCACAAGAGACTCATTAAAATCAATAGGAGTTTGCAAATCTATCGATTAAACCTGTTAATGGGAGGTAACCTTACACCTATTTTAGATACGATATAACATCAATATGACTTTCAAAATTGTGTTCACTGGCGCTAGTTAAAGTTTTGCATGGACAGTCATGATGTAAAACTGGAAAATAGCAAATATCATAATGTAAATAAACCTATTTTGCACAAGACCATGCACCCCTGTGGGAGAAAAAGGATTCAAAATCTGTAGGACCTGCTGGTAGATCGTAAATGAGATGATTTCTCTGGAACCTGGACACATGTCAAAGAATATATAAAGCTGCAATGCAACTTAAGTTGTATCAGGGGCGTAGCTACAGACTTATGGGCTGATGCTAATTTGGGCATGGGCCCCCAACACCGCCGCAAACACAAATCGGCACCGCAAACCAAATAATCATTGGTAAAATGCTTTGTATATAACCACTGGTAAAATAGTTGGCACAAATACTGGTTAAATGCTTGGCACAGAGAGTGGTAAATGCCTTGTATATAACCACTGGTAAAATAGTTGGCACAAATACTGGTTAAATGCTTGGCACACAGAGAGTGGTAAAATGCTTTGATATAACCACTGGTAAAATAGTTGGCAAAGACTGGTTAAATGCTTGGCACACAGAGAGTGGTAAAATGCTTTGTATATAACCACTGGTAAAATAGTTGGCACAAAGACTGGTTAAATGCTTGGCACACAGAGAGTGGTAAAATGCCTTGTATTAAAAACTGGTAAAATAGTTGGCACAAAGACTGGTTAAATGCTTGGCCACAGAGAGTGGTAAAATGCCTTGTATCGAACTACTGGTAAAATAGTTGGCACAAAGAATGGTTAAATGCTTGGCACACAGACACTGATAAACTGGTTAGGAAACTGGCACTGCACACAGCCAGGCACTGGTTAAATGCTTGGCACACGGACAATGGTAAAAATGCTTTGTATACAGACCACTGGTAAAACAGTTGGCACACAGACTGGTAGTTTTGGAACCTTAGTACAAAATGGGGCCCGTTCTGCCAAGGGCCATTGTGCGGTCGCATCCCCTGCACCCCTGGTAGCTACATCCCTGAGTTGTATTAATAAATCTGAGGGAGGTTTATTCACTTCCAGAATTTTCAACTTGATGTTTATCTTCTGGGCTTTGCTCACTCTACCTACCAGTGATGCTATTTCAACATGTAAGGAATCTCACTTTAAGGGCTTAAAAAATTATATAGGTAAAAAACCTAAACTACAATAGTTAGAAAGCTGGCGGATGTAGTACTAACCTGCTATTTATTCGTTTTGCTATCGAAATGCTATCATCGACAAAAAATAATTTAGGATGCTTTAAAAAATGACATTGCAAGGGTCTGTTAGTGAAATCCTGTTTGGTTAGAATGTACTTTTGGGTAGAGAGTCTTAAAGGATAACTATAATCTAAAAATTAACTTTTTTAAAATTGTAAAGTACCTGGGGCAGGGATATCTGTTGTATTCAATTAGATCAACTGGACATGAAATGTAGTTCTTGAAGACGTAGGGATGTAGGATTGATTATTCCTACCTCCCAATATAATTTCATTGAGGAGCTACAGCACGTACAGTTCTCATTTGCCAGGTTAGTCCTGGACTATTCCTGTATTAAAGATAGTGCTGAAGCCAGTAGGAAGACTGGCAAAATCATTTTACTTTGGGCTGGTGCTCCTCTAAAAAAAATATTTGGTGGTAGGAATAACCAGTCATATATCCCTCTCCCAAGTACTTTTCATTTTAACTGTTTTTTTGTTGTTTTATTTTAAACTTTATACACATTATAATTCTCCTTTAAAGCAAAAAATAACCAATGGGGTCATGTAATTGAACCTCACTTGATATACCCCATATAGGGTAAGATTAGAATGTGGCCTAGAGGAAACCAATTTACTGCACTGTACAGGGGATAGAGGGTCTCAACTGAAGGGTTTTCTCATTCAAGGTAAACAAGTATTAATAGATTTATAACCTACCCCTGTAGTGGATTTCTATGGGAGGAACTGTAAGATTATTGCCTTATAATCTTACAGTTCCAGGAGGAGAAGGAAACCAGAAGCCACAAAGGGGTAGGCTATAATAAATAATGCATCCCCCAACTGTAAATTATAAGGATATTAGAAGTCACCTTGGAGTTCTGTGCGCTTTATAAAAGATACTCGGCCTCGTGCTTTTATATGGTCACGGAACTCCTCGGTGACTTCTAATATCCTTATAATTTACAGTTGGGGGTGAATTATCCACTATATTACATTTAATTAGTCCCCTTGGGTGAAGATCCAATTTTAATAAGATCTGTGGAATAGTTCAACAGGTAAATTCTGAGGTGCTCTCCTCATTGTCCCGTGCCACAAACGGTAAATAGCAATATATTCGAATTTAGAAAGGAGGCACACTCATGAAGAATTGTTCATATTTATTATTTATTCATGTGCTCAAAATCAGGTACACAATGTTTCGGGGGTCCAACACCTGACGAAGGGGGTCGGACCCCCTAAAACGTTGTGTATCTGGTTTTCAGCACACGAATAAATAATAAATATGAACAATAATTCTTCATGAGTGTGCCTCCCTTGGGTGAAGAATCTGAAAAATGCTTTGATTTTCATTGCCCGAATAAAGGCATAGTACTGCTGAATAAATGAATATATGTATATCCCTAATAATAAGCTCTAAGTGCTGATTTCATAGTATCGTGTGGTCATTAATGTAATGGCATCCTTGCTCCTTAAAAAATAATGTAACGCACAACCTTTAGGATAGTTAATCATTGCATGATTGTCTTTCTTATCCAATCCTTATTACTAATTACCATTTTACATACTCGGTACCGGAGGTAGCATTTTCCAGGTTCTTCTTATACAGTCTGTCTGCCATGACTAAACTTGGTGGGAGTAAAATATCTAGACACCATATTGTTCCCTGTCCTTACAAGGTTCTTTCCCTCAACATGGCCATGATTTGGGATGATGAAATGATACTTTTTCCCCATCCCTAATTAAATAATACTGTACATTAAATAAATGTGTCCCCCAGAAATGTTGCTCTTTATAAGGAGATTCAGGCCTTAGATACCTTCCCATGAATATAAAGAACACGACAAAGTGTTCACCCACAGTATTTGGGATGTGCCCATTGGACTACTTTGCCCATTGAATATACAAGGCAATTTATATTACTTCCAGCAAGTAAAATTCTGATTGACAACACCATTATCATAGTATTAATCATATCAATCATGTTGTATCTTGGTCTGTCCTTAATTAATACTGTAATTTGGAATGGACTTAGTGAAGCGGCCCCAGTACAGAACCCTGAGGCACTCCGCTTAGAACTTTATCCCACATAGATGTAGCACCATTTACCACCACTCTCTGTTTGCGATCCAATAACCAATTCTTTATCCATGAACAAATGTTTTCTTCAAGGCCAACAGTCCTCAGTTTATACATTAGTCGCCTATATGGCACAGTATCAAAAGCTTTCACAAAATCCAAGTATACTACATCCACTGCTATTTTCCTATTTACTCTTATTATGTTTAAACCAGCATCCTTCCAAATTCACTGTTTTTAGCCATGTTTCTGCTATAACAATCATATCATACTTTTAAAGCTATTAGTTCTAGTTCCCCAAAATTTCCAGCATTAGTAAACATACATTTTAGATTATCATTTGATTTATTTACACAGTTTGATGTAAATGCCTCCTTATCCACAAGGACCTCTTCTCCTCTAACTTTGTCATTAGCACAAATGTGGACCAAGACAGCTGGGTCACTCCAAGCCCCATTGAATAATATGTCTGCACGATCCCCCACATGTTGAACCCTAGCACCAGGTTGGCAAAACACTGAGGAGATGGGAGCAATTCCTTATTTTAATTCACTATGAAACATGCAGGGAGGTGCAATATGTGGTGCTACAGGTTAAAAGGGAATTAAACCCGATGTAAATTCTAGGGCCATTTAGTATTAATGGTAAGACACACAATGCAAGACCACTAGCATTAGTTTGTGAATTACATTGTAGCGAAAACTAACGAGTTTAACTAACGACTCAGGTCCTTTCTGTGCTCCGGCAATTCAGTAAATCCCATTAACAGAATACCTCATCGTGGAAACCCTGAAGGCAAGAGGAGGTTAGTATTACATCTCTCTGTAAATGTTCAAAAAAACTGAATATTTAGATAAACAGGAAATAATGGGGGAGATTCCATATGGCCCTTTTCCGTCTAAAACCCACGTTAACCCTAAAAAATTTTTGGTTAACGTGGGTTTTGGACGGATTTTCGAGCACAGCACCATCTCCGAATGTTTTTGGAAATAGCGCTGTGCTAACGATCCAAAACTCGTAGTGTTACGTTTTAACGCTTCGGGTTGTGGAGCGTTAAAGTCACGCTCCTTACCTTTGCCCGATCCTGCGATGCAATAACTGACGTAATCTCGCTTACGTCAGTTATTGTATCGCGGGATCGGGCTAAGGTAAGTAACGGGAGACCCGATATTGAATCTCCCCGAACGTTTTTCTTCTTCATTTTATTCATCATGTATAAAAATGAGAATCCTTTGTATTACAAATGTGATCAGAGAAACATTTAGTGCGATTTCCATTGACAGTAGCTGCAAACCATATATCCCTTTAAGATTGTGTGGCAGTTGTGTCAATCTCAAAAGAAATTTACAACGCAACAAGAAATTTTACCTGGAGATATGGAAACTTTATCATATGACCATATTGGAATAACTGCCTTTCTGGAAGTTGGGTAGCAAATGCATCTCTAAGTCATTTAGGCTAAACAGCCAATAAACACTTTCATTAGATCCTTTATCTCATATATAACTATCTTTAAATCTCTTGCTCCAGTAGATTTCATATGACACCTACCACATTCTTTCAACAATTGCACAATTATTATTAAGTGAGTTCTATCCCATTAACATTAACGGGAATTTTCCAAGGCTAACATGCCTTCCAGCGCATGTTTAATTAATTAATCTTTGTGGCTACCCATAAAGTTACAGTAAGGTTGTAAAAAAGAACCAATGTTTGATGTGTCAGGGCCAGCTCTATTATTTGTTAGCTATGGGAGAAATAAAAACCTGACATTAAAATAAAAGGCTAAAACTTTCTGACCTCAGTTTATGACACAGCGTGTGTCTACACATGGATGGGATCCTTAAAGTGAGTTTCCCTGCGGTGATTTGAATGGTATAATTTGTGTTAGCAGATTTTGGATATATTTCAGCAAGTTTGTTGGCTTTATCTCTGGGTGGCCTAGTTATAACGCATTCCTACTATACTATAAAGTCTTTAGCCAACATTATTGATAAAAAAGACCAACACTACATACCAATATATTTTCTTTACTATGTACTAGAGCTATTTAACTTGCCTCCCACATCTAGGTTAGAATTTACTTTCCAGTTTCCATATTGTGAAAGGCTGTGGATGAGATTGATGATTGTGACGCTGGAAACCACTTATAGATCATTAAATGCTGCTTAAAGCTGAACTTTATGCCGGATTATTACCATTGACTAATACATTTTGTTATAGGAATTATGAAAGTGAATGTTATAATAATGTTATGTGTCATTTTGCAGTGCTGCTTACTACTTAGTAGGTGTGAACTGAGTTAGATCTCCCTATTTAAGCTTCATACACACGTGCAATAGCGCAGCCTGAGTGTACGTTAGTGTCAGGGATGTTCCTAGAGTTTTTGACACCTGAAACAACTTTTAAATGCCGCCTATCAGCAGAGACATGTGCGAGACGTGAAGCGGGCGTGGCTTCAACAGGGAACATAGGCGTGTATTGTGGAGATGGGTATGGTGGGCTGACTAACACTGACTGGAGGGGTGACTTAACACTGATTGGTGGACTGGTGCTTGCAGGATGGAGTTTTTTTTAAACTGCCTTTTAAGTGTTCCACAGGGGTGCGCCCTGAGCAAATGTTTCAGTTTGCTTCATGGTAGGGGCACCCCTGCCCCTTTATCATTAGTGTGTTTACCCACCTTTAGAAGAGCCAGCTATTCATTCAGGGACAAATACCACCATGAGCCCTCTACAATCTACATATCCTATTGAGTAATATTATAAAACAGTAGTTTACTTAGTGGGCGGTAGATTAGCAATGCTTGTGGGAGAAGTAAAGGTACTTTTAGGTTGAGATAAAATAAATTCATCAATATATAAAAGGGATCTATTTGTGGTGATGTTTGCCTGTTGCATAAAAGTTATTTATGCTAAAATGAATGAAGGGTAGAGGGTGGTCTTGGCTGCAGTTCAGATCATAACCAACATCTGCAGATTCATTGTTCAATGTAATGGTCATCTGGCACACAGTAGCCAATAGAATTATCAGGCTTGAATGAACAAGTCATTTAATATGTTCCCGTTGTAGTGCTCTCTGTAGTTTAACAATCCACTTACCTGCTAAACTCACTGAGATGCAATAACCCATCGCTGGTTTGCCTAGTGCATGAAACCTTATTTACTCTATATAACTAGACCAATAATACGCTACAAAGAATACAGACAGGGGATAGAGACACATATATATAAATAAGAAACACATACATCAAAGCTCAGCATCTTTAGTTATTGTGATTAAAGTGACCTTCCATGTTAAACAAGGAAAGGGGGTCCCTGATACAGGAACTAAGTAGGTGGGTAACAGACAGACACACATTTTTTTTTAAAAAAAAAGCCCTAACACATTAAATGGCAAGCCCACCTATCAATTGAAACAATGTATTAAGGCTAATGACCCATCAAACTCCAAACCTGCAACAGCAAGAAATTCAAGAGATGTAAGACTAACCTAAAATACTGCCTGATATCCTGGTTCTTCGAGTTAGCAACTGTCAGTCATTAATGTGGCACAGTACGTCCCTAGCTATCTCTGAGCATGCACAAGCTTGTAAAGGACCTTGGAATGTTGGAGGATAAAGGGAAGGGGGAGAAAAACATTTCTGCATGACAGGTTATGTTGGCCAGTGACGCAGTGTATTGGCCGATTATCGATTGTTTGGTTCCCATGGGCGAAACATTCAGCTGATTGATATTATAGACCACGAACGATCATATTGCTGCGTCTATGGCTCTCATTAGTTCTACATCTGTCAGCTAACTATTGTGGTATTGGTGCATGATTTACCTCTATATCATTTTTCATTGAAGGGTGAACATGCCCTTGAATGAATATGTATAATACACGTCATAGGCCAAATGTTGGGGGAATAGTTATATTTTCTACACTATATTTATAACACCGATTCTGACCAGACTTAATAACCGTATAAAGGCAATAGAAATGTAAAAATCAGAACCCCTGTGTGCTATGTGGCCAGTCTGTAAGCGACATACAGGATAGTCTTGTCCTAGTATCGGTTAGTGTATGGCAGATCAGATCTAGTTAGTGTATGGCCCGACCAAACACTGGTTTCAGCCGACAGAGTACCCATACAATTACCGATAGTCAACCAAAAAGGGTGTTCGTACACCATCAGGCATCTCATGTCGGGGCCCGCAATCACACATCTGTACAGGCCTTTACATGGACATCATTATGGAGGGTGTATAAAATTCCACTGAAAATCATCTCATGAATTTGCGAATATACTTTGGACCATGATTGATCATCGTGTGGACACAAGCGCATAGACATTATTGGCTCCTTGTTTTAGTAATGGGATGATAACTGCACAAATTGAACAAGTGGCGTAACTAGGAATCATTTGGCCCCCCAGCAAAACGTTTGTGCTTCATCCACTGTGGGTTTTTAGGAGGAGGTTATATCTGTCATTGAAATGAACGATAGGTGATGGCAACAGTTTGTCGACATCTGGACCAGTTTTCTCGAGCCCATACAAAAGTGGATAATGAAGTTAAATTAGATCCAATGGGATTAGTTGATTATCAGACAAAGGTATGGCCAACTTAAGGCTGTTGACTTGATGTTTAGTTCTTACCAATGTAATTCACATAATACAAGAAAATGACATAGCTGTAGGCCTCTAGGTTCTTTACGTAATGGGTAATGATGTCAATTATAATATTGTATAAGCCTGTAATTATTTCATCTTACAACCAGACAATCTACCCTTTAAGTAGTTAATGGGAGTTCCTATTTGACAAAGGAGGTTTGGCCAGTGCATTCATCAATGAGCTCTTAGGCTGGGTATACAAGAGCAGATTTTTTGGGCCAACCGACCGATATTTCCGTGTATTGGTTGGTCCTCCGAATCGGACAAACAGGTGATCAGACATGTTGGTAAATCACTGTCTCCTATTGGCTGCACAGACTGACGGCTGTAACGCCTTTTACGGTGACTGACATTTTCGCCCTTACGGTGACTGACATTTTGGCCCCAGCCAACTGCACACTAGTGGCAAATGTCAGGTCAGGATGTTTGTACCTAGCCTTAGATGATGCACAGGATTTGTGGAATTTATGGTTGTTTTCTTGCTTTGTGTTCATTAACTGTTTATTTACAAAATCCAGGTGTACACACAGCAATGAAATAACAACATAGCTTCCCCTGTGTTAATTATAATTGCCGACCATTTCTTTAGCAGTTACAGTTCTGTTGATTTTATTATGTTGTATTTACCTTTTGCACATCTGCATTGCTGTTTGGATCTGGATTGTCCCAGTTAGATGTCTCCATCCTCTATATCACCTATGGATAGTTCAAGAAGTGTTCTTCCCTTTTCACCCTGGTCGTCATTCTGCTTACATGTAGGCCATTAGGGCATGATATGGCAGACCGCCAAAACAACCATTACTGAGATTCCTTTTAGCCTCCCGAGAGAGTTTATTGGTTTAACAGATAAACCATGAGTTGCTGTCATTAAGGGTATTAACAGTTTGTATAACCTAGACCAAGGGGCAGAAACTCAATATCCATACGAGGCCCAGTATAAATACTGAGAAAAAGAAATGATGGAGGAGGCTATGTACGTGGGTTGGCATTATCGCTATCTATATGAAGTGCTACGAAAACACTGTCTTAAATACTTGCCCTCTGAGCCCCTATTAGTTAATACATAGAAATAGAACTGTCTTGGAAGAATTCTGATTATGTGGGAGCTTGCACCTTCATGATATTTTGCTGGATAAAATGTGTCATCCCCATTTATTTAAAAAAAGCCAATCTTGAGCACCAGACTTTCCTGTTCCAATCACCCACAATCAGTTACACTTGGCTAATGCAGAAGATGGGCCTTGTTAAGTAAAATAGCATGATAGTTTAGTAAAAAGTTAAAAACGCTTTGCAATTTTATCCAAATTCAGGACTGAAAGGGTACATATGATTACAGGGAGTGAGCTAAAATATCCATGTATCTTCCAAGGGATGAGTTAAATGGTTAGATGGTTAAATGGTTAAAGGGCATGTCCACCCCCAAAACTAAAATTTAACCCCATACTGGCACCACTTTGCAGTTTAAAATAAACCGTACCTTACATCTCTGCTCCTTATGGTTCTCCAGCTATGCCTTTTCAAAGTGCAGGAAACTGAAGACTCCAATCTGTCTGTGAGGCATCTGTTCCATGCTGATTCCTCCTCCATATCAAGGTCTGAGGCATGCGCCATCCCCCCTCCCACCATCCGGATCCATCCTCAGCCATTATTGCACCTAGCGTGAAATCCTTTGGAGGTAAGGAAGGAAACTCCTGCCCACCCCCAACCACCGCAATATTTTGTGAAAAAAAAAACAGATCCGTACTTACAGAGCCTTCTCTTCCGCGGCGTTTCCAGTGATGTCAGCCGCATGTATGATTGGCTGCCTCTCAGCCAATCACAGACGCGACTGACGGTCCGGCCCCTGCTTGCAAGCAGGAGGCTGGATCGAATTGCCATGGGAGAGAAGGCTGTGTAAGTAGAAATCCTGGGGATTTTTTAAAAGAAGTATTGTGGGGGTGGGGGGTTGGGTAGGGGTTACCTACCTTACCCCCAAAGTTCATTTTGGGGGTGGACATGCCCTTTAAGTATGAGTATTAAACAGAAATAAAGGTCTGGGCTCGGTAAGGGTCCGTCCAGTGAATCAAGCAATGAGCCTGGACCGAACACCCCTACATGGAACGATTGTGGAGTAAAACAGATGTACATTACACATTGAGTGTTGTGAGTTGGCCCCCAGCGATTGCATGTGTGTATGAACCTTAACATAGCAAGTGATCAACTTCTAATCAGACACAGTTATGATATTGAGGAACCTGCTTTCCATTTACACCAGAACGTTCAGGTCCCTGTATGCCGTAATATACATTACGATTATGCAAATTTTTATACTCATGTAAGATTTCGGTTGTGAGAGGACGATTTTAACAATTTCTTTTTAGTATTAACTAAAGATTGACCTGTTTGAATTCAATTAAAATATGTCAATACTAACATTACCCTCCCTCTCTACTTTATGACCCCTCCATTTTGCACAAGGAGATAAAAAGGACAATTCCCTTTTCACTTCCTGAATGACTTAAACTGAGCATGTCTCAACAAGCTAAGGGATTGGGCAGTAACTGCAGGGCTCTCTGTACTGTGTGAGATTTATGGAATATCTCTCCTGTAATTCAGAAGATGTGTTTTGAGGTGAAACAGGATAATATATTAATGTAATATATGTAATATATCAATGTAATATATGTAATATATCAATGTAATATATGTAATATATCCAATGGAATTGTAATCATGTATATATAATATCAATGTAATATATGCAATTATATTAATGTAATATATGTAATATATCAATGTAATTTATGCACTATATCACATGTAAATATATGTAATATCAATGAATATAGAATATATCAATGTTAATATATGTAATAATATCAATGTAATATATGTAATATATCAATGTAATATATGTGGTAACCAAAGGAAATAGGAGCACTCCAGGGTCTCTTCAGAAAGTGCAATATTTATTTGCACGTCTATCGACGCGTTTCGGCCCGCTCAAGGCCGTTCTCAAGAGGCCGTACATATTGCACTTTCTGAAGAGACCCTGGAGTGCTCCTATTTCCTTTGGTTACCATCGTATTCATACTTACTATGGAAGCACCCGGGCAGTTGGTTTTAGTGGATTAGGAGTGCCGCTCCCACTTGGTTATTGTCAAGTAATATATGTAATATATCATGATATATGTAATATATAATGTATAAGTAATATTCAATTAATATGTAATAATCAATGTAATATATGTAATATATCAATGTAATATATGTTATATATCAATGTAATATATGCAATATATCAATGTATATATGTATCTATTCAATGTAATAATATATGTAATTAATCAATGTAATACATGTATATATTCAAGTAATATATGCAATATATACTGTCATACATGTAATATATCAATGTAATATATGCAATATATCAATGTAATATATGTAATATATCAATGTAATATATGTAATATATCAATGTAATATAGCTAATATATCAAGTAATATATGTAATATATCAATTGTAATATATGCAATAGATCAATGTAATATATGTAATATATCATGTAATATATGAATATTAATGTAATAATGTATATATATTCAATGTAATATATGGTAATATATCAATGTAATATATGTAATATATCAATGTAATATAGCATATATCAATGTAATATATGTTATATATCAATGTAATATATGCAATAATCAATGTTAATATATGTAATATATCAATGTAATTATGTAATATATCAATGTAATATAGTAATAATCAATGTAATATATGAATATACTAATGTAATATATATGTAATATTACAATTGTAATATTGCAAATATATCAAGTGTAATATATGAATATATCAATGTAATATATGTAGATATCGAATAATAATAGCAATATATGCAATGAAATATGTAATATATCAAGTAATATTGCATATATGTTAATGTATATATGCAATATATGATATGTAATATATCAATGTAATATATGTAATATATCAATGTAATATAGTATATTCAATGTAATATAGATTATCAATGTAATATAGCAAATCAATGTAATAATGCAATAGATAGTAATATGAATATATCAATGTAATATATGTAATATCAAGTAATATATGTAATATATCAATGTAATATATGTAATAGTAATATATGTAAATAATCAGTAATATATGTCATATATCAATGTAATTATATGATATATCAATGTATATATGCAATTATATGTAATATATGCAATATCTCAATGTAATATATGCAATATATCAATGTAATATATGTATATATTCAATGGTAATATATGTAATATATCAATGTAAATATATGTAATATATCAATGTATGTAAATATTGTAATATATCAAATTGTAATATATGGTAATATATCAATGTAATATATGTAATGATATCAATGTAATATTAATGTTATGTAATATCATGCGAATATATGCATAATATAATGTTAGATAATATAGAAGATATCAATGTAATATATGCAATATATATGTAATATATGATATATCAATGTAATATATGTAAATATCAATGTAATATATGTAATTATATCAATGTAATAATGTAATATATCAATGAATAGATGCAATATATCAATGTAAATATGTAATTTCAATGTAATATATGTAATATATCAATGTAATATATGCAATATATCATGTAATATATGCAATATATCAATGTAATATATGCAATATATCAATGTAATATATGTAATATGTCAATGTAATATATGTAATAAATCAATGTAATATATGTAATATATCAATCTAATACATCAATGTAATATATGTAATAAATCAATGTAATATATGTAATATATCAATGTAATATATGTAATATATCAATGTAATATATCAATGTAATATATGTAATATATTAATGTAATAAAATTAGAGGCAGCCAATCACAGCCGCGGCTGCCATTAATACAGAACACCGCGGGAGTGAGGTTCTGTAAGTAGAGTCTGGAACAGATTGGAACTGTTCTAATATAGTGTTCTGGGTGGGAGGGCATGGACTGCAAGATATATAGGGGATTAAACACTACATCAATGCCAGCCAGGAGGGACTGGGATGGAGGGAGGGGGGGGGGGGAGGCTTATTAATCCATCTCACCAATTCTTGTAATTTTTTGAGTCTGTTACCATCCTTAGCTTGGGGACATAATCAATAATCTGAAATTTCAACTGACTGATTGTATGTCTAGCTGTATGAAAATGTGGTGGAACTGGCATATTGTGTCGCCTCTCCTGATAGTGGATTTGTGTTGCGTCAGGCATAAGTAGGCCACAAGAGCACAAAAGAAATGTTACATGTAAATTGTTCTCTAATATAGAAACTTTTCCCACTGTGTGGATGTGTAAAATAATTGCCTTATTACACTATCACAGTGGATGTGGGCGGACACGATTTGCACTGTGTGAGTATAAATGTTTGGAAGCGGTTACTTGAATTCAGGCTTGATAAAGAGCTATGTGTGGGCCTGAAACGTTGCCCTTCCCCTTACTTTCAACAGAGAAATAAACATGCACTTTTTGCACTGAACCAACTTCTGGACCTCTCCAAGCTTTGGACTTTTGAATTATTTGATATGATTTGGGCAGTGGAGCTTTTATTAGAGAGCGCGAGGGATGTTAATGGAATTTTTTGGTACAATTTCTCAGCTTTTAAAAGAAAATTAAAGCCAATTATTATGTCTAAGATTTAAGATTCATATCAATGTGTATGAACGTCAGTTTTGGATAACGACCATGCCAACATGACAGGCCGACCATCACACCTGTGATCGCACTTGTGTATGAGGCTTAGACCACTAGATACGAACAAAGCTGGCAAGTTTCCTTCTCGCAGTGGTTCGAATCCTATTTCCTACTGTATCAAAATTTTCAGATTTTCGATTGCAATTTTCAAATATTCAAATGCCATTTTTGATAGGAATTTTCAAACACAATTTTCTGATATACAGTCATTTTAGAATTTTCGATTTTCCAATATTTGATTTTCTAGTTTTTCAGTGATAAGTTCCGAGTTTCTAAAAATGTAGAAAATGATGTTTGTTCCGCAGATTTTCAAAACTAGTTCTTCTAAATGGAAACTAGATTAGTTTTGAAACCATGTCTTGCTAAATAGCAATATCCCCATTTAAGACATTATAAAATGTGTGTCATAGATGCCCTGAGAGTTTATTTATTACTTCCCACTAGAGATGGCCGATCTTTGGAAAGTTCGGTCCGTTTTCGAACTATATGGAAGGTTTGAAAGTTCGAAAATGGACCCAAACGGACCCCAAGTTAATAGGGGTCAAATAGTTTGAACAGTTCTAATGAAATACAATTAAAATATCAATGGTAACTTAATGTAAATGGCTGTGGGACCTGGGAAATGGTCTGGGGAACATGTTCAAATATCCAGGATTTTCCAAAAATCTATTTTACTCTCACTCGCTACTTTCGAGCTCTCGCGTTCGAACATTTAATTATTATCCCATAAACGACTCGAACGGATTCGATACTTCATTACTTACTCGCGTATTGGTATAATAGACATTTTACTCGCAGATTCAATGCTTGCGTATAGGTATAATAGACATTTTACTTGCGGATTCAATAATCGCGTATAGGTATAATGGACATTTTACTTGCGGATTCAATAATCGCGTATAGGTATAATGGACATTTTACTTGCATATTCGCACACCTTGAACATTCGAACATTTGATAATTATTGAAAGTCCAGAAAATATTGAAAGTCTGAGAAATCTGGGTCTGGGATAGTTTGAGAAGTCCGAGTCCGTTCGAACTCGAATAGTTTGGCTCGAACTCGGGTTCGAGTTTGAGTTCTAGTCCATCTCTACTTCCCACATTATTAAAATTTGCACACAGTCCAGTTTAGAAAGAGATAGCTCACTATTAAAACCTGTTGGGACATCTATTTTTTCCAAGTGTCTATGATGTCCCAAGTTTACCTTACTGTAATAGTTAGCCATAAAAACAGCAAAAATGTATTTTCTGCAGTGGTTTAAGTTATAAACATGAAAAGTCTAGTGTATGCTCTTTATTTGTGGGTCTCCTGAAGCCATGTATTTCATTAGACCAATGCCTGTATGACATCAAACTGCTCAGATGAAACCAAATGTGACATTTATTCTGGGAAAGGTTTGCCATCATTGCCAAGATTATAAGGGGAACCTCAACTAATTAAATTTGAGAACTTTTCTGAATATTTTGTCAATATGGCTACGAACTTTACAGTAACTCACTTGGTTTGGTGTTTGATTCAGAAAGACATGTTTATGTTAAAATTAGATACATGCATATCAAGGGACTCAAAAGAGGTCTGGCTTGAAAATTATGGTGAAGTTGTATATTTTAAATGTAATTTTCTTTCCTTTAAAATTGCCAATATATTTGTTAAAAATAGAGATGTAATGTGGGTTCCAATAGAACCCGGTTTCAAATTGAATCTGAGGGTTTCGAAGTCCCGATGAAACTTTCGGAACTCCCGGATATCACGGAACCCAGATTTTCCGAATTTTCGATTTTTATCAAAAACCGAAAAAAGACAATCATGGAAAATCGAAAATAGACGATCATCGAAAATCGAAAATAGACGATCATGGAAAATCGGAAATAGCCGATCATCGAAAATAGACGATCATCGAAAATCGGAAATAGACGATCAGCGAAAATCGGAAATAGACGATCATCGAAAATTGGAAATAGACAATCATCGAAAATAGACGATCATCGAAAATCGGAAATAGATGATCATTGAAAATCGGAAATAGACGATCATCGAAAATCGAAAATAGACATAAGGTGAAGCAGATCAGTAGCTGTAACTAAGTTGTCAGTGGATTATAACTAGTCGGTCTGCGATGGGTCAGTAAGAGGGGTAGGAGTGTCCAGGTCCAGATTGTAACCTTACAGTCTAGAGGAGATGGGAGGAGACATAAGGTGACAGATCAGTAGCGTAACTAAGTTGTCAGTGGGGTTATAACTAGTCGGTCTGTGATGGGTCAGTAAGAGGGGTAGGAGTGTCCAGGTCCAGATTGTAACCTTACAGTCTAGAGGAGATGGGGATGAGACATAAGGTGAAGCAGATCAGTAGCTGTAACTAAGTTGTCAGTGGATTATAACTAGCAGGTCTGTGATGAGTCAGTAAGAGGGGTGGGAGGAGTGCCAGGTCCAGATTGTAACCTTACAGTCTAGAGGAGATGGGGATGAGACATAAGGTGAAGCAGATCAGTAGCTGTAACTAAGTGTGCAGTGGTTAAACTAGTCGGTCTGTGATGGGTCAGTAAAAGGGGATTGAAGTGTCCAGGTCCAGATGTAACCTACAGTCTACAGGAAATGAGGATGAGACATAAGGTGAAGCAGATCAGTATCTGTAACTAAGTTGTCAGTGGGTTATAACTAGCAGGTCTGTGATTGGTCAGTAAGAGGGTTAGAAGTGGCCAGGTCCAGATTGTAACCTTACAGTCTAGAGGAGATGGGGATGAGACATAAAGTGAAGCAGATCAGTAGCTGTAACTAAGTTGTCAGTGGTTATAAACTAGCAGGTCTGTGATGGTCAGTAAGAGGGGTAGGAGTGTCCAGGTCCAGATTGTAACCTACAGTCTAGAGGAGATGGGGATGAGACATAAGGGAAGCAGATCAGTAGCTGTAACTAAGTTGTCAGTGGTTATAACTAGTCGGTCTGTGATGGGTCAGTAAGAGGGATAGAAGTGTCCAGGTCCAGATTGTAACCTTACAGTCTACAGGAAATGAGGATGAGACATAAGGTGAAGCAGATCAGTATCTGTAACTAAGTTGTCAGTGGGTTATAACTAGCAGGTCTGTGATTGGTCAGTAGAGGGAGGTTAGAAGTGGCCAGGTCCAGATTGTAACCTACAGTCTAGAGGAGATGGGGATGAGCATAAGTGAAGCAGATCAGTAGCTGTAACTAAGTTGTCAGTGGATTATAACTAGCAGGTCTGTGATGGGTCAGTAAGAGGGGTAGGAGTGTCCAGGTCCAGATTGTAACCTTACAGTCTAGAGGAGATGGGGATGAGACATAAGGTGAAGCAGATCAGTAGCTGTAACTAAGTTGTCAGTGGTTATAACTAGTCGGTCTGTGATGGGTCAGTAAGAGGGATAGAAGTGTCCAGGTCCAGATTGCAACCTTACAGTCTAGAGGAGATGGGGATGAGACATAAGGTGAAGCAGATCAGTATCTGTAACTAAGTTGTCAGTGGGTTATAACTAGCAGGTCTGTGATGGGTCAGTAAGAGGGTAGAAGTGTCCAGGTCCAGAGTGTAACCTTACAGTCTAGAGGAGATGGGGAGGACATAAGGTGAAGCAGATCAGTAGCTGTAACTAAGTTGTCAGTGGGTTATAAACTAGTTGGTCTGTATGGGTCAGTAAGAGGGGTGGTAGGTGTCCAGGTCCAGATGTAACCTTACAGTCTAGAGGAGATGGGATGAGACATAAGGTGAAGCAGATCAATAGCTGTAACTAAGTTGTCAGTGGGTTATAACTAGCCATCTGTGGTAGGTCAGTAAGAGGGTAGGGGTAGGAGTGTCCAGGTCCAGATGTAACCTTACAGTCTAGAGGAGAGTGGGGATGAGACATAAGGTGAAGCAGATCAGTAGCTGTAACTAAGTTGTCAGTGGGTTATAACTAGGGGTCTGTGTGATGGGTCAGTAAGAGGGGAGTAGAGTGTCCAGGTCCAGATTGCAACCTTACAGTCTAGAGGAGATGGGGATGAAAATAAGGTGAATCAGATCAGTAGCTGTAACTAAGTTGTCAGTGGGTTATAACTAGCGGGTCTGCGATGGGTCAGTAAGAGGGGGGTAGAAGTGTCCAGGTCCAGATTGTAACCTTACAGTCTAGAGGGAGATGGGATGAGACATAAGGTGAAGCAGATCAGTAGCTGTAACTAAGTTGTCAGTGGATTATAACTAGCAGGTCTGTGATGGGTCAGTAAGAGGGGTAGGAGTGTCCAGGTCCAGATTGTAACCTTACAATCTAGAGGAGATGGGGATGAAACATAAGGTGAATCAGATCAGTAGCTGTAACTAAGTTGTCAGTGGGTTATAACTAGCGGGTCTGCGATGGGTCAGTAAGAGGGGTAGGAGTGTCCAGGTCCAGATTGTAACCTTACAGTCTAGAGGAGATGGGGAATGAGACATAAGGTGAAGCAGATCAGTAGCTGTAACTAAGTTGTCAGTGGTATACATAGCAGGTCTGTATGGGTCAGTAAGAGGGGTAGGAGTGTCCAGGTCCAGATTGTAACCTTACAATCTAGAGGAGATGGGGATGAGACATAAGGTGAAGCAGATCAGTAGCTGTAACTAAGTTGTCAGTGGATTATAACTAGCAGGTCTGTGATGGGTCAGTAAGAGGGTAGGAGTGTCCAGGTCCAGATTTAACCTACAATCTAGAGGAGATGGGGATGAGACATAAGGTGAAGCAGATCAGTAGCTGTAACTAAGTTGTCAGTGGGTTATAACTAGCGGGTCTGCAATGGGTCAGTAAGAGGGGTAGAAGTGTCCAGGTCCAGATTGTAACCTTACAGTCTAGAGGAGATGGAGATGAGACATAAGGTGAAGAAGATCAGTATGTAACTAAGCTGTCAGTGGGTTATAACTATTCGGTTGTAATGGGTCAGTAAGAGGGGTAGAGGTAGGAGTGTCCAGGTCCAGATTGTAACCTTACAGTCTAGAGGAGATGGGGATGAGACATAAGGTGAAGAAGATCAGTATCTGTAACTAAGCTGTCAGTGGGTTATAACTATTCGGTCTGTGATGGGTCAGTAAGAGGGGTAGGAGTGTCCAGGTCCAGATTGTAACCTAACAGTCTAGAGGAGATGGGGATGAGACATAAGGTGACAGATCAGTAGCTGTAACTAAGTTGTCAGTGGGATTATAACTAGTGGTCTGTGATGGGTCAGTAAGAGGGGTAGAAGTGTCTCAGGTCCAGATTGTAACCTAACAGTCTAGAGGAGATGGGGATGAGAAAATAAGGTGACAGATCAGTAGCTGTAACTAAGTTGTCAGTGGTTATAAACAGTCGGTCTGTGATGGGTCAGTAAGGGGGTAGAAGTGTCCAGGTCCAGATTGTAACCTTACAGCTAGAGGAGATGAGGGATGAGACTAAGGTGTGAAGCAGATCAGTAGCTGATGTAACTAAGTTTGTCGTGTGGGTAAAGTTCAGTGAGGGTAGTAGGGGGTAGGAGTGTCCAGGTCCAGATTGTAACCTTACAGTCTAGAGGAGATTGGGGAGAAACAGATAAGGTGAAGCAGATCAGTAGCTGTACTAAGTTGTCAGGGGTTAAACTAGGGTCTGTGGAGGGTCAGTAAGAGGGGAGAGAGGTGTCCAGGTCCAGATTGTAACCTTACAGTCTAGAGGAGATGGGGATGAAACAAAAAGGTGAATCAGATCAGTAGCTGTAACTAAGTTGTCAGTGGGTTATAACTAGTCCGTCTGGTGATAGGGTCAGTAAGAGGGGGTAGGAGTGTCCAGGTCCAGATTGTAACCTTACAGTCTAGAGGAGATGGGGGATTAGACATAAGGTGGAAGCAGATCGTAGCAGTAACTAAGTTGTCAGTGGGTTATAACTAGTCGGTCTGTGATGGGTCAGTAAGAGGGGTAGGAGTGTCCAGGCCAGATTGTAACCTTACAGTCTAGAGGAGATGGGGATGAGACATAAGGTGAAGCAGATCAGTAGCTGTAACTGAGTTGTCAGTGGGTTATAACTAGTCGGTCTGTGATGGGTCAGTAAGAGGGGTAGGAGTGTCCAGGTCCAGATTGTAACCTTGCCTGAAGAGGTAAGTTTTGAGGTTGCGTTTGAAGATATGAAGTGATGGCGATTGATGTATAAAGCGAGGAAGAGAGTTCCAGAGCAGAGGGGCAGCACAAGAAAAATCCTGTATACGAGTGTGGGAGGAGGTGATTATGAGAGTGCTAGTGCTAAGGGTGACATGGCTGCCGTGGCTGCCGGGAGGCTGTGAAGTTGCTAGCAAGTAAATATAAGTCCCGATACCCCTCCTGTACCATTTGGAACACTATCGCTTTCAGTGGCGCCATGTATAAGAGAGACTCTATCTGTGTTGTAATTTGGATGGACTATATTGGTCAATAAGGCACACGAGGTGGTGAGTGAGGAGCCTACAAAGTCCATCATTCTTAGTGCCCTTCCGCCCAGTTTTATGTATGTGTATAGATATGTAAGATTGTAATATTAAGGGTAATTCCCGGGTTGGGGATTGGTTCTGGGAAATATATGTGTGACATGTCTCAGAGTGAATAAAGGAACATTGCATTGATCTTTGAACCTTGTCTGACGTTTATTATGACCATAATGACTGAGCCTAACATACAGGGCCTGTGTGTAGTCTCCTGGATAATCCTCCAGTTCTGTGGAGGGTGCTGGGAGACGATATAGGATATTATAGTTTTATATATTATAAGTTTCCCTGTAGGCACCCTTGTACTCTAAGGCGTCTGATGTTGATAGCAGTATTTAATTAGGGAGGAGACTATACAATCCATTGTTTAATTAAATAGGAAAAAGATAGACAGTATTTTGTGATGCATTTAATTAATAGCACAGGACACAAATTGCTGAATGGTGCAGGTTTTGACCTAATTGCCTTAATATACTTATTTATGCACTGTATTACACATTTCTAACCAGATATTTTGGATAAGTATGCCCTCTTCTCTACCGTTATCGGTAAAACATTGCTGCCTCCTCCATGACTAACAATGAGCTTTTAGGAAGCGTTGAGCAGGGTGTGCGGACGGCACAGCAGGGGACACAGCAGCCTCGTGAGTGACTTCATGAGAAAAAGGTCAGCTTACTCAGCAGATAGGAAGCAACAATATCATTAAATATTAGGTAAAGCCATACATAAAATGTTCTGAAGTATACGGTTGGAATTGTCGGCAGGGTGACTGACAAGTGACCTGTGCCTGTTTTTTGTTTTAAGGGTGGACATACACCTGTAAAGGAAAATATTTAAAATTGGTATTCCGAAATTTAAAAAAAAAATTAGATATTAAGGGCATGTCCACCCTTTTAACACTTTCAGCTCCTGAATAGAATACCCTCCCCGCCCCACCGCCAGTAAAATAATTTAAGAAAGTGACCAGATCTTTACTTACCTTCCGTCTAGTCCGACGCCTGGCCCGGCCTTATGTTGCCAACACACTGAAGCAGGGGGCGGGCCGGGCAGCCGCGTACGTGATTGGCTGAGAGGCAGCCCAATCAGGCCGCGGCTGCCGGCTTCTCAGATATGCCGGTGGCGAGAGGGCAAGTAGTAAGTAGAGATTCTGGTCATTTCCTTAAAATTAGTTTTTGTCTGGTTGGGGTGGGGGGGAAACCTATTCTATTTACATGGGCCAAAAGGGTTTTATGCTAGGGGGGGATAGCAAAATGGGAGGCGAGAGGGAGGGGAGGGGGAGAAGGGCTTGCCAGGCACATGTATGCCAAACTTCTCCCGGAGGCCAGGTAGGAGGCAGGTCCTAATATGGACTCTGCTCTCATCATGTGGGCAGTTTTTGGGACCTTGGAGGGGACTACAGGGAACCTTATGGAGATGGGATTGTGAGGTAAGGATTTTATACCACTCGACATGGTGGGGCCTTTGGGGCCCCAAGTAGTGGGGGAATTATAGTTTTGGGTGGTGGACATGCCGTTAATTATTAATTGTCTATATCCCTGATTTAGTATGTTCGTACATGGGTGGAAAATTATATTATGTACTATAAATTGAGGAGCTCTAATCGCTACGAGGTTGACCATGGGAGTGGTTTAAAACAACATTTATACGCCCTTTACTATCGAAAGGGTAATTGGGAGAAGAGATTATAAAGCTTGGGGGTACACGTGACACGATCCTTTGTCCTGGCCTGACTGGCCGTTGTGGCTACCGAAAACCAGCCCAGCTGATCGATCACCAAATAACTGAACACTATCAGTCGAGTAGGGCTGAATATTGCATTGTGGGACACAGTATTAATCAGTCTTTGGGGATGTGTGATCCAGGTGTGTTGATAAATTGTAAAGCAAAACAGACACGCACCACGGTTTTCCACAGCTGTGTTTCTTTTTCTAGGAGACGGAACGGGACGGGTTAGGCTCGGCCATACAAAATTGATTTTTTTTTGTTTTGTTTTTTTAGATTCAATCCATTGATAAATTTGCAAAAAATTGATTCTCTTTACCTTGCCGGTTCGATAAAGTGCCCTATTGCTTTTTTACTGAAAACACAAGTTCTACTTAACTAGGTTACAGGTCAACGGCTTCCATGTCAATATAGTTTTGATCTCATACGGAGAAATTTTGAAATGAAAATCGAATTCAGCACCTGGGAAGCCATACAATGTGAACGCGACCATAAACATTAGTCCTTTTTGTGTGGACCAGCAATTCATGTAAAGAACTAAATAAAGAATGAAAACAGTATATAATTAATATGAAGAATGTCTTTCCTAACACAAAATCTGGAGTTTCGTTTGGTCCATTTAAACAGATTAACAAAAACAACTGTAAATTCAGGTCTGGTTTTCATATTGAGCAGAAATGTGGGCAAAGATTATAAAGGGATATATGTGAGTATTATTCATTTTACCGTTCTCTCTAAATAAAGGGCAAGAGAGTCTGTTGTACGGTGGTTATTTCAGTGGGCTTCTCTAGACACCCCCAAAACGGAATATTACAATAAACATACACAACCCGAAGGTGGCAAACAGGATTCTAATGTAGGTTCATGTGCACCTAGTGCAAGCCCAAAGGAACAGTTTTTGTACACAAAATACGGTCCTTCAAAATTTATCAAGGATCTTAAGGATGATTTAAGTGGTGAAAATTTCAGGATTTTGACAACTAAAATTTGAATGCCAAAACTTTCTTTGTGTTCTGGAATTTGAGATCAACAGAACGGGAAGAAACTGTTTAACCTGGGTACAAATAATCAAGATACAATAGGAATGATGTAGGTGGGGGGGCGCCGTGGGGGGACCAATCTCTGGAATAGAACCAAGGGTTAAAGAGTAGGTTGTAAATCACAGTGGTTCCATATGGACAACAGATCGTCAAGGGGAAAATGATGGCCGCGGCTAGACAGTGATTTGTTCTGCCTGAATGCTAGCCAGTGCGAACAGGGGTTGGGACAAATTTCATCGTAGCGAATTTAAGTTCAAACAATCTCTAGAAACATGCAAACCTCCCCCATATGGGCATTGCCAGTCCCTAACGCCAACATTTACTCTTATTTTTACTAATTGACAGCTTAAATACATTTATTGGTTTAATAATTAAAATTCAGAACATAAATGACTTTTCGACAGCCCCAGATCCAGTGTCTGTGATCTTGTGAATTCTAACGCTGTTTGAAGTTCCAGAAAAGGAAAGAAGCCAGTTGGTACTCTGGTCACCCATTTCTGTAAAGCTTACGTTGGAGTATGTAGAATGCAGGGGAAAATATTGCCAAGCATCATAAAAATACATTTTTTTTTTTGAAGTTTACAGTCAGATTTTTGGCAGAGTCAGTTGCCAATCCGGGCCGTGAAAGTGATCTGTTGCTCAGCATACGTTAAAAACATTAAGGAAAAACTCACAAACAAACAGAAGACGTCTATTCAGCCATTCCAAAGTTTCCCGCCTTGGTGTGTCCGCGGTTAACAGCCAAACAAAAGCCCCAGCTACTGGATATTTTTTTTGTGTTGCGTTTCAGACAGCCTGATCGGAAAAGGAAAGGAAAATGAATTGCTAAGGAAGCTTAAGGACATTTCTCTTCCATTTCCAATTACTGTTATGGTCCCCTGGATTTTTAAATCTCTCATATTCTGAAGAAGAAGAAAACATAAAAATTTAAAGAAAAATACACAGTAGGAAATAGAGGATCAAAGTACTAACTGTACCAGAAAACAGGATGAAACTACAATGGGTGTTTAATGAATCTTTCTGCTTCGTTTTCTAAAAAAGACTTATGATTTTCAGTCCTGTGAAAATGAGATTTTGTAGAAAGAAAGCTATGTACTCCTTATAAAAACAAAACTAAGCTTTACGGGGACTATGAGAGGACGGAAATAGCAGCAGAAGGGCCAAAAAATGGAGGTTAAGATATATATATAATTAGATCGTGACCCTCCAAATTGTACCATTGTTATGTGGTTCAATGGTAACAAAGACAGCCGTCCACAAAAATACAATTTATAATGCATTATCTTCAGGTTCAAAAGGTGCACTCATACCAATATACCATGTTAAATAATATATCGGTGCCTCCAGGTCACACAGCTTCATTACGCTAATGTTGTAATAGATGGTTAAAATTTCGAAATCAATTCCAGGGCAAACTGTTGTATTGTGAAAACCAATCACTCTTTATTCAACGTTTCGACGTCTCGCAGATTGTCCTGATGAAGACGTCCTGCCGAGACGTCGGAAACGTTGAATAAAAGAGTGATTGTCATGGGATTATAGTTTTGGGGGTGGACATGCCCTTTAATTATTTAATTGTCTATATCCATTTTAGTTTGTTCTAATGTTGGAAATTATATATTTACTATAAATAGGACCTCTAATTCGCTAAGAGGTTGATGTGAGTGTTTAAAACAACATTCTATACGCCTTTACTATCGAAAGGTAATTGGGAGAGAGATTTAAAGCTGGGTACACGTGACACGATCCTTTGTCCTGGCTGACTGGTCCGTTGTGGCCGAAAACCCAGCCTGATCGACCAATACACTGAACTATCAGTCGATAGGGCTGAAATATTGCATTGTGGGTACACAGATTAAATCAGATCTTTGGGATTTGTGATCCAGGTGTGTAAAGCAAAACAAGAACGGAAAAAGGTTTCCAGATTTATCTGGGAACGGACGGGTTAGGCTGGCCATACACAAATTGATTTTTTTGTTTTTTTTTAGATTCAATCACATTGATCAAATTTGCCAAAAATTGATTCTCTTTAACTTGCCGGTCGATAAATTGCCCTATTGCTTTTTACTGAAAACACAAGTTCTACTTTAATCTAAGGTTTACAGGTCAACGGCTTCCACTGTCAATATAGTTTTGATCTCTATACGGAGGAATGAAATGAAAATAGAATTCAGCACCTTGGACAGCCATAATGAGAACGCGACCATAACACATTAGTCCTCTTTTGCTTTGGACCAGCAATTCATGTAAGAACTACATAAAGAATGAACAGTATAATAATAATATGAAGCATGTCTTTCCTAACACAAAATCTGAGTTTCTGTTTTGTCCATTAAACAGATTTAACAAAACAACTGTAATTCCAGGTCTGGTTTTCATATTGAGCAGAAATGTTGGCAAAGATATAAAGGGATCTATGTGAGTATTATTCCATTTACCGTCTCTCTAAATAAAGGGCCAAGAGGTCTGTGTACTTGGTTATTCAGTGGGCTTAGACACCCCCAAAACGGACATATTACAATAACATACACAACCCGGAAGGTGGCAAACAGGAATTCAATGTAGTTTCATTGTGAACCTAGTTCAAGACCAAAGTAACAGTTTTGTACACAAACTACGGTCAAAATTTTCATCAAGGATCTTAAGATGATTTAAGTGGTGAAATTTTAGGATTTTGACAACTAAATTCTGATGCCAAAACTTCTTTGTGTTCTGTGAATTTGTCAACAGAACGAAACCTGTTAAACTGGGTACAAACTAATCAATATACAATAGAATGATGTAGGTGGGGGCGGCCGTGACCAATCTCTGAATAGAACCAATGGGTAAAAGAGTAGGTTTGTAAATCACAGTGGTTCCATATTGGACAACACGATCAGTCAAGGGAAACTGATGGCCGCGGCTACTGACAGTGATTTGTTCTGCCCGACTGCTAGCCAGTGGCGAACAGTTGGTTGGGACAAATCTCGTAGCCAGCCTTAAGTTCAAACATCTCTAGTAAACATTGCAAACCTCCCCCATATGGGCATTGCCAGTCCCTAACTGCACATTTCACTCTTATTTTACTAATTGACAGCTTAAATACATTTATTGGTTAACTAATTAAATTCAGAACATTAAATGACTTTTCAGACAGCCCCATATCCAGTGTCTGTGATCTTGTGAATTCTAACGCTGTTTGAAGTTCCAGTAAAAGGAAAGAAGCAGTTGGTACTATGGTCACCCTTTCTGTAAAGCTACGTTGGATGTATGTAGAATGCAGGGGAAAATATTGGCCAAGCATCATAAAAATTACATTTTTTTTTGAAGTTTTTACATGTCAGATTTTTGGCAGAGTCAAGTTGCAATCCGGCAGCTGAAGTGCATCTGTTGGCTCAGCATACGGTTAACACATTAAGGAAAACTCACAACAAACAGAAGACGTCTATTCAGCCATTCCCAAGATCCCGCTGGCTTTGTTCGGTAACAGCAAAAGCCTCAGCCTACTGGATATTTTTTTTTTGTTGTTGCTTTCAGACAGCTGATCGGAAATATAAAGGAAAATGAATTTGCTAAGGAAGCTTTAAGGACATTTTCTTTCTTCCATGTTCAATTACTGTTATTGGTCCCCATGGATTTAAATCTCTCATATTCTGAAGAAGAAGAAAAATAAAACATTAAAGAAAAATACCACATTAGGAAATAGCTGGATCAAAATACTAACTGTACCAGAAACAACAGGATGAACTACAAGGCGTGTTTAAATGGAATTCTTTCTTCTTCGTTTTCTAAAAGACTTTATGATTTTTCCAGTCCTGTTTGAAAATTAGATTTTGTAAGAAATCTTATGTAATATCCTTATAAAAAACAAAACAAGCTTTACTGGGACTATGAGAGGAAGGAATTAGCCAGCAAAGGGCAAAATGGAAGGTCACAGATATATATAATTAGATCAGTGACCTCCAAATTGTACCATGTATTGGTTCCATTGGTACAAAGACCAGCCGTCACAATACATACAATTATAATGCATTATCTTCAGGTTCAAATGCACTCATCCAATATACCATGTTACTATATTCAGGTGCCTCCAGGTCACACAGCTCCCATTCGCTACGTGTAATATTATGGTTCAAATTTCGAATATAATTCCCGGGCACACTGTTGTCTTGTGAAAACCAATCACTCTTTATTCAACGTTTCGACGTCTCGCAGATGTCCTGATGAAGACGTCCTGCGAGACGTCGAAACGTTGAATAAAGAGTGATTGGTTTTCACAGACAACAGTGTGCCCGGGAATTATATTCGAAATTTGAACAATTATAATGCATGATATACTATTAAGTAATAATATACAGTACAGATGATCTGCGTGGCCTGGTACACCACCCTGCTGGTTGGGGACCTCTATTTATTAATTATATTAATTACATAGTAATTGAGGTTGAATAACGACATACGTCCACCAAGTCCAACCTTTTCACCCTCATTTTTAACCCTACCTAACAGTTTAACCAGAGGAAGACTAAAAAAAAATCTAAAAGGGAGGGGGGGGGGGGAAATCCTTCCTGACTCCAAATGGCAATCGGAAAGTATCTCTGTAGCAGCCAGAACTACAGTATTTGTATTAATACCAGTAATTTTCAATATTATATAGTATCCCCGTACCAACCAGAACTACAGTAAATGTATTAATACCGGTAATTCTCAATATTATATAGTATCCCTGTACCAACCAGATATAGTTATGATGTATTAATACCAGAATTTACTATTATTACATCCATGTTCAACCAGCAACTACCAGTATATGTATTTATACCAGTAATTTCAATATTTATTATTAGTATCCCCTGTACCAACCAGAACTACAGTATATGTATTAATACAGTAAGTCTCAATATTATATAGTATCCCTATACCAACCGTGAACTACAGTATTATGTATTAATACCAGGTAATTCCTCCATAGTATATAGTATCCTGTACCAACCAGAACTACAGTATATGTATTAATACAGTATTCTCAATATTATAAGTATCCCGTACCAACCAGAACTACAGTATATGTATTAATACCAGTAATTCTCAATATATTAGTATCCCTTACCAACCAGAACTACAGATATGTAATCATACCAGTATCTCAATTTATATAGTATCCCTACCAACAGAAAATACAGTATATTATTACCAAATTCTCAATATTATATGTATCCCGTACCAACCAGAACTACAGTATAGTATTATACCAGTAAATTCTCAATAATTAATAGATTCCAGTACCAACCAGAACTACAGTATATGTATTAATAACAGTATTCTCAATATTATATAGTATCCAGTACCAACCAGAACTACAGTAAAGTATGTAATAACCAGTAATTCTCAATATTATATAGTATCATGTACCAACCAGAACAACAGTATATGTATAATAACAGTAATTCTCAAATTATATAGTATCCATGTACCAACCAGAACTACAGTATATGTATTAATACCAGTAATTCTCAAATTATATAGTATCCCTGACCAACCAGAACTACAGTAATGTATTAAACCAGTAAATTCAATATATATAGTATTCCGTACCAACCAGAACTACAGTATATGTACTTAATCACCAGTAATTCTCAATATATATTAGTTCCCTACCAACCAGAACTACAGTATATGTACTAACACAGTAATTCTCAATATTATATAGATCCCTGTACCAACCAGAACTAACAGTATATGTATTAATTACCAGTAATTCACAATATTATATAGTATCCTGTACCAACCAGAACTACAGTATATGTATTAATACCAGTAAATCTCAATATAATATAGTTACCATGTACCAACCAGAACTACAGTATATGTATTAATACAGTAATTCTCAATATAGATATCCCTGTACCAACCAGAACACAGTATATGATTTAATACAGTAATTCTCAATATATATATATCCCTGTAACAACCAGAATACAGTATATGTATAACCAGTAATTCTCAATATTATAAGTAATCCTGTACCAACCAGAACTACAGGATATGTATTAATACCAGTAATTCTCATATTATATCGTATCCGTACCAACCAGAACTACAGTATATGTATTAATACCAGTGAATTCTCAATATTATATAGTTTCCGTACCAACCAGAACTACAGTTATGTATTAATACCAGTAATTCTCAATATATATAGTATCCGTACCAACCACGAACTACAGTATATGTATTATACCAGTAATTATCATATATATGTAATCCCTGTACCAACCAGAACACAGTTAGGTATAAATACCAGTAATTCTCAATATTATATAGTGATCCTGTACCAACCAGAACTACAGTATATTATTAATACCAGTGATTCTCAAATTATTAGTATCCCTGTACCAACCCGAACTACAGTATATGGATTAATACCAGTAATTCTCAATATTATATAGATCCCTGTACCAACCAGAACTAACAGTATATGGATAAATACCAGGAATTCTCATATATATAGTACCATGTACCACCAGAACTACAGTATAATGTAATAATACCAGGAATTCTCAATAGTTATAGTATCCGTACCAACCAGAACTACAGTATATGTATTAATACCAGTAATTCTCATATATATAGTATCCCGTACCAACCAGAACTACAGTATATGTATTAATACCAGTAATTCTCAATATTATATAGTATCCCTGTACCAACCAGAACTACAGTTATGTCATTAATACCAGTAATCTCTCAATATTATAGTATCCTGTACCAACCAGAAAACAGTATATGTATTATACCAGTATATTCCAATATTATATAGTATCCTGTACCAACCAGAACACAGTATATGTATTAATAACAGTAATTCTCAATATTATATGTATCCCTACCAACCAGAACTACAGTAAGATATGATTAATACAGTAATTTCAATATATATATATCCCGTACCAACCAGAACTACAGTATTGTATAATACCAGTAATTCTCAATATTATATATATCCCTGTACCAACCAGAACTACAGTATATGTATTAATACCAGTAATTCTCAATATTATATAGTATCCCGTACCAACCAGACACTACAGTATATGTATTAATACCAGTAATTTCAATATGATATAGTTCCCCGTACCAACCAGAAAACGTAGATGTATTAATACCAGTAATTCTCAATATTATATAGTATCCCTGTACAACCAGAACTACAGTATATGTATTAATACCAGTAATTCTCAATATTATATAGTATCACCTGTACCAACCAGAAACTACAGTATATGTATTATACCAGTAATCTCAATATTATAAGAATCCCCGTACCAACCAGAAACTACAAATATACATCAATACTAGTAATTCTCAATATTATTAGTATCCCTGTACCACCAGAATACAGTATATGTATTAATACCGTAGTAATTCCAATATATAAGTACCTGTACCAACCAGAACTACAGTATATGTGTTAATACCAGTAATTTTTAATATATATAGTATCCCTGTACCAACCAGAACTACAGTATATGTATTAATACCAGTAATTCTCAATATTATAGTATCCCTGTACCAACCAGAACTACAGTATAGTATTAATCCCAGTAATTCTCAATATTATCATATCCCGTACCAACCAGAACTACAGTATATGATTATACCAGTAATTCTCAATATTAATAGTATCCCTGTACCAACCAGAACTACAGTATATGTATTAAACAGTAATTCCAATATTATTAGTATCCCTGTACAACCAGAACTACAGTATATGTATAATACCAGTAATTCTCAATATATATAGTATCCCTGACAACCCAGAAACTACAGTATCTGATTAATACCAGTATTCTCAATATTATATAGTATCCTGTACCAACCAGAACTACAAGTATATGTATTAATACCAGGAATTCTCAATATTATATAGATTACCCGTACCAACCAGAACTACAATATGTATATATACCAGTAATTCTCAATATTCTTTAGTATCCCTGTACCAACCAGAAACTACAGATATGTATTATACCAGTAATTCTCAATATTAATAGTATCCCTGTACCAACCAGAACTACAGTATATGTATTAATACCCAGTAATTCTAATATTATAAGGTATCCGTAACAACCCGAACTAAAGTATATGTATTAATACCAGTAATTCTCAATATTTATATAGTATCCATGTACCAACCAGAACTACAGTATATGTATTAATACCAGTAATTCTCAATATTATATAGTATCCCTATACCAACCTGAACTACAGTATTATGTATTAATACCAGTAATTCTCAAAGATTATATAGTATCACTGTACCAACCAGAACTACAGTATATGTATTAATACCAGTAATTCTCAATAGTATATGTATCCCTGTACAACCAGAATACAGATATGTATTAATACCAGTAATTCTCAATATTATATTAGTATCCCTATACCAACCAGACAACAGTATATGTAATATACCAGTACAGTAATTCTCAATATTATAAGTATCCCCGTACCAACCAGAACTACAGTATATGTTATTAATACCAGTAATTCTCAATATTATATAGTATCCCATACAACCAGAACTACAGTATATGTATATATACAGTATTCTCAATATTATAAGTATCTCCGTACCAACCAGAAACTACAGTATACTGTATTTAATACCAGTAATTCTCAATATTATATAGTATCCTGTACCAACCAGAACTACAGTATATGTATTATACCAGTAATTCTCAATATTATATAGTATCTGTACAAACAGAACAACAGTATATGTATAATACCAGTAATTCTCAATATTATATGTATCCAGTACCAACCAGAAACTACGTATATGTATTAATACCAGTAATTCTCAATATTATATAGTATCCCTGTACAACACGAACACAGTATATGTATTAAACCAGTAATTCTCAAATTATATAGTATCCTGTACCAACCAGAACTACAGTATATGTTGACGTAACCAGAATTCTCATATTATATAGTATCCCGTACCAACCAGAACTACAGTATATGTATTAATACCAGATTCCAATATTATTAGTATCCCGTACCAACCAGAACTACAGTATATGATGTAATACCAGTTATTCACAATAATATAGTATCCATGTACCAACCAGAATACAGTATATGTATTAATTACCAGTAATTCTCAATATTATATAGTATCCCCGTACAACCAGAACTACAGTATATGTATTAATACCAGTAATTCTCAATATTATATATCTAGTTCCCTGTACCAACCAGAACACAGTATATGATTAATACCAGTAATTCTCAATTATATATATCCCTGTACCAACCAGAACTACAGTATATGTATTAATACCAGTAATTCTCATATATATATCGTATCCCGTACCAACCAGAACTACAGTATATGTATTAATACCAGAATTCCAATATATTATAGTCTACCGTACCAACCAGAACTACAGTATAGTATTATACCAGTAATTCTCAATATATATAGTATCCCTGTACCAACCAGAACTACAGTATATGTATTAATACCAGTTATTCTCAATATTATATAGTATCCCTGTACCAACCAGAAACTACAATATGTATTAATACAGTAATTCTCAATATATATCAGAATTCCCTGTACCAACCAGAAAACAGTATATGTATAATACCAGTAATTCTCAATATTATATAGTACCGTACCAACCAGAACTACAGTATAGTATTAATACCAGTATTCTCCATATTATATAGTATCCCTGTACCAACCAGAACTACAGTATATGTATTAATACCAGTAATTCCCAATATTATATAGATCCCTGTACCACCAGAACAACAGATATGTATAATACCAGTAATTCTCAATATATATAGTATCCCTGTACCAACCAGAATACAGTATATGTATTAATACCAGTAAATTCTCAAATATATAGTATCCCTGTAACCAACCAGAACTACAGTATATGTATTAATACCAGTAATTCTCAAATATAGTATTTCCGTACCAACCAGAACTACAGTATATGTATTAATACCAGTAATTCTCAATATTATATAGTTCCCCGTACCAACCAGAACTACAGTATATGATTAAACCAGTAATTCTCAATATTATATAGATCCCTGTACCAACCAGAACCACAGTATATGTATTATACCCAGTAATTCACAATATATATAGTATCCTGTACCAACCAGAACTACAGTATATGTATTAATACCAGTAATTCTCAATATTATATAGGATACCTTACCAACCAGAACTACAGTATATGTATTAATACCAGTAATTCTCAATATTATAGTATCCCTGTACCAACCAGAACTACAGTATATGTATTAATACCAGTAATTCTCAATATATATATATCCCTGTACCAACCAGAACTACAGTATATATTAATACCAGGAATTCTCAATATTATTATGTATCCCTGTACCACCAGAACTACAGTATATGTATTAATACCAGTAATTCTCAATATTATATAGTATCCCGTACCAACCAGAACTACAGTATATGTATTAATACCAGTAATTCTCAATATATATAGTATCCCTGTACCAACCAGAACTACAGTATATGTATTAATAACAGTAATTCTCAATATTATATAGTATCCCTGTACCAACCAGAACTACAGTATATGTATTAATACCAGTAATTCTCAATATTATATAGTAATCCCGTTACCAACCAGAACTACAATATTACATCAATACTAGTAATTCTCAAATTATTTAGTATCCCTGTACCAACCAGAACTACAGTATATGTATTAATACCAGTAATTCTCAATATTATATAATATCCCGTACCAACCAGAAACAGTTTGTGTTAATACCAGTAATATTTAATATTATATAGTATCCCTGTACCAACCAGAACTACAGTATATGTTATAATACCAGTAATTCTCAATATTATATAGTATCCCTGTACCAACCAGAACTACAGTATATGATTAAACCAGTAATTCTCAATATTATATCATATCCCTGTACCAACCAGAACTACAATATGTATTAATACCAGTAATTCTCAATATTATATAGTATCCCTGTACCAACAGAACTACAGTATATGTATTAATACCGTAATTTTCAATATATTATTATCCCCGTACCAACCAGAACTACAGTATATGTATTAATACCAGTAATTCTCAATATATATAGTATCCCTGTACCAACCAGAACTACAGTATATGTATTAATACAGTAATTTCAATATTATAGTATCCCTGTACCAACCAGAACTACAGTATATGTATTAATACCAGTAATTCTCAATATTATATCGAATCCCCGTACCAACCAAGAACTAACACTATATACATCAGATAGATATTCTCAAATTATTTAGTATCCCTGTACCAACCAGAAACTACAGTATATGTATTACATACAGGACATTCTCAATAGTATATAGTATCCCTTGTACACAACCAGAACTACAGTATGTGTATTATACCAGTAAGTTACCATAATTATATAGTATCCCGTACCAAACCAGAACTACAGTATATGTATTAATACCAGTAATTATCAATATTATATAGTATCCATGTACCAACCAGAACTACAGTATATGTATTAATACCAGTAATTCTCAATATTATATAGTATCCCTGTACCAACCAGAACTACAGTATATGTATAAATACCAGTAATTCTCAATATTATATAGTATCCATGTACCAACCAGAACTACAGTATATGTATTAATACCAGTAATTCTCAATATTATATAGTATCCCTGTACCAACCAGAACTACAGTAAATGTATTAATACCAGTAATTATCAATATTATATAGTATCCATATATTCAATGTAATATATGTAAAATATCAATGTAATCCATGTAATACATCAGAATCATATGAATAATATCAATGTAATATTATTATTCAATAGATAGCATATATGCAATTATATCATGTAATATCAATGTAAATATGTTATGCAATGTAATTAATGCCTATATCAATGTAACTATGACTTAATATATCTATGTAATTACATGTAATATTTATCAATGTAATCATATGCAATATATCCAGGTAAATATGTAATATATCAATGTAATTATGAATAATAATGTTTCAAGTATATATGCCATATCACATGTCATATAGTGTAAATATCATGTTAATATAAAGTCAATGTAAATATGTAAATACTATCAAATGTAATATAGTAATATATCAATGTAATATTATGTAATATATCATTGTATATATGTCAATATTATACAATGAAATTAATATAATTAATATGCAATCAATGTATATATATGCACTAGTACGATATGTATATAGGTAATGTATAATGTAATAGGCATTCAATGTAATATGAATACTATCAAGGTAATATATGTAATATATCAATGTAATATATGTCAATATATCAATGTAATATATGCAATATACTCAAGTAATCATGTAAATATATCAATGTAATATATGAATAGTCAATTAGATATATATATCAATAGGTAAATAGTCAATAATCATGTGATATGAATATCGAAAATGAATATATCAATATGTAATATATCCAGTAATATGCAATAATCAATTGTTTATGAATAATATGTAATATATCATTAATAATGTAATATCAGTATGCATATATCAATGTAATATATTGCAATATATCAATGATGCAATATATATGCAATATATCATACAATGATACATCAATGATTGTCAATATATCAAGTAATATATTGTATTATCAATGTTAATATATGTAATATATCAATGAATAGATTAATATATCAATGTAATGATCGTAATATACAAAGTAATATATGTTTATTTGAATATCAATATCAATTTAATGCTAATCAATTAAATATGCAATATATCAATGATAATGCAAATATAAATGCTCTAAAATATATCAATGTAATTAGAATATCTCAAGTGTAATATATGCATATAAATAATCATATGTATCTATATTTTGGAAATGTACATATATCAATGTAATATATGTATAGTCAGTGTAATCATATGTAATACTCATTATATGTGATATCTTATATATGTAATATATCAAGTAAATAATATCATTGTAATATATGGCAATATTCAATGTAATATATGCAAATATCAATGTATATGAATATATGCATGTAATATAGGCAATATAAGTAATATATGCAAATATATCAATGAATATAGTACATAAATCAATGTAATATATGTAATATATCCATTAATGTAACTATAATGAACTGCCAATATCAAGTTATAATGTAAATAATGTAATGTAATATATGTAATACAATGAAATATATGCAATGAATTATGTAATATAATGCCCAAGTAATCATGCAATAGATCATGTGCAATATATGCCATAGTAAGGTAATATGTAATATGTCAAGTGAAATATGTAATAAATCAAATGAAATAATGATAGTATGCATCAAATACATCAATGTAATATATGTAATAAATCATGTATAACTGATGTAATCTATCACTAATATATGTCATATATCAAGTAATAATAAATGTAATAATGCTAATATATTAATGGGTAATAAAATTAGAGGACAGCCAATAACAGCGACGGCGCCCATTAATACAGAACCACCGACGGGAGTGAGTTCTGTAAGTAGCAGCTCTGGAACAGATTGGAACACTGGTTACTTAATATAGTGTTCTGGGTGCGAGGGCATGGACTGCACAGATATTAGGCGGATTAAACACAATCCAATGCCAGCAGGAGGGAAACTGGGAGGAGGAGGGGGGGGGGGGAAGAAGGCTATAATCCATCTCACCCAATTCTGTGAATTTTTGAGGTCGTGTTACCATCCTTAGCTGGGGACATAACAATAATTTGAAATTTCAAGCTGACGATTTATGTCTAGCTGTATTGAAAATGTGGTTTGGGATGGTAACTGGCCACATATTGTGTCGCTCTCCTGATAGTGGATTGTTGCTTGGTCAGGCAAAGTAGGCCAAGAAGAGCACAAAAGAATATGTTTACATGTAAATTGTTCTTCTAATATAGAGAAACTTTTCCCACTGGGGATGGTGTGATAAAAAAATTTGCCCTTATACCACATTCACAGTGGATGTGGACGGACACGATTGCACTGCAGTGTGAGTATAACTGTTGGAAGCGGTTAATGATTGCAGAGCGTGGACTAAAGATTATGTGTGCGGCCTGAAACAGTTGCCCTTCCCCTTACTTTCAAACGAGAAAATAAAACATTGCACTTTTTGCAATGAACACAACTGCGGACTCTCCAAGCTTTGGACCTTTTGAATTATTTGATAGCTCGATTTGGGAGTGGAGACTTGTATTAGAGAGCGCAGAGGGATGTTTAATGGAATTTTTTGGTACAATTTCTCAGCTTTTAAACAGAAATTATAAAGCCAATTTTATGTTAAGATTTAAGATTCATACTCAATTGTTACATGACACGTCAGTTTGGATAACCGACCATGCCAACCATGACAGGCCGACCCATCAACCTGATCGACTAGTGTATGAGGCCTTGACCACAGTACGAACAAAGCTGGCAAGTTTCCTCTGACAGTGTGTTACGACTTCTATTTCCACTGTATCAAATTTTCAGATTTTCGATTGCAATTTCATATTCAAATGCCATTTTGATAGGAATTTGCAAACACAATTTTCGGCATAGACAGTCATTTTAGAGATTTTCGATTTGTTCCAATAGGTTGGATTTTCTAGTTTTTCAGTGAAAGTTCGAGTTTCTAAACATGTGAGAAAATGACTGTTTGTTCCGCAGATTTTCAAAACTAGTTCTTCTAAATGGAAACTAGATTTAGGTTTGAAACCATGTCTGCTAAATAGCAATGATCCCCATTTAAAGACATTATAAATGAGACTGTCATAGATGCCTCACGAGAGTTTATATTACTCCCACTAGCAGAGGCCGACTTCGTGGAAAGTCGGTAGTTTTCGAAACTATATGGAAGGTTTGAAAGTGCGAAAATGGACCCAACGGACCCCAAGTGTAATAGGGGGTCAAATATTTGACAGTTCTTAATGAAATACAATTAAAATTATCATGGTTAATTAATGTAAATGGCTGTGGGCCCTGGGGAAATGGTCTGGGGGGAACATGTCTTCAAAGATATTAGGATTTTCCAAAAATCTATTGTACTCTCCTCGCACTACTTTGAGACTCTCGCGTACTCGAGAAACATTTAATTATTATCCCATAAACGACTCGAACGCGAATTCGATTCAACTTAGCGAGTATGTATAACGTTGGCAAAAGACATTTTACTCGCAGATTTCAATGCTTGCCGTATAGTATAATAGACATTTTACCTTGCGGATTCAATAATCGCTGTATAGTATAATGGAACATTTTACTTGCGGATTCAATAAATCGCGTATAGGTATAATGGACATTTTACTTGCATTGCGCACACCTGAACTTCGAACATTTGATAAGTTATGAAAGTCCAGAAAATATGAATCGGAAATCTGGTCTGGGATAGTTTGAGAAGTCCAGAGTCGTTCGGAACTCGATAGATTTGGCCGAACCGGGTTCCCGTTCGAGTTGAGTTCTAGTCCATCTATACTTCCACATTATTAAAATGTGCACACAGTCCAGTTTTAGAAAGAGATTAGCTCCACTATAATAACCTGGTTGGGACATCTATTTTTTCCAGTGTTCATTGGCATGCTCCCCCACCACGCTTTACCTACTGTAATAGTGTTAGCCATATAAAAACAGCACAAAGTATTTCTTGCAGTTGGTTTAGTGATAAACATGAAAAAGTCTAGTGTATGCTCTTTATTTGTGGGTGCTCTGAAGCCATGTATTTCATTAGACAATGCACTGATGACATCAACTGCTCAGATGAAACAAATGGTGACATTTATTCTGGAAAGTTGCAATCATTGCCAAGATAGTAAGGGGAACACTCAACTAATAAATTGCTGTTGAGGTGAAGAACTCTTTATGAATATTTGTAATATGGAACGAAACTTACAGTAACTCACTTGGTTTGGTAGTTTGATCAGAAAGGAAACATGTTTATGTTTAAAAGTAGCTACATGCTATATCAAGGGACTCAAAAGAGGTCTGGCTTGAAAAATTATGGTGAAGTTGTATATTTTAAATGTAATTTTCTTCCTTTTTTAAAATTTGCCAATACTATTCTGTTTAAAAATCAGAGATGTAAGTGGGTCTCCAAAGAAACCCGGTTTCAAATTGAATCTGAGGGTTTACGAAGTCCCGAGAAACTTTCTGGAACTCCCGGTATCCACGGACCAGATTCGAATTTTCGATTTGTTATCAAAAACCGAAAAAAGACAATCATGTGGAAATCGAAAATAGACGATCACGAAAAATCGAAATTAGACGATCATGGAAAAATCGGAAATAGCCATCATCGAAAATAGACGATCATCGAAAATCGGAAATAGACGATCAGCGAACAAACGGAAAATAGACGATCATCGAAAATTGGAAAATAGACAATCATCGAAATAGACAGATAATGAAAATCGGAAATAGATGATCATTGAAAATCGGCAACATAGACGATCAATCGAAAAATCGAAAATGAATGTGAAGCAAGCTGATGAAGCAGATCAGTGACGATTCAGTTAGTAAACTTAAGTTGTCAGTCAGTGGATTATAACTAGCGGTCTGGAGGGTCAGTAAGAGGGGTAGGAGTGTCCAGGTGCCAGATTGTAACCTTAAGCTAGTCTAGAGGTAGATGGGGGAGGAGACATAAGGTGAACAGATCAGTAGCTTGAACTAATGTTTGTCAGTGGGTATAACTAGTCGGTCTGTGATGGGTCAGTAAAGAGTGAGGTAGGAGCTGTCCCCAGGTCCGATTGTAACCATTACAGTCTAGGAGAAGAGGAGGGATGAGACATAAGGTGAAGCAGAATCAGTAGCTGTAAACTAAGTTGTCAGGTGGATTATAACTAGCAGGCTCTGTGATGAGGCAGTAAGAGGGGAAGGGAGTGTCCCAGGTCAAGATTGAACCCTTACAGTCTAGAGGATGATGGGGGAGATGTGGGATGAGACATAGTGAAGGTGAATGGCAGTCAGTAGCTAGCTGGAAATAAGTTGTCAGTGGTTGATAACTAGCGGTTGTGAGGGTCAGTATAAGAGGGATAGAAGTGTTCCAGGTCATAGATGTTGTAAACCTTACAGTCTACAGGAAATGAGGAATAGTGAGACATAAGGAGAAGCAGACAGTATCTGTAATAAGTTGAGTCAGTGGCTATAACTAGCAGGTACTGTGATTGGTCCGAGAGGGTTAGAAGTGGCACAGGTCCAGATGTACCTTCACAGTCTAGAGGGAGATGGGGATGAGACATAAAGTGAAAGCAGATCAGTAGCTTTAACTAAGTTGTCAAGTGGTATAACTGAGCAGGTCTTGTGAGGGGTCAGTAAGAGGGGTAGGACGTGTCCAGGTCAGATTGTGAACCTTACGTTAGAGGAGATGGGGGATAGACATAGGGGGCAGATCAGTAGCTGTAAACTACGTTGTCAGTGGTTTTATAACTAGTCGGTCTGTGATGGGTCAGTAAGAGGGATAGAAGCTGTCCAGTCCAGATTGTAACCTTACATCGTATAGGAAATGAGGATGAGACATAAGGTGAAAGCAGTCAGTATCTGTAACTAAGTTTCAGTGGGTTATAACTAGAGGTCGTGATGGTCAGTAAAGAGGGTTAGAAGTGGCCAGGCCAGATGTAACCTACAGTCTAGAGGAGATGGGGAATGTGAGACATTAAGTGAAGCAGATCAAGTAGCTGGTAACTAAGTGTGTCAGTGGATATAACCTAGCAGGTACTTGATGGGTCAGTAAGAGGGTTAGGAGTGTCCAGGTCCCAGATTGTAACCTTACAGTTCTAGAAGGAGATGGGGGATGAGACATAAGGTGAAGCAGATCAGTAGCTGTAAACTAATGTTCGTCAGTGGTTATAACTAGTCGGTATTCTGTGATGGGTCAGTAAGAGGGATAGAAGTGTCCAGTTCCAGATGCAACCTTACAGTCAGAGGAGATGGGGATGGCGACATAGTGAAGCAAGATCCAGTATCTGTAACTAAGTTGTCAGTGGGTTTATAACTAGCAGGGTCTGTGATGGGTTCAGTATAAGAGGGTTAGAAGTGTCCAGGCTCCCAGAGTGTAACCTACAGTATAGAGGAGATGGGTGGATGAGGATAAGGTGAAGCACGATCAGTGCGTGTAACTAAGTTGTCAGTGGGTTATAACTAGTTGGTCTGTAATGGTCAGTAAGAGGGGTAGGAGTTGTCACCAGGTCAGATTGGTAACCTACAGTCTAAGAGGATGGGGATGAGACAGAACGGTGAGCAGATCATAGCTGTAACTAAGTTTGTCCAGTGGGTTATAACTAGTCCATCTTGATAGGTCAGTAGAGGGAGGTGGTTTAGGATTTGGTGGTCTCTTAGGTCCAGATGGTAACCTTCAGTCTAGAGGGATGGGGGATGAGAATAAGGTTGAAAGCAGATCAGTAGTGTAACTAAGTTGGTCAGTGGGATTAAAACTAGCGGGTCTGTGATGGGTCAGAAGAGGGAAGAAGTGTCCAGGTCCAGATTGCAAACGTATTCAGTCTGAGGGAGATGGGATGAAACATAAGTGAATCAGCTCAGTAGCTGACTAAGTTGTCAGTGGTGTATAACGTAGCGGGTCTGCGTATGGGTCAGTTAAAGAGGGTAGGAGAAGTGCCAAGGTCCAGATTGTAACCTTACAGTCTAGAGAAGATGGAGAATTGAGCATAAGGTGAGCAGATCCAGTAGCTGTAATAAGCTTGTCAGTGGATTATAACTAGTAGGTCGTGATGGGTCAGTAGAGGGGGTGAAGAGTTCGTCAGGTCCAGATGATTGTAACCTTACAATTAGAGGAGAGTGGGATGGGGATAACATAAGGTAGCAATAGATCAGTAGCTGTAAACTAAGGTGTCAGTGGTATAACTAGGGGTCTGCGAGGGTCAGTAAGAGGGGTGGAGATGTCCAGGGTCCAGATGGAAACCCTTACAGTCTAGAGGAGATGGGCGAATGAGAACATGAAGGTGAAGCAGATCAGTAGCTGTAACTAAGTGTCAGTGGATTAATTATATAGCGGTCTGTATGGTCAGTAAGAGGGGTAGGAGTGTCAGGTCCAGATTGTAACTGTAACAATCTGAGAGATGGGAGAGACATAAGGTGAAGCAAGATTCAGTAGCTGTAACTAAGTTGGCAGTGGATTTAAATAGCAGGTGTGATGGGCAGTAAGAGGGGTAGGAGTGTGCAGGTCCAGATTGTAACCTTACAATTAGAGGAGATGGGGGATTGAGACATAAGGTGAAGCAGTCAGTAGCGGTAACTAAAGTTGTCAGTGGGTTTATAAATAGGGGTCTGCAATGGGTTCCATAAGGGTGGTGAGAAGTGCCAGGTTCAGATTGTTGCTAACCTTACCAGTCTAGAGGAGATGGAGATGAGACATAAGGTGAGAGGACAGAAGATCAGTATCTGAACTAAGCTGTCAGTGGGTTATAACTATTCGGTCTGTAATGGGTTCAGTTAAGAGGGGGGTAGGAGTGTCCAGGTCCAGATTGTAACACTAGCAGAGCTACCTAGAGGAATGGGGGATGAGACATAAGGGAAGAGATCAGTATATGTAACTAAGCTGTACGGGGTTAGAACTATTCGGTCTGTGATGGTCAGTAAGCAGGGGTAGAAGTGTCCAGCGTCCAGATGGTTAACCAACAGTCTAGAGGAGATGGGGATGAGACCATCAGGTGACCAGATCAGTGCTGTAACTAAGTTGTTCAGTGGATTATACACTAGGTGGTCTGTGATGGTCAGTAAGAGGGTAGACAGTGTCCAGGTCACAGATGTAACACTACACAGTCTTAGAGGATGATGGGATGAGACATAGGTGACAGATCAGTAGCCTGTAATATTGTCAGTGGTTTTATAACTAGTCGGTGCTGTGATGGGTCAGTAAGAGGGGGTAGGAAGTGTCCAGGTCCAGATTGATAACCTTACAGTCTAGAGGAGAGGGGATTGAGATAAGGTGAAGCAGATCAGTAGCTGTCTGTAAACTAAGTTGTCTGGGGGTTATAAACTAGTCAGTCTGTTGATGGGTCGTAGAGGGTAGGAGTGTCTCAGTCAGATTGTAACCTCAGTCTAGAGGAGATGGGAGAGACATAAGGTGAAGAAGATCAGTAGCTTGTAAACAAGTTGTCAGGGGTAGATAACTAGACGGGGTGTGGATGGGTCAGTAAGGGGAAGAAGTGTACCAGTCCAGAGGTACTACGTCTGAGGAGATGGGGAGAAAACCAAAAGGGTCGAATCAGATCAGTAGGGTAAACTAAGTTGGTCAGTGGGTTCATAACTAGCCTGTCTGTGATTAGGTCAGTAAAGAGGGGGGGGTGGAGTGT
>CM033469.1:390400032-390580032 GCA_019447015.1 Hymenochirus boettgeri | reverse complement strand
AAGCTTTAAGGACATTTTCTTTCTCCATGTTCAATTACTGTTATTGGTCCCCATGGATTTAAATCTCTCATATTCTGAAGAGAAGAAAAATAAACATTAAAGAAAAATACCACATTAGGAAATAGCTGATCAAAATACTAAACTGTACCAGAAACAACAGGATGAACTACAAGCGTGTTAATGGAATTTTTTCTTCGTTTCTAAAAGACTTTTATGATTTTTCCAGTCCTGTTTGAAAATTGATTTTGTAAGAAAGCTTATGTAATATCCTTATAAAAAACAAAACAAGCTTTACTGGGACTATGAGAGGAAGGAATTAGCCAGCAAAGGGCAAAATGGAAGGTCAGATATATATAATTAGATCAGTGACCTCCAAATTGACCATGTATTGGTTCCATTGGTACAAAGACCAGCCGTCACAATACATAACATTATTAATGCATTATCTTCAGGTTCAAATGCACTCAGCCATATACATGTTACTATATCAGGTGCTCCAGGTCACACAGCTCCCATTCGCTATGTGTAATATTATGGTTCAAATTCGAACTATAATCCGGGCACACTGTTGTCTTGTGAAAACCAATCACTCTTTATTCAACGTTTCGACGTCTCGCAGATGTCCTGATGAAGAGTCCTGCGGACGTCGAACGTTGAATAAAGAGTGATTGGTTTCACAGACAACAGTGTGCCCGGGAATTATATTCGAAATTTGAACAATTATAATGCATGATATACTATAAGTAATAATATACAGTACAGATGATCTGCGTGGCTGGTACACCACCCTGCTGGTTGGGGACCTTATTATTAATTATATTAATTACATAGTATTGAGGTTGAAATAACGACATACGTCACCAAGTCCAACCATTTACCCTCATTTTTAACCCTACCTAACAGTTAACCAGAGAAGACTAAAAAAACTAAAAGGGAGGGGGGGGGGGGGAAATCCTTCTGACTCCAAATGGCATCGGAAAGTATTCTGTAGCAGCCAGAACTACAGTATTGTATATACCAGTAATTTTCAATATTATATAGTATCCCGTACCAACCAGAACTACAGTAAAGTATTAATACCGGTAATTCTCAATATTATATAGATCCTGTACCAACCGAAACAACAGTATGATGTATTATACCAGTAATTTAATATTATATAGTATCCCTGTACCAACCAGAATTATAGTAATGTATTAATACCAGTAATTCTTCAATATTATATACTATCCCTGTTCAACCAGAACTACAGTATAATGTATTTATACCAGTAATTCTCAATATTATATTAGTATCCCTGTACCAACCAGACTACAGTATATGTATTAATACCAGTAAGTCTCATATTATATAGTATCCCTTACCAACCGAACTACAGTATTATGTATTAATACCAGTAATTCTAAAGATTATATAGTATCACTGTACCAACCAGAACTACAGTATTATATGTATTAATACCAGTCAATTCTCAATATATATGTATCCCTGTATCAACCAGAAACAGATATGTATTAATACCAGTAATTCCTCAATATTATATTATATCCCTATACCAACCAGAACTACAGTATATGTATTAATACAGTAATTCTCAATATTATAAGTATCCCGTAACCAACCAGAAACTACAGTATATTATTAATACCAGTAATTCTCAATATTATTATGTATCCGTACAACCAGAACTACAGTATATGTATATATACAGTATTCTCAATATTATAATATTCCAACCAACCAGAATACAGTATATGTATTAATACCAGTAATTCTCAATATTATATAGTATCCTGTACCAACCAGAACTACAGTATATGTATTATACCAGTAATTCTCAATATTATATAGTATCATGTACAAACAGAACACAGTAATGTATAAATACCAGTAATTCTCAATATTATATAGTATCCATGTACCAACCAGAACTACGTATATGTATTAATACCAGTAATTCTCAATATTATATAGTATCCCTGTACCAACCGAACACAGTATATGTATTAAACCAGTAATTCTCAAATTATATAGTATCCGTACCAACCAGAACTACAGTAATTAATACTAACCAGGAATTCTCAAATATTATATAGTATCCTGTACCAACCAGAACTACAGTATATGTATTAATACCAGGTAATTCACAATATTATAAGTATCCCGTACCAACCAAAAGAACTACAGTATATGGTATAATACCAGTATATTCACAATAATATAGTATCCATGTACCAACCAGAACTACAGTATATGTATTAATACCAGTAATTCTCAATATTATATAGTATCCCCTACAACCAGAACTACAGTATATGTATTAATACAGTAATTCTCAATATATATATATCTATATAGTCCCCTTGTACCAACCAGAACAACAGTATATGATTAATACCAGTAATTCTCAATTTTATATAGATATCCCTGTACCAACCAGAACTACAGTATTGTATTAATACCAGTAATTCTCAATATATATGTATCCCTGTACCAACCAGAACTACAGTATATGTATTAATACCAGGAATTCAATATTATTATAGTTTACCCTGTACCAAACCAGAACTACAGTATATGTATTATACCAGTAATTCTCAATATATATAGTATCCTGTACCAACCGAACTACAGTATATGTATTAATACCAGTATTCTCAATATTATATAGTATCCCTGTACAACCAGAATACAGTATATGTATTAATACCAGTAATTCTCAATATATATAGTTCCTGTACCAACCAGAAACAGTATATGTATAAATACCAGTAATTCTCAATATTATATAGTACCATGTACCAACCAGAACTACAGTATAGTATTAATACCAGTGATTCTCTCATATTATATAGTATCCCTGTACCAACCCGAACTACAGTATATGTATTAATACCAGTAATTCCCAATATTATATAGATATCCCTGTACCACCAGAACAACAGATATGTATAAATACCAGTAATTCTCAATATTATATAGTATCCCTGTACCAACCAGAACTACAGTATATGTATTAATACCAGTAATTCTCAATATATATAGTATCCCGTACCAACCAGAATACAGTATATGTATTAATACCAGTAATTCTCAATATATAGTATTCCGTACCAACCAGAACTACAGATATGTATTAATACCAGTAATTCTCAATATTATATAGTATCCCGTACCAACCAGAACTACAGTATATGTATTAAACCAGTAATTCTCAATATTATATAGTATCCCTGTACCAACCAGAAAACAGTATATGTATTATACCAGTATTCACAATATTATATAGTATCCATGTACCAACCAGAACTACAGTATATGTATTAATACCAGTAATTCTCAATATTATATAGATACCTTACCAACCAGAACTACAGTATATGTATTAATACCAGTAATTCTCATATATTATAGTATCCCTGTACCAACCAGAACTACAGTATATGTATTATACCGTAATTCTCAATATATATATCCCGTACCAACCAGAACTACAGTATATGTATTAATACCAGTAATTCTCAATATTATATATGTATCCCTGTACCAACCAGAACTACAGTATATGTATTAATACCAGTAATTCTCAATATTATATAGTATCCCCGTACCAACCAGAACAACAGTATATGTATAATACCAGTAATCTCAATATGATATAGATCCCTGTACCAACCAGAACTACAGTATTGTATTAATACAGTAATTCTCAAATTATATAGTATCCCTGTACCAACCAGAACTACAGTATATGTATTAATACCAGTAATTCTCAATATTATATAGAATCCCCGTACCAACCAGAAACTACATATATACATCAATACTAGTAATTCTCAAATTATTTAGTATCCCTGTACCAACCAGAACTACAGTATATGTATTAATACCAGTAATTCTCAATATTATATAATATCCCTGTACCAACCAGAAACTCAGTTTGTGTTAATACCAGTATATTTATATTATATAGTATCCCTGTTACCAACCAGAACTACAGTATATGTTATAATACCAGTAATTCAATATTATTATAGTATCCCTGTACCAACCAGAACTACAGTATAGTGATTAAAACCAGTAATTCTCAATATTATATATATCCCTGTACCAACCAGAACTACAGGATATGTATTAATACCAGTAATTCTCAATATTATATAGTATCCCTGTACCAAACAGAACTACAGATATGTATTAATACCAGTAATTCTCAAATATTAGTATCCCGTACCAACCAGAACTACAGTATATGTATTAATACCAGTAATTCCAATATTATATAGTATCCCTGTACAACCAGAACTACAGTATATGTATTAATACCAGTAATTCTCAATATTATTAGTATCCCTGTACCAACCAGAACTACAGTATATGTATTAATACAGAGTAATTCTCAATATTATATCGATATCCCCGTACCAACCAGAAACTACATATATACATCAATAGTATTCTCAATATTATATTAGTATCCCTGTACCAACCAGAACTACAGTATATGTATTAATACAGGAATTCTCAATATATATAGTATCCCTGTACCAACCAGAACTACAGTATGTGTATTATACCAGTAATTCATAATTATATAGTATCCCTGTACCAACCAGAAACTACAGTATATGTATTAATACCCAGTATTCTCAATATTATATAGTATCCCTGTACCAACCAGAACTACAGTATATGTATTAATACCAGTAATTCTCAATATTATATAGTATCCCTGTACCAACCAGAACTACAGTAATGTATTAATACCAGTAATTTCAATATTATAGAGATCCCCGTACCAACCAGAACTAAAATATATATCAATACTAGTAATTCTCAATTTATTAGTATCCTGTACCAACCAGAAACACAGTATATGTCATTTACCAGAATTCTCAATATATAAGTATCCCTGTACCAACCAGAACTACAGTATGAGCATTAATACCAGTAATTCTCAATATTACTATAATATCGCCTGTACCAACCAGAACTACAGTATAGGTGGTTAATACCAGTAATTCTTAAATTATATAGTTATCCCTGTACCAACCAGAACTTACAGTATATGTATTAATACCAGAATTCTCAATATCACTACCCTGTATCTGTACAACCAGAAACTACATAATATGTATTAATACCAGTAATTCTCAAATTATATAGATCCCTTGTACCAAACCAGAATATACCTAAGTATATGTATTAATACCAGTCATTCTCAATATTTTTTTAGTTTTAGAGACTTATCTAGCCCAACTCTGATATGACCAATTAGTATTAGTACACACAGTACCTATGTATAATAGACTAAACCCAACAGGTAGATGGGTAGAAAAATTGCAAGACAAGTAAAATTTCTTCCAAATAGGAGGAATAATCAGTAAATATAAAACCCCCAAAAGTCCTATATAAATATAACGGGTGCTGTGGGTTCAAGGTATACAGAACAAGGTAAATATCAAACTAAAGCAGAAAGAGAACCCACAAACTCAGGGAAACCCTGAGGCACTCACACGGGCATAAATGAAGGGAAATTGTAACCCCCCCAAAAAATACATATAGGGGAAAGTGCGTTGAAATAGAATATGATGTATAACAAAAAAAACCTTCCAACAAAAATGACTAGAAAAAAGTTGTTAGTTTAATGAAAAAACAAATATTCTAAACACCATAATTCCCACCATAAATATACCATATACAAAAAAATATATATCTGGGCGTCTCCCAGAAAAACGTTAAACATCCACTAAAGAGTCTCCATGTAATACAGAGATAATAGTCTGAGATAAAGTGCGTGTAGGATAGAGCAGAAAGGCGGTGACAAGCAGCAAAAGGGGGAAAATGCATACAGGGCACATCCGCGCAACCTCCCCATCTCAGAGGTCAGGGTAACCACAACGGCAAGCTGGAAGCAAAAAAGCAAAAGCGTATGAGGCAAACAGTTAGGTAAGTATATCTACCACAGATGAATCCTATGGTATAAACCCGGACGCAGATAACTCCAGCGTTGGGATGCATCTGACTTTCGTTTTCCCGAACACCGAGCCAGGATCCCTGACCTCAAGTAGACGTTTGTCCCAAACTAAACAGTCACGCTCGTACCTCTGCTACCTGTTAATAACCTGCTGCCTTGGATACTCCAAAAAAAAAACGAGACGTTTCGGAGGGACACGCCCTCCTTATTCCGGGTCTGGGTCTAGTATAGAGTCGTGCCATGCAGGCTAAATGTACAGCAAGCTCTCCCTACTTTTCAAATTACCATCTAAATGTCCAAAAGTGGGCAACAATAACCACACAGCTATGTATTAAGTACTAAATGGCAAATGGACAGTTAAATGTAAATAACAAACAATTAAAAACTAGTGGTTACACTTAAATAACAATACATTTTCCACATCCTTTAATTCAGCGATGGCTCACAAATCTTAATCAGCACGGATTATATATTACAGGGTAACTGCTGACATTAAAGGTGGAGTTATTATATCACAGATAAAGTTACAGAAGCATTTGAACACTAGTTCCTCATTTAGCCATTGGAAAACTACGGAATTCATTCAATTATCAGCGGGCTTCCTTACGCAAAATGTGGTTGTCCCCAATCTCCCCCTGAGGGGGTCGCAGGAACCTTCTCGATGCCCCAAGCGTCAGATCATGACATTAAGTAAAAAAATTCTATTAGATAGTGAGCCAATAAACAGTATATGGCCACCTGAAACCATCTATAAAATAACCAAATCAGTGGCTGCTTTTTTGTGGTTATTTTTTAAACACTTAGTATGAAATCTCCATGTAATATTGTTGGTTCAGTTGAAAAGTGGAAAGTGGAAAGTGATTTGCTTCTGGGAAGTTTAATTCACATACGGCGTAAGCGATGGCACATGGTTTGTGACTGTAGGAATGCATGGAATTTACTGTGGCTATGTAAATACCAAAACTGTCAGAATTTGAGTGAGAGCTTCCAAAATGCTTTTCACTCAATGGATCGATACTGAAAAAGGAAAATAATCATATTTAAAGTCATAATTTGGTATTTTTTAAAGACTTCAAAGATAACACCAGGAAAACCTGTTCTTGACTAGAGATGAATGTCGGTTTCCAAATGAACCTGGTTTTCTATTAGAACTGCTTGCTTAGAAATTTCACGGATCCAACGGAGTTTTCTAAAAATTCAAAATTCAAAACTTCGCAAATTCCCTTGACCACAAAAATTAGAATAAAATTTGAAACAGTCTCGAAAATAAGAAAAATTAGGATTCAATTGGATTTTAAGAACTTTATTAGGTTCCGTTATCAGGACAAAACCCGTTTTGTTCATCTCTAGTGCTTAATGGTGAAGGTAAAAGGAAATAAGGGTCTGGTTATAAAGGAGTGGTTAGTGCTGATACCAATCCTTTTGTTATTTTACAACGTTTCTGTAAACACAATGAAATCTCAATTAGTATCAGTATTTTATGACCACATTTCATGGTCCTGTCTTAAAATAACCCAATGCAAAAATCCCTGTGATATCTGTAATTGCTTTTAGTTCGCAGTCGTAAAATACCAAGACTGGTGTCATCTGACCAGCATAAGGAAGTAATAGATAAAGAAGTAAGAGATGAGGAAGAATGGTTGCAATATAGTTCTACTGTCTTATTATAAAATCCACCTAAAGTAAGGGAGGAATGGGTCTTAATTGGGAATCTCCAACCAGCGGCCCTCCAGTGTTTGAAAATGACAAATCCAAAGGAATGATGGGTTGTACATTTTCAAGATCAGGAGGGGCCTCAGGTCGAGCATCTATGGTCTACATAATGGATGTCCAACCTGTGGCCCTCCAGATGTTGAAAACTACAACTCCCAGCATTCCTTGGTTCTTCTCTGCAATGGAGGAATGTGGGAGTTTTAAAACATTTGGAGGGCCCGCAGGTTGGACACCCTACTATACATTATTAAGCAATAAAATGTTAAGTGGTGACCGTGCTAATGTTCTGCAGCAACAATCAGATGTTATTTAACTGAAGCAACCAAGTAAAAAAGCTAACAACGATTGAAACCACCCCATTATTTCGACATACAAACAGAAACTGTTGTTTATATAATGCATCACTTGCTTTTCTAGTTGATTTCTTTACAGTAATACAGCATTATTAAGTTTTATTAAGTTTGAAGAAGAAAAGAAAAGCATTCAATCAGTGCTTTGTAACCTTCTCTGCTAAGGAGAAGTGAGAGAGGTGCTTGGATTGTTTATTTCTACCCTCCCAAACACCAACTTCCCATTAAAATACCCAGGGTGAGGGATACATAAAATGCAAAGTTTCCCTAGTTACCTTGAAAAACTTACCATCACATACAATCGCACTCGGCAAGCCTTTTTCTTAAACCAGAACTCAGAATTTACGAGCCGTTGATAAACCTCAAATGTATCGTTTGATAAACTCCGCGAATCTAATGTTTCATTTTTCACTAAGGAAGCGGAAGTTACCACGACGAACGCGTTCAGGCCACGCCCCCTCCCCTGGCGTTTCCTCTTCCAATGGGCCTTATGTGTTTATATATCTTCTTATCATTTTAATGCTACGAATAAATGTGAAGTTTTATAGTTATCATGTGGTCTGAGGTGGATTCTACTTGGAGCGTCCTCTGCTCCACACACTTCCTTTACTTATTGTTCAATTTTCACCTAACCCTCAATGTAATGTTCATTTTCACACCTCAAAGTAGCGTTCGATAACCCTCAAATGTAATGTTCGTTTTCAATTACTCTCAAATGTTTCGTTCGTTTTTCACAACCCTGTAATGTAGTATATTATTTACAAATAAGCCGAATTTAGTTGATGTATGAAGGCAACGCAGGCACTCCCTAACTGAGTTTTCCCATTAATCATCAGGACAGACTAAACCATGCTATGATAGAATTGTTCCCTTTTGGACCTGAGACAGAAGCAGCTCTGGCCTGTACTTGCTATGAACCGGTTTAGAATTAGATCAGCATAATTGCTTCTGTCACTGTTTGAACAAGTTCACTTTTCTATGAAAATATGGGAATCCCCCATTTGGCGGGATGAATCAAATCTAGTTTTCCTTTATACTTTTGCTTTTATCCTTTATTTTGCATCACCTATAGATGCCATTGAGCTAGGAAAACTGACATTAGAAAGAGTCCCCAAATAATGTGAAAAAAACAGTGCTATATCGTTATTTCTTGCGCAAACACAGCAACGTTTCTGGCAAAGTTGTGATCCTTTTTCAAGCTTAAAGGTTCGTACACAGTCCATTCGGCAACGAGCAATGACCCCCGAGCACGAAACACAAAGTGCAATCTGGCCGAAACGCCCCCGTCGCATGGAGAGGGGCGGGGTGCGGGGGCGCATACATCGGGCCTGTGTGGACGAGCCGGTAAAGGTGACACATGCAGTGAAAAGGGGGACCCCCCCGAGGGCGGGTAACCAACAATCAAGAACCCAAGAAACATCTGTGACGTGCTTCTATAATAGTACAATATAATAGTCTCAATTTTAATAATCCCACTTTAAAACAGTCAAATTCTGTAATAAAAGTTCTATCGTTAAAATCGGTAGCTATTTTGCCCCAACCAATCAGATTTTAGCTTTTCAATGTTAAACAAGATCTGAGTTGGTTGGGGCAAAATTGCAACCATTTTATAATAAGAACTTTTGTTGAATCTCCCTGCAGAACTTTTATTGAATCTCCGAGTCTATAAAACGCATGATACATGCAGACCCACTTAGTGAAATAGGAATGGATGTTACAAATGGTAAACTTAGGTTATTGTCATTAGATAAGTAAAACTTCGATTCGTTGATCAAATGGCTCTGTTGGGTTTCATGTAACAACACTATTCAGATAACGTTATTGTATTCTTTATAATTGTGCTTGATACTTTTTGTTTTTGTAGAGTTTCTGAAATCAGTATTTCATTACAAGAGACCATAGGACTAATGGAAAATAGAAATATAAATTATAAAAATATGGATTATTTAACTTAATGTGGGGCAGAATGGCTGATGGAACAAAGTGCACGTGATATTAATCTGCGAGCGTCAAAGTCAGATTTTATCTAACTGCAGTAACACCTTTATAATGAACATCTTATGGTTACTGCACATTTTGTACCTTTATTGCTCAGCCCTTAAGGTATGTACACTGGTAAATTTGTTTTTTAAATTGTCCATTAGAGGAAACTACAATTCATCCCAACTATCAGTTGTACCGTTTATATTGCTGATCTTCCCCTATTTCATTAGAATCCCAATCTGAAAATTCTGACATTCAGCATTTTGTAAGCAGTTTTGCTGTAGCTGGAATGGTTTGACAGTGGTTGTGCTGTATGCAGTATTGACAGTTGTATGGGGGGAAATAGTCAGGTCAGTGGTCAGAGCCCGAGACAAAAAAAAGTACTGGTATGAAGCTGCAGCAACACACACACCTCAGAAGAGTAAGGACTTACATGTATTTATTTCTAGATTAAGATGACGTTAAAGTCATTTTTTCAGTATACATACACTTTAAACTGGTTAGCTCGCTGGGAAATATATGTGTGACATGTCTCAGAGTGAATAAAGGAACATTGCATTGATCTTTGAACCTTGTCTGACGTTTATTATGACCATAATGACTGAGCCTAACATACAGGGCCTGTGTGTAGTCTCCTGGATAATCCTCCAGTTCTGTGGAGGGTGCTGGGAGACGATATAGTTTATATATATAAGTTTCCCTGTAGGCACCCTTGTACTCAAGGAGTCATTGGAAGCAGTATTAATTAGGGAGGAGCACTATACCACCATTGTTTAATTAAATAGGAAGACAGTATTTTGGATGCATTTAATTATACACAGACACAATGCTGAATGGGCAGGTTTTGCCCCTAATCCTAAATACTATTTTAGCACTGTATTACACATTTCTAACCAGATATTTATGGATAAGTATTGCCCTCTTTCTCTACCGTTCTGGTAAACATTGCTGCCTCCTCCTGCTCAATGAGCTTTTAGGAGCTTGAGCATGTGTAGAGGAGGCAACAGCAGGGGAAACAGCAGCCTTGATTGACTTCATGGAGAAAAGAGTCAGCTTACTCAGTCAGAATAGGAGCAACAATTATCATTAAATATTAGGTTAGCAATACATAAAATGTTCTGAATATACTGGTTGGAATTTAGGGCAGGTGACTGACAAGTGACCTGTTTTTTTGTTTTAAGGGTGGACATACCCCTTAAAGGAAAATATTTAAAATTTTATTCTAAATTTAAAAAAAAATTATATTTAAAGGGCATGTCCACCCTTTTTAACAACTTTTGTCCTTTACAGTATATGTATTAATACCAGTAATTCTCAATATTTATATAGTATCCATGTACCAACCAGAACTACAGTATATGTATTAATACCAGTAATTCTCAATATTATATATTCAGTCTCATATTTTATTTAGTTTTAAGAGACTTATCTAGCCCAACTCTGATATTGACCAATTAGTATTAGTACACACAGTACTACTGTATAATAGACTAAACCACAGGTAGATGGGTAGAAAAATGCAATGCAAGTAAAATTTCTCCAAATAGGAGATAATCAGTAAATATAAACCCCCAAAATCCTATATAAATATAACGGGTGCTGTGGGTTCAAGGTATCACAGAACAAGGTAAATATCAAACTAAAGCAGAAAGAAACCCACTAACTCAGGGAAACCCTGAGGCACTCACACGGGCATAAATGAAGGGAAATTGTAACCCCCCAAAAAATACATAGAGGGGAAAGTCGTATAGAATATGATGTATAACAAAAAAACCTTCCAACAAAAAATGACTAGAAAAAAGTTGTGTAGTTTAATGAAAAACAAATTCTAAACACCATAATTCCCACCATAAATATACCATATACAAAAAAATATATATCTGGGCGTCCCCAGAAAACGTTAAAACCCTCCTAAAGAGTCTCATGTAATAGCAGAGATAATAGTCTGAGATAAAGTGCGTTGTGTAATAGCAGAAAGGCGTGACGCAGCAGCAAACGGGGGGAAAATGCATACAGGCGCACATCCGCGCAACCTCCCCATCTCAGAGGTCAGGGTAACCACAACGGCAAGCTGGAAGCAAAAAAGCAAAAGCGTATGAGGCAAACAGTTAGGTAATATATCTACCACAGATGAATCCTATGTATAACCCCGGACGCAGATGATTCCAGCGTTGGGATGCATCTGATTTCGTTTCCTCCCGAACACCGAGCCAGGACCCTGACCTCAAGTAGACGCTTGTCCCAAACTAAACAGTCACGCTCGTACCTCTGCTACCTGTTAATACCTGCTGCCTTGGATACTCCAAAAAAAACGACGACGTTTCGGAGGGACACGCCCTCCTTATTCCGGGTCTAGTATGATAGAGTCCGTGCCATGCAGGCTAAATGTACAGCAAGCTCCTCCTACTTTTCAAATTACTCTAACATGTCCAAATAGAGGGCACAATAACCACACAGCTATGTATTAAGTACTAACTGGCAAATGGACAGTTATACAATGTAATAACAAACAATAAAAACTGTGTTACACTTAAATAACAAATACATTTTCCACATCCTTTAATTCAGCGATGGCTCACAAATCTTAATCAGCACGGATATATTATTACAGGGTGAACTGCTGACATTAAAGGTGGAGTTTATTACTATCACAGATAAAGTTACAGGAACATTGAACACTAGTTCCTCATTTAGCCATTGGAAAACTACGGAATTCATTCAATTATCCCGGGCTTCCTTACGCAAAATGTGGTTTGTCCCCAATCTCCCCCTTGAGGGGTCGCGGAACCTTCTCGATGCCCCAAGCTTTCAGATCATGACATTAAGTAAAAAATTCTATTAGTATAGTGAGCCAAATAACAGTATATGGCCACCTGAAACCATCTATAAAATAACAAATCAGTGGCTGCTTTTTTGTGGTTATTTTTAAACACTGAGTATGAAATCTCCATGTAATATTGTTGGTTCAGTTGAAAAGTGGAAAGGATTTTGCATTTCTGGGAAGTTTAATTCACATACGGCGTAAGCGATGGCACATGGTATTTGTACTGTAGGAATGCATGGAATTTACTGTGCATTAAATACCAAAACTGTCAGAATTTGAGTGAGAGCTTCCAAAATGCTTTTCACTCAATGGATCGACTAACTGAAAAGGAAAATAATCATATTTAAGTCAAATTTGGTATTTTTAAAGACTTCAAAGATAACACCAGGAAAACCTGTTCTTGACTAGAAGATATGTCGGTTTCCAAATGAACCTGCGTTTCTATTAGAACGCTTGCTTAGAAATTTCACGGATCCAACGGAGTTTTCTAAAAATTTCAAAATTCAAAACTTCGCAAATTCCCTTACCCAAAAATTTAGAATAAAATTTGAAACAGTCTCGAAAATAAGAAAAATTAGGATTCAATTGGATTTTAAGAACTTATTAGGTTCCGTTATCAGGACAAAACCCGTTTGTTCATCTCTAGTCTTAATGGTGAAGGTAAAAGGAAATAAGGGTCTGGTTATAAAGGAGTGGTTAGTGCTGATACCAATCCTTTTGTTATTTTACAACGTTTCTGTAAACACAATGAAATCTCAATTAGTATCAGTATTTTATGACCACATTTCATGGTCCTGTCTTAAAATAACCCAATGCAAATCCCTTGTGATATCTGTAATTTGCTTTTAGCTTCGCAGTCGTAAAATACCAAGACTGGTGTCATCTGACCAGCATAAGGAAGTAATAGATAAGAAGTAAGAGATGAGGAAGAATGGTTGCAATATAGTTCTACTGTCTTATTATAAAATCCACCTAAAGTAAGGGAGAATGGGTCTTATTGGGAATCTCCAACCAGCGGCCCTCCAGATGTTTGAAAATGACAAATCCAAAGGAATGATGGAGTTGCATTTTCAAGATCAGGAGGGCCCAGGTCGAGCATCTATGGTCTACTAATGGATGTCCAACCTGTGGCCCTCCAGATGTTTGAAAACTACAACTCCCAGCATTCCTTGGTTTTTCTCTGCATGGAGGAATGCTGGGAGTTTTAAAACATTTGGAGGGCCGCAGGTTGGACACCCTACTATACATTATTAATGCAATAAAATGTTAAGTGGTTACCGTGCTAATGTTCTGCAGCACCAATCAGATGTTATTTAACTGAAGCAACCAAGTAAAAAAGCTAACCTATTGAACCAACCCCATTATTTCCTGACATACAAACAGAAACTGTGTTTTAATAATGCATCACTTGCTTTTCTAGTTGATTTCTTTACAGTAATCAGCATTATTAAGTTTTATTAAGTTTGAAGAAGAAAGAAAAGCATTCAATCAGTGCTTTGTAACCTTCTCTGCTAAGGAGAAGTGAGAAGGTGCTTGGATTGTTATTTCTACCCTCCCAAACACCAACTTCCCATTAAAATACCCAGGGTGAGGGCATTAAAATGCAAAGTTTCCCCTAGTTACCTTGAAAAACTTACCATCACATACAATCGCACTCTGGTCAAGCCTTTTTCTTAAACCAGAACTCCGAATTTACGAGCCGTTGATAACCCTCAAATGTATCGTTTGATAACCCTCGAATCTAATTTTCATTTTTCACTAAGGAACGGAAGTTACCACGACACGCGTTCGGCCACGCCCCCTCCCTGGCGTTTCCTCTTCAATGGGCGTTATGTGTTTATATATCTTCTTATCATTTTAATGCTACGAATAAATGTGAAGTTTTATAGTATCATTCTGGTCTGAGGTGGATTCTACTTGTGACGTCCTCTGCTCCACACACATCTCCTTTACTTATTAGTTCAATTTTCACCTAACCTCAATGTAATGTTCATTTTCCACTAACCCCAAATGGTATCGTATCGATAACTCCTCAATGTTAATGTCGTTTTCAATAACTCTCAAATGTTTCGTTCGTTTTCACTAACCCTGTAATTGTAGTATTATATTACAAATAAGCCTAATTTAGTTGATTTATGAAGGAAGCACGCAGCCACCCTAACTGAGTCTTCTCCATTCATCAATCATCAGGACAGACTAAACATGCTAGAATTTGTTCCCTTTTGACCTGAGACAGAAGCAGCTCTGGTCCTGTACTTGCTATGACACGCGTTTAGAATTAGATCAACATAATTGCTTCTGTCCACTGGAATTGTCAATGTGTACCACAAGTTTCAGGCAATTATAATCATATGAAATAAGGGCAATCCACCTTTGGCGGGATGAATCAAATCTAGTTTTCCTTTATAATTTCTTTGCTTTTATTCCTTTATTTTGCATCACCTATAGATGCCATTGAGCTGAGGAAACTGACATTAGAAAGAGTCCCCAAATATAGTGAAAAAAACAGTGCTATATCTTATTCTTCTTGCGCACAACACAGCAACGTTTCTGCAAAGTTGGTGCCTTTTTCAAGCTTAAAGGTTCGTACACACGTCCATTCGGCAACGAGCAATGACCCCCGACCGACTAAACACAAATGTGCAACTTCTGGCCGAAACGCCCCTCGTCGCATGGGATTACGGTGTCGGGGTTTGTGCTGCGCCTACATCGGCACCTGTGTACGAGCCTTTGTAAAGTGATCACATGACGTAGTGATTTAGATAGGTTGTATCCCCTCCCCTAGGGCGTATACCTATACAAATCAATAACACCAATTAAAATCTGTGACATGTTCTATATATAGTACAATAAAGTCTCAATTTTAATAATCCCACTTTAAACATCAAATTCTGTAATAAAAGTTCTTATCGTTTAAAATCGGCTATTTTGCCCCAACCAATCAGGTTTTAGCTGTTCAAGTTAACAATATCTGGTTGGTTGGGGCAAAATTAGCAACCATTTTAAATAAGAACTTTTGTTGAATCTCCCTGCAGAACTTTTATTGATCTCCCGAGTCTATAAACGATGATACATTCAGACCCCTTAGTGAATAGGATGGCATGTTACAAATGGTACACTTTAGGTTATTTGTCATTAGGATAAGTACAAACTTTCGATTCGTTGACTCAAATGGCTCTGTTGGGTTTCATGTAACAATCATTATTCAGATCACGTTATTGTATTCTTTATAATTGTGCTTGTAATACTTTTTTTGTTAGAGTTCTGAAATCAGTATTTCATTACAAGAGCATAGGACTAAGGAAACTATAATATATAATATACAAAATCTGGATTTTAACTCTAATGTGGGGCAGGCAATGGGGCTGATGGAACAAAGTTGCACGTGATATTAATCTGCAGCGTCAAGTCAGATTTTCTAACTGCAGTAACCTTTATAAGCTAACATCTTATGGTTTTACTGCACATTTTGTACTCTTATTGCTCAGCCCTTAAGGTATGTACCCTGGTAAATTTGTTTTTTAAATTGCTCCATTAGAGGAACTACAATTCATCCCAACTATCACTGTACGTTTATTGCTGATCTTCCCCATTTCCATTAGATCCCAATCTGACATCTACATTTCGCATTCTGTAAGCAGTTTTGCTGTAGCTGGAATGGTTTGACAGTTTGGTGCTGTATGCCGTATTGACAGTTGTATGGGGGAAATCGTCAGGTCAGTGGTCATAGCCATGCACAAAAAAAGTACTGTATTGAAGCATGCAGCAACACACACACCTCAGGAGTAAGTGCTCGTACATGTATTTATTTAGATTAAGATGACGTTAAAGTCATTTTTTCGTATACATACACCTTAAACTGGTTAGCTCGCGGGTGATTTCGTAAAAATCCAAAACAACACCAAACAAAAGACTCTATTGGTTAATATTCAATGTCTGTTTCTATTTCACAATAAATTAGGCCACGGACCCCGAATAGGACAGCACAATATCAACACCTCCATGCTACGTTGGCACAAGCAGAGTATTAACTGCAATATATAAGTATCAAAAATTGGTCCCAATAAAAATGCTGTGTCTTCACGTATGCGAGTCTAAGCGGGTCCTTGTTGTACAGCCACCTACCGTGACATCAGTCATGTAAATTTTGTTCAGACACTGGCGCTCTTATGCTTTTATTAGATTTTTGCGTAGTTCCTAAGGACAGACATGCTTACTAATTTCGTAACGGTTGCGTATTTAGCAGATTTCACTGAATAGTCGTTATACAGATGTGGCACTTTATTTTCCCCAATTTCCTTCATATAGGCCACATTAAAGTCGAGGGGCCCCCACAACTTTGAGTCTCGCTTTTCAATTAGACTTGATCAGTTTCTTTGAAATTCCATTTTCTTTACCAGCTCTAATGTAGATTCTTAACACAATCAGCAAATTCTATTAGGAAATTGCTACCATAACTTCTTACAACAAGAACTATAAAGCATCAGGGCAGATGTGATGTGTTCCATAGTATTCCATACCATGTTTTAAAACCACCTAGTCATAACATGGCCAGCTGTACAATGCCCCCACAAAGAGTATGATTTTTACAACCTGTTATGTAAGTTGGGTTCCTTGTGGTTTGCTTGTGATCATAGAGTGTTTCGAGTCAGTTTATAAGCAACTACTGTGAAGGAAATTATGCTTTTCACAAGTGTGTACAGGCTGATTCACGCTAACATTGTTGGGCTTTGACGCATTCAGGTTTCTTCGCCTACAAAATGAACCTATAGGAACTTATCAGGAAAGAACTTCAAACACAAATCGGAAAGATGGAACAACAGGCTGTTCGGTGTCAAACCTCCTTTTACTAAGAAGTCCAAGTATTTTTTTTATACGTGTATTCAGACTGGTCCTCCGTGGAAATCTAACTTTAAAGTAATAATGAAAAAAAATATCTCAGATGAGTGTACTGAAATGTAACAGAAAATGCTGGTTTACACATGTACTTGTTTGTGAATAATACATATAATGGAGTCACCCAGATAAAAATCCGGTATGCCAATGATATCGAGACCGCCAGGGTAGAAAATGGAATATCTATGCTTCGCCGGAGGAATTCGATAATCAGGTTGAGGTTGTAGGAATAGATAGGGGGGCATGCCCTGTTAAGGAAAGATACATTCTTCCTCAAACACCAACTATAATCTATTTCTACTGATGGAAAAATTTTTGAGCTGGGTGATAGACCAATCAATTCTGTGGAATCCGACCGTCATTTCATCTTTGGTCAGACGGGCCTAATTTTTATTTGTGGCTCCGACTGATCAACCGACAGTTATCCTTCGTCGACATTGGAGAAAGCACGATGAGGGTCGAAAACCGACGACCCAATGCCAGTCTCCTATGGACCACCGATCGGTCGAGGCTAATGTACGGAAACACGGGTGCTTTTGACGACAACCAACAGTCCTTCCTTCTGGCCGACGGTCAGAAGCCCGATCAGTTGGCCGGAGGAATAACTTGCTAAGGGCTGTGTGTACCCACCTTTTGCAAGTATATCGGCCAGCAAATACCCAATATTCCAAGCAAAAACCCACTCAGTTTGTGGGCTGCACCATTTCCAAAACTTTCTGGAAATAGTTGCAATACTTTTAGTTAAGTTTAGCCATAGAGCAAACAGTTATGTTTATGTGTGATCAGGGTCACGTCCACCCGTAAAGAGTACTGCTTGGGACTTCCCCACTCCCATATACGGTAACATTTGCTCAAAACCCTTTAAGTTTATTGGCATCGCCTCGTTAATAAATATCTACTTGCAGGTCTTAGAATGAGGAGCTTGGACAGGTGACATTGTGGTTGATAACAATTGTTGAAAACAACCATAAGTTGCACCCTGGGGGGTGGGTTACATGTGATAAGGGGGGTGTGAATGAGGACCTAAACCACTACACTTTAAAGGGCCTGTCCACCACCAAACCTAAAATTTGCCCCACTACTGGCCCCACTGTGTAGTGTTCAAAAATCCTTATCTTTCTCCTTTGCTCCTTATGGTGCCCTTCAGTGCCTCCAGAAAAGTGAAGAGTAGGAGCCTTTCTGTGGATCTGCCCCTTCCATGTCCTTCTGGAGGACTCTGGCATGAACTGCGGAGCTCTCCCCCCCCCCTCCCTCCCACCGGATCCATTGGCCACTTTTTCCCTTTTTAAATTAAATCTATTTTTTTCTGTAGTGTAGACGACCCCCTCTGCAACCTAACACCCACTTATTCATAAATTCTTATTGTTTAAAATAGTGTGAATTTTGCCCCAACAATCAGATGTTAGCTTTCAACATTTAAATAGATCTGATTGGTTGGGGCAAAATTAAAACCATTTTAAACGATAAGAACTTTTATTGAATCTCCCTGCATGTATTTAGTTAGTGAGGAGAAATAGACTTACCGGACCTTGTTCCTTCGGCTTTCTCTATAGCTGGCAGCCGCGTCTGTGATTGTCTGACTTTCAGCCAATCACAGAAGTGGCTGCCAGTCCAGTCCGGCCCCTATTACTACTCCATTCCCGGAAGTAGCAATACAGGGCTGAAGGGTTGATGTGTAGATTTCTGGACACTTTAACTTAATACCATGGTGTTAAGGGTTGCAAAGGGGGAAAAAGTTATATTTTGGGGTAGAGATGCCCTTTAAAAAGCCTTTAGCTTTTGTTCCACGGATCTCCAGAATGTCCCTAAATAATGCCCAATTATTATCCATATTTGCAATGTATAAAAGATGTGGCAGTTGATGTGGTCCAGATCAGTTTTTCATTTGCAGAAGGGGCAGTTCATACATGTTATTTCCAGGAATGAGCAAGGACACTCAAGAGATTGACAGATATCTCTGGTATTTGAAGTTTGCCCAGGAATCCTGAATAGTCTTTAGATTTAATAAGCTGTGGAGATAAAAAAAAAAGTATAACTGCCAGGGGACACCATTCCTTGGTCCCTCGTGCTCCTCAGACTGGCCGTGCTACTCAGGTTTCTCCAGCATCTTCAGGCCTTTCTGTTGGGCCATGTTCTCTCTTGGGCCCAATGGCACATTCGAGAAACTCTGGCGGCATCTGGGTTTTTGCTTCAGCGCACCTCTATCTATTTTTACACCCATTGTGCAATCTTGGCCATTTGCCATTCAGACACTTTCTCTTTCCTTATCATTAACCCCCTTAGCCTCCACTTGCCCATTATAGCTTAAGGCCTTTCCCTATTTTGCTGATGGTTTTCTCCTCTTTTGTTCTCAGTTTCAAGTTTCTGCCTCTCCTCATTCTAGTCTCCTGCTGTGCACTTGCCTTTATTTCCTTCCTGTGCTCTCCACTCTATTGGTCTCCAACAACCTTCCTCGCTTTGGTTCTGTATCCGCCTTTTAAAAAAAAACAAGAGGTATTATCTCCTTTCTCCCCAGTAATTATAGATATTTTAATCTTTTCACCCCAAATGCCCTCAAACCATAAAGTAAATATTCCAAAGTGTATTAAAGTGATTTCTGTCACATGCTCCCTTAGGGGGAGACATACCACACACTAAGAAAAATAATTATTAGGACAGTGAGCATGTCATGAATTCCATGGACTTAACAACTTGTCATGTAAGCAACAGTTTTTCTAGAGGGCAAACGTAAAAAATGTTACATGTTTCCTTTAAAATCTGAGAAATAAGGAAAAAAGATGGGGATGGGAGTTTTAATTTTCTTTATTTACATTTAGATGCAGAAGACGACCTAGAGGCTGAAAGGGGGATCTAGAGACAGTTATGCATTTCGTAAGAGAATGATGAAACTTCTTTAAAGACCAAACATCCAAAACCCTAAAAATACTAATCTTTTATAGTGTTTGACTGGAATGTATTGTATATAAATGTAGTGGTATATCGTGGGATTCAGTTAGATCACTGGACTGTTCTCATTCATCCAGTTTCATGGTATATCTGTGGTTTCATTTGATCACTGGATGATTTTCCATTCATTCAGCTCATTGTACATATCTGTGGTATTCAGTAGATCAACTGGACTGGTTCTCATTCATCAGGTCATGGTATATCTGTGGGATTCAGTTGATCAACGGACTGATTCTCATTCATCTAGCTCATGGTAATCTGTGGTATTCAGTTAGATCAACTGGACTGTTCTCATTCCATCCCGGTCATGGTATATCTGTGGGATTCAGTTAGATCAACTGGACTGGTTCTCATTCATCCAGGTTCATGTTATTCTGTGGGATTCAGTAGAATCAACTGGACTGTTCTCATTCATCCAGGTCATGATAATAGTATAATCTGTGGTATTCAGTTCGTCAGCTGGACTGGTTCTCATTCACCAGCTCATGGTATATCTGTGGGATTCAGTTAATCAACTTGACTGATTCTCATTCATCCATCTCATGGTATATCTGTGGGATAGTTAGATCAACTGGACTGGTTCTCATTCATCCGTCATGGTATATCTGTGGTATTCGTTATCTCAACACTACTTGTTCTCAATTATCCAGGTCATGGTTTATCTGTGGTATTCAGTTTATATCAACTGGACTGAATTCTCATTCCATCCAGTACATGGTTTATCTGTGGGTATTCAGTTTAGATCAACAGATGTGTTCTCATTCATCCAGGGCAGGTTATCTGTGGTATTCAGTTAGATCACAAATTGTTTCTCATTTAGCAGGTCATGGTTCTCTGTGGTATTCATTATATCAACCAGATGTGTTCCATTTATGCAGGTCATGGTATATCTGTTGTATTCAGTTTAGATCAACAAGATGTGTTCTCAATTTATGGCAGGTCATGGTATTCTGTGGTATTCAGTTAGATCAACAAAGACGGGCTCTCATTCATCCAGGTCATGGTATTCTGTTACTCCGTTAGATCAACTGGACTGGTTCTTTCATCCAGGAATGTATATCCCTGGAACTGTGGAGTCTGTCCAACAGTTATTGCCTCCTGTGTTTTGCTGCAATTATAACCAGCATCTGCCTCGTCCTATGACTGATCCTTGTTCCCTGTGACAATGCGTAGTCAGAGATTACGTTATCTTTAGTCTATATCCTAAATTAACAATATAGGCACTGTGTATATATTGCCATACTTTGCTATCCTAGGACTTTTCAGACTTAATTGTGTTGGCATATGTGTTAGGATACTATGTTTTAAATTGTTTTTAATGTTCTATGGTTATGCACTTTATGTCCCATTTGGGAGTTAGGATATGTATACATTTTGTCATAGAGTGTGTAGAGCATGTGTTGGTACAATTTGGTCTTTCCTCCTCTCTATATATATATATATTCACAGTTCCTCATTCACCCGGTTATGTAATACTCTGTTTTATTCAGTTAGTCAACTGGATTGGTTCTCATTCATCCAGGTCATGGTTATCTGTTCATTCAGTTAGATCAGCTTGGAAGTTTAGTTCTTTAAGACTTTTCTCTAGTCCATCCCGACCTGGTCTTTCTCAATTCAGAATGACTTGTACAAGAATCTGTGGCATTAGGTACCCTGGAAAATCCAATTAGCATACAAGCTAGGTGGTTGGACCTCCTGAATACAAGGTGTGAGTGGCATTGTCGATTAATAAGTTTTATGAAACTGCCCAGGGTAAGCATCAACAACACATTGTATAGGCTATAATGACATTACTTGCGGGTTCAATAATCGCGTATAGGTTATAATGGACATTTACTTGCATATTCGCACCACCTGAACATTCGGAAACATTTGATAATTATTGAAAGTCAGAAAATATGGTGAAAAAGTCTGAGAAACTGGTGCTGGGATAGTTTGAGAAGGTCCCCGAGTCCGTTCGAAACTCGAATGTTGGCCCGAACTCGGGTTCGAGTGAGTTTGAGTTCTAGTCCATCTACTACTTCCCACTTATTAAAATTGCACACAGTCCCAGTTTTTAGAAAGAGATAGCTCACTCTTTAAAAACCTGTGGGACATCATTTTGTCCAAGGTCTATGATGTCCCAAGATTACCTTACGTAATAGTTAGCCATAAAAAACAGCAAAAATGTATTTCTGCAGTGGTGTTTAAAGTTATAAAACCATGAAAAGTCTAGTGTAGCTCTTTTTATTGTGGGTCTCCTGAAGCCATGTATTTTCATTCGACAATGCCTGTATGAATCAAAATGCTCAGATGAAACAAATGTGACACTTTTCTGGGAAAGGTTTGCCATCATTGCCAAGATTATAAGGGGAACCTCAACTAATTAAAATTTGAGAACTTTCTGAATTATTTTGTTCAATATGGGCTACGAATTTACAGAACACTTGGTTTGGTGTTTGATTCAGAAAGACATGTTTATGTTAAAATTAGACTACATGGGCATATCAAGGGACCAAAAGAGGTCTGGCTTTGTAAAATTATGTGAAGTTGTATATTGTTAAATGTAATTTTTCGTACATTTAAAATTGCCCATAATTTGTTAAAATAGAGATGTAAAGTGGGTTCCCATAGAACCCGGTTTCAAATTGAATCTGAAGGGTTCGAAGTTCCCGATTGAACTTTCGGAACCTCCGGATATCACGGAACCCAGATTTTCGAATTTTCGATTTTATCATAAACCGAAAAAAGACAATCAGGAAAATCGGAAAATAGAACGATCATCGAAAATCGAACAAATAGACGATCAGATGGAAAGCACATCGAAAATAAGAGTCACAACGAATGCATCGAAAATAGACGATCATCGAAATGAGACAACAGGAGGAAAATCGAATGAGAGCTGAATCGGAATGAGATCACGAAAATCGAAAAGACAAAGGTAAGGATCGAGTGTACAGTTGTCTGGAAAACAGTTTGATGGTCGAAGAGGTGATGCCCAGCCAGTGAACTCATCTTGGATGGAAGAATATGACATCTAGTCAGGAGTGGTTATATAGCGGTTGTCTGTGTAGGTAACATCCAGATTGTAATGACAGTTAGAAGAATAGCATGGAAGCGACAACTGTAACAAAGTGTCGAGAGTCTTGATCAAGAGGGTAGGACTCAGTCGAACTTACACTGATAGAGACATGGTGAGAAGAGTGACTAATGCAGTTAAAATGTGATCAGAAGTAGAGGATAAGGTAGCCGAGTAACTTAAGATGATGGAGGGACATAGTTGGGATCAGATTAACAATGCGTGTGGTACTAGCAGTCGTGGGTCAGTTAAGAGGGTTTAGAGTGGCCAGGTCCATTGGTAACTTACAGTATAGAGGAGATGGAGAGGTAGTAGAGACATAAGTGAAGCAGATCCGTAGCTGTAACTAAGTGTGTCATGGGCTTATAACTAGCCAGGTCTGGTGATTGGTCAGTAAGAGGGGTAGGAGGTTCAAGGTCCCGATTGTAACCTTTACAGTCTAGAGGGATGGGAGATGAGACATAAGGTGAGAAGATCAGTAGCTGTAACTAAGTTGTCGTGAGTGGTTAAAACTAGTGGTTGTGAGGGTCAGTAAAGGAGGATGAAGTGTCCAGGTCCAGATTGATAACTTACAGGTCTACAGGAAGGATGAGGATGTAGACTAATTGGGTGAAGCAGATCCGTATCTGTAACTAGTTGTCAGTGGGTCGAAACTAGCAGGTCTGTGATTGGTCAGTAGGGGTTAGAAGTGGCAGGGTCTCAGATTGTAACCTTACAGTCTAGAGGAGATGGGGAGAGACATAAAGGTGAAGCAGTCAGTAGCTGAACTAAGTTGTCAGTGGGTATAAACTCGCAGGTTGGAGGGTCAGTAAGAGGTGGAGTGTAGGAGTGTCCAGGTCCCAGATTGTAACCTTACCAGTCTTAGAGGAGATGGGGATAGGAACATAAGGTGAAGCAGATCAGTAGCTTGATAATCATTAAAGCGCTGTATGGGTCAGTAAGGGATGAGTGTAGGTCAGCAACTTCAGTCTAGAGGGGTCGATAAGGTGATAAGAGATCAGACTGATACAGGGGTGTACTACAGTTGAGGGGTATAGTGAGAGTGTCCAGGTCAAAGTGTAACCTTTACAGTCTAGAGGAGAATGGGGATAGAGAGACATAAGGTGAAGCAGCCGATCAGTTCTGTAACAATAAGTGGCAGTGGTTATAACTAGTTCGGTCTGTAATGGGTAGTAGAGGGGTAGGAAGTGTCCAGGTCCAGAGGTAAACCCCCTTACAGTCTAGAGGAGATGGGATGAGCATAAGGTGAAGCAGATAATAGCTGGTAACTAAGTTGTCAGTGGGTAATAACTAGTCATTGTGTCGGAGGTCAGTAAGTAGAGGGTAGAGTGTCCAGGTCCAGATGTAAACCTACAGTCTAGAGGACGTGGGGATGGGCATAGGTGAAGCAGATTCAGTAGCTGTAACTAAGTGTGTTCAGTGGGTTATAAACTAGCGGTCTGTGATAGGTCAGTAAGAGGGGATAGAGTGTCCAGGTCCAGATTGCATACTTACAGTCTGAGGAGATGGGGATGAAGACATAAGGTGAAAGATCAGTAGCATTGTAACTAAGTTGTCAGTGGGATTAACTAGCGGGGTTGCTGAGGGGTCAGTAAGAGCGGGGTAAGAAGTGTCAGGTCCAGATTGTACCTTACAGTCTAGAGGAGGATGGCGATGAAACATAAGGTGAAGTCAGACAGAGCGTAACTAAGTGTCCAGTGGTTATAACTAGAGGTCGTGAGGAGCGTAGAGGGGTAGAAGTGTCCTAGGGTCCCAGCTGTAACCTACATCTAGAGGGATGGGGATGAAACATAAGTGAAATTGAACAGATCAGGTACGTGTACTAAGTGTGTAGGGGATTATACTGGCAGTCGCTGATGGGTCAGTAAGAGGGGTAGGAGTGTCCAGGCCAGATGAACCTTACAGTCTAGAGGAGATGGGGAATGAACAAAGGTGATATGAGCGATCAGTAGCTGTAAACTAAGTTGTCAGGCGTTATAACTAGAGGGTCTGTCATGGGTCAGTAGAGGGGTAGAAGTGTCCAGGTCACAGATGTACGAACAATCTAGAGGAGATGGGAATGAGACTTAAGGTAAGCGATCAGTAGAAGGTACTAAGTTGTCAGGGATATAACTAGCAAAGAGCTCTGTGATGGGGTCAGTGTGAAGAGGGGTAGGAGTGGCCAGGTCCAGATTGTAACTTACAATCTAGAGGAGATGGGGAGTGAGATATAAGGTGAAGCAGATCAGTAGCTGTAAACTAAGGTGTCAGGTTTAACTAGAGGGTCTGCTGATGGCGTAGTAAAGGGGGTAGTAGATGTCAGTGTCAGATTGTACCTTACAGATTCTAGAGAGATGGGGATGAGACATAGGTGAAAGATCAGATCGTGTAACTAAGCTTTTCAGTGGGTTATAACTATTGCGGTGTCTAATGGGTTAGTAAGAGGGGTGGAGAGTGTCCAGGTCCAGATGATAACCTTCTCAGTCTAGAGAGAGATGGATGAGACATAAGGTGAAGAAGATTCAGATATCTGTAACTAAGCTGTCAGGGTTTATACATATTTCGGTCTATGCATGGGTCAGTAAGAGGGGGTAGAGAGTGTCAGGTCCAGAAGTGTAAGCCTACATCTAGAGGAGATGGAGGATGACACTAAGGTAGAAGATCAGTACTGTAACTAGTTGTCAGTGGGTTATAACTATGGTCTGTGAGAGGGTCAGTAAGAGGGGTGGGTAGAAGTGGTCAGGTCCAGATGGTAACCTAACAGTATACGAGGGAGATGGGGGATGAGACATAAGGTGGACCACTCAGTAGCTGTAAATAAGTGTGTCAGTGGTATAAACTAGTCGGTCCATGTGGATGGGTCAGTTAAGAGGGCGGTGTAGGAAGTGTCAGGTCAGATTGTAACTAGCAGTCTAGAGGAGAGGGGATGATGAGAATAAGGTTGAAGAAGTACAGTAGCGTGTAACGAAGTTGTCTGTGGGTGTATAATAGTCGGTCTGTGATGGGTCAGTAAAGGGGGAGGAGTGTCCAGTCAGATTGTAAGTAAGGTCTAGAGGGAGATGGGACGAGACATAAGGTGAAGCGAGATCGTAGCATGTAAACTAAGTTGTCAGTGGGTTTCTAAACTAGGGGTTGTGATGGGTCAGTCAAGGGGAGAAGTGTCAGGTCAGTTGTAACCTTACAGTGAGAGGAGATGGGGGATGAATCAAAAGGTGAATCAGATTCAGTAAGCGTAACTAATTGTAGTGGGTGTTATAACTAGTCCGTCTGTGATAGGTCAGTAGAGAGGGGTAGGAGGGTCAGGTCAGATTGGTATTACCTTTTACCAGTCTAGAGGAGATGGGGAGTAGACAGTAAGGGAAGCAGATCAGTAGCAGTAACTAAGTTGTCAGTGGGTTATAACTAGTCGGTCCGTGATGGGTCAGTAGGAGAGGGGTGGTGTAGAGTGGTTCCAGGCCCAGATTGTAACCTTACATCTAGAGGAGATGGGGATGAGACATAAGGTGAAGCAGATCAGTAGCTGTACTGAGTTGTCAGTGGTATAAACTAGTCGGTCTGTGATGGGTCAGTAAGAGGGGTAGGAGGTTCCAGGCCAGATTGTAACCTTGCCTGAGAGGTAAGTTTTGAGGTTGCGTTTTGTGAAGATATGATAGTGATGGCTATTTGATTGTATAAACGACGAGGAAGAGAGTTCCAGAGCAGAGGGGCAGCAAAGAAAAATCCTGTATACGAGTGGGGAGGAGGGTGATATGAGAGTGCTAGGCTAGGGTGACATGGCTGCGTGGGGCCGGGAGGCATGTGAAGTTGTAGCAAGTAAATATAAGTTCCCGATACACCCTCTGTACCATTGTGAACACTATGCTTGGTCAGTGGGGGGCGCCATGTTAGTAAGAGAGGACTCTGATTGGTGTAATTTCGGATGGACATATTGGTCAATAAGGCACACGATGGTGGTGATGGGAGGAGCCTACAAAGTCCATCATTTCTTAGTCCCTTCCGCACAGTTTTATTGGTATGTGCATAGATATGTAAGATTGTAATAGTAAGGGTAATTCCCGGGTTGGGGGATTGGGTTGGGGAAATATATGGTGTGACAGTGTTCTCAGATGTGAATAAAGGAACATTGGCATTGATCTTTGTGAAACCTTGTCTGGATGTTATATGACCACCATAATGACTGAGCCTAACATACAGGGCCTTGTGTGTATAGTCTTCATGGTTTAATCCTACCAGGTCTGTGGAGGGGTGGGCATGGAGGAGAACGACATATGTTATATATAAAGTTGTCCCTGTAGGCACCCTTGTATCAAGGAGTCATTGGAAGCAGATTAATTAGGGAGGAGACTATACCCATATGGTTAATTAAATAGGACGACAGTATTGGAGCATTTTATACACAGACAACAATGCCATGAGAGGCAGGTTTGGCCCCTAATCCTAAATACTATTTGAGCACTGTTTATTACACATTATAACCAGATATTTATGGATAAGTATTGCTCTTTCTCTTTACCGTTCGTGGTAAAACATTGCTGCCTCCTCTCTGCTCAATGGAGCTTTAGGAGCTGAGCATGTTGTAGAGGAGGCAACAGCAGGGAAAACAGCCGCTTGATTGACTTCATGGAGAAAGAGTCAGCTCTCAGTCAGAATAGGAGCACATTATTCATTAAATATTAGGTTAGCCCAATACATATAAATGTTATGAATACTGGTGGGAATTAGGGCAGGTGGACTGCAAGTGACTGTTTTTTTGTTTGTTAAGGGTGGACATACCCCTTAAAGGAAAATATTTAAAATTTTATTTAAAATTTAAAAAAAAATTATATTTAAAGGGCATGCCCACCCTTTTTAAACAAACTTTCAGCCTCCTGACTAGATCCTCCCCAGCCACCAAAACCGCCATAAATATAATTTAAGAAAGTGAACCAGATCTTTACTTACCTTCCTTCTGTTCCGACCCCTGGCCGGCCCTTATTGTTGCAACACAACTGCAAGCAGGGGCCGGGGACCGGGCAGCCGCGCCGTGATTGGCGAGAGGACCAGCCATTCACGGACGCGGCGTGCCGGCTTCTCAGAATTGCCGGTGGGAGAGGGAAGGCTAAGTAGAGTTCTGGTCACTTTCTTAAAATTATGTTTTGCGGTGGGGGCGGAGGAACCTATTCTATACATGGGGCAAGGGGTTTTTATGCTAGGGGGAGGGATAGCAAAAATGGGAGGGAGGAGGGAGGGAGGGGGAGAAGGTGTGCAGTATTGCATGCCAACTTCATCCGGAGGCCAGGTTAGGAGGGCAGGTCTATATGGACTCTGCTATCCTCCTCGGGTGCCGGTTTCAGTTTTGGGACTTGGGGGGGACTACAGGAGAACCTATATGGAGAGGGATGTGAGGTAGGATTACTACACTACATGGTGGGGCCAGTAGTGGGGGATTTATAGGTTTGGGGGTGGACATTGCCCTTAATATTTAAATTGTCTATATCCTAATTTAGTGTTGTTCTAATGTTGGAAATTCATATTATTACTATAAATAGGACCTCAATTCGCTAAGAGTTGATGTGAGGGTTTAAAACAAAATTCTATACGCCTTTACTATCGAAAGGTAATTGGGAGAGAGATTTAAAGCGGGGTACACGTGACACGATCCTTTGTCCTGGCTGACTGGTCCGTTGGCCGAAAAACCCACCTGATCGACCAATACACTGAACTATCAGTCGATAGGGCTGAAATATTGCATTGGTGGGTACACAGATTAAATCAGATCTTGGATTTGTGATCCAGTGGGTAAAGCAAAACAAGAACGGAAAAAGGTTTCAGATTTATCTGGGAACGAGGGTTAGGGGCCATACACAAATTGATTTTTTTGTTTTTTTTAGATTCAATCACATGATCAAATTTGCCAAAAATTGATTCTCTTTAACTTGCGGTGATAAATTGCCCTATTGCTTTTTACTGAAAACACAAAGTTCTACTTTAATCAAGGTTTACAGGTCAAACGGCTTCCACTGTCAATATAGTTTTGATCTCTATACGGAGGAATGAATGAAAAAATAGAATCAGCACCTGGACAGCCATAATGAGAACGCGACCATAACACATTAGTCCTCTTTTGCTTTGGACCAGCCATTCATGTAAGAATACATAAAGAGATGAACAGTATAATAATAATATGAAGCATGTCTTTCCTAACACAAAATCTGAGTTTCTGTTTTGGCCATTAAACAGATTTAACAAAATCAACTGTAATTCCAGGTCATGGTTTTATATTGAGCAGAAATGTTGGCAAAGATATAAAGGGATCTAGTGTGAGTATTATTCCATTTACCGTCTCTCTAAACAAAGGGCCAAGAGGTCTGTGTATGGTTTTCAGTGGGCTTAGGACACCCCCAAAACGGACATATTACAATAACATACACAACCCGGAAGGTGGCAAAACAGGAATTCAATGTCGTTCTTGTGAACCTAGTTCAAGACCAAGTAAAGTAACAGTTTTGTACACAAACTACGGTCAAAATTTTCCTCAAGGATCTTAGATGATTTAAGTGGTGAAATTTAGGATTGTGACAACTAAATTCTGATGCCAAAACTTCTTTGTGTTCTGTGATGAATTTGTCAACAGAACGAAACCTGTTTTAAACTGGGTACAAACTAATCAATATACAATAGAATGATGTAGGTGGGGGGCGGCCGTGACCAATCTCTGAATAGAACCATGGGTAAAAGAGGTAGGTTTGTAAATCACAGTGGTTCCATATTGGACAACACGATCAGTCAAGGGAAACTGATGGCCGCGGCTACTGACAGTGATTTGTTCGCCCGACTTGCTAGCCAGTGGCGAACAGTTGGTTGGGACAAATCTCGTAGCCAGCCTTAAGTTCAAACATTCTCTAGTAAACATTGCAAACCTCCCCATATGGGCATTGCCAGTCCCAACTGCACATTTCACTTCTTATTACTAATTGACAGCTTAAATACATTTATTGGTTAAACTAATAAATTCAGAACATAAAGACTTTTCAGACAGCCCAGAATCCAGTGTCTGTGATCTGTGAATCTAACGCTGTTTGAAGTTCAGTAAAAGGAAAGAAGCAGTTGGTACTATGTACATGTTACTATGTTACTATTCGTTAAAGCTACGTTGGATGTATGTAGATGCAGGGGAAAATATTGGCCAAGCATCTATAAAAATTACATTTTTTTTTGAAGTTTTACATGTCAGATTTTTGGCAGAGTCAAGTTTGCAATCGGCAGCTGAAGTGCATTCGTTGGTCAGCATACGGTTAACACATTAAGGAAAACTCACAACAAACAGAAGACGTCTATTCATGCATTCAAAGATCCCGCTGGCTTTGGTGCGGTAACAGCAAAAAGCCTCAGCTACTGGATATTTTTTGTGTTGTTGTTGCTTTCAGACAGGCTGATCGGAAATTAAAGGAAAATGAATTGCTAAGGAAGCGTTAAGGACATTTCTTTCTTCCATGTTCAATTACTGTTAGTGGTCCCATGGATTAAATCTCTCTTATCTGAAGAAAGAGAAAAATAAAACATTAAGAAACAATACCACATTAGGAAATAGTGGATAAAATACTAACTTTACCAGAAAAACAGGCATGCACTTACAAGGCGTCGTTTAAATGGATTTTTCTTCTTCGTTTTCGTAAAAGATATGATTTTTCCAGTCCTGGTTTGAAATAGATTAGTTTTGTAAGCAATTTCTATGTAATATCCTTATAAACCCAAACCAAGCTTTATGGGACGTGAGAGGGAGGAGGATATTAGCCAGCAAAGGCAAAATGGAGATGTCACAGATATATATATTAGATCAAGTGACCTCCCAAAATTGTTCCATGTAGTGTTCCATTGGTACACAAAGACCAGCCGTCACATACATACAATATAATGCATATCTTCAGGTTTCAAATGCACTCATCCGCAACTATACCATGGTACTAATTAGGTGCCTCCAGGGTCACCACAGTCCCTTCTGCCCCCTTTTTTTTTTTCGTTTACTTGTGTTAATATTATGTTCAAATTTCGGAATATAATTCCGGGCCCACTGTGTCTTGATGAACCAACACTCTTTATTCAACGTTTCGAAGTCTCGCAGATGTCCTGATGAAGAGTCCTGCGAGACGTCGAAAACGTGAATATCAAGAGTGATTGGTTTTCACAGACAAACAGTTGTGCCCGGAAATTAATTCGAAATTTGAACAATAAGCATGATATTACATTAAGTAATACTTATACAGTACAGATGATCTGCGTGGGCCTGGTACACCACCCTGTGGTGGGGCACCTCTATTTATTAATGATATTATTACAGAGTAATGAGGTGATAACGCATACGTCCACCAAGTCCAACCTTTCACCCTTCATTTTTAACCCTACCTAACAGTGTAACAGAGGAAGACTAAAAAAAAATCTTAAAGGGAATGGGGGGGGGGGGAAGGAAATGGAATCCTTCGACTCAAATGGCAATCGGAAAGTATCCTGTACGCAGCCAGAACTACAGTATTGATTAATACCAGTAATTTCTCAATATTATATAGTATCCCTGTACCAACCAGAACTACAGTAAAATGTATTATACGAATTCTCAATATTATATAGATCCCTGTACCAACCAGAACAACAGTATAGTATTAATACCAGTAATTTCAACAATTATATAGTATCCTGTACCAACCAGAACTACAGTATAGTTATTAATACCAGTAATTCTAATTTATATAGTATCCCTGTACCAACCAGAATAATAGTATATGTATTAATACCAGAATTCTCAAATATATATAGATCCCTGTACCAACAGAACATACAGTTATTGTATATACCAGTAATTCTCAATATTATATAGTATCCCTGTACCAACCAGAAACTCAGTATATGTATTAATACCAGTAATTCTCAATAATTATATAGTATCCCTACCAACCGACTACTCAGTATATGTATAATACACAGTAATTCTCAATATTATAGAGTATCCCCGTACCCAACCAGAACTACAGTATATGTATTAATACCAGTAATTCTCAATATTATATAGTATCCCTGTACCAACCAGAACTACAGTATATGTATTAATCAAGTAATTCTCAATATTATATAGTATCCTGTACCAACCAGAACTACAGTATATGTAATAATACCAGTAATTCTCAAATTATATAGATCCCGTACCAACCAGAACTACAGAAATATGAATTAATACCAGTAATTCTCAATATTATATAGTATACCCGTACCAACCCGAACTCAGTATTGTATTATACCAGTAATTCTCAATATTATATAGTATCCCTGTACCAACCAGAACTACAGTATATGTATAATACCAGTAATTCTCAATAATTATAGTATCCTGTACCAACCAGAACTACAGTATATGTATAATACCAGTAATCTTAATATTATAAGTATTCCTGTTACCAACCAGAACACAGTAATGTTAATACCAGTAATTCTCAAATTATATAGTATCCTGTACCAACCAGAACTACAGTATATGTATTAATAACCAGTAATTCTCATATTATATGTATCCCTGTACCAACCAGAACTACAGTATATTGATTAAAAATACCAGTAATTCTCAATATTATATAGATCCCCGTACCAACCAGAACTACAGTATATGTTATATACCAGTAATTCTCATATTATATAGTATCCCGTACAACCAAAACTACAGTATATGGATTAATACCAGTAATTCCAATTAATAGTATCCCTGTACCAACCAAGAACTACAGTATATGTATTAATACCAGTAATTCTCAATATTATATAGTATCCCCTACCAACCAGAAACACAGTATATGTATTAATACCAGTAATTCTCAAATATTATATATATCCCTTACCAACCAGAAACTACGTATATGTATTAAGACCAGTAATTCTCAATATATATTTACTACTCCCTGTACCAACCAGAACTACAGTATATGTATTAATACCAGTATTCTCAATATATATAGTATCCCTGTACCAACCGAACTTACAGTATATGTATTAATACCAGTAATTCTCAATATATATAGTTCCCCGTACCAACCAGAACTACAGTATATGTATTAATACCAGTAATTCTCAATATTATATAGGACCTGTAACCAACACAGGACTACCAGTAATGTATTAATACCAGTAATTTCCAATATTATATATATCCCTGTACCAACCAGATCTCAGTATAGATTAATACCAGTAATTCCAATATTTGAAGAATCCTGTACCAACCAGAACACAGTATATGTATTAAAATACCAGTAATTCTCATTATATAGTATCCCATGTACCAACCAGAACTACAGTATATGTATTAATACCAGTAATTTCTCCATATTATATAGTATCCCTGTACCAACCAGAACTACAGATATGTATTAATACCAGTAATTCTCAATATTATATCGTATCCGTACCAAACCAGAACTACAGTATATGTATTAATACCAGTAATTCTCAATATTATATAGTATCCCGTACCAACCAGAACTACAGTATATGTATTATACACCAGTAATTCTTCAATATTATAGTATCCTGTACCAACCAGAACTACAGTAATGTATAATACCAGTAATTCTCAATATTATATAGTATCAGTACCAACCAGAACTACAGTATATGTATAATACCAGTAATTCTCAATATTATATAGAATCCTCCAATACCAAACAGAACTACAGTATAGTATTAATACCAGTAATTTCTAATATATATAGTATCCCTGTTACCAACCAGAACTACAGTATATGTATTAAACCAGTAATTCTCAATATTATATATATCCCTGTACCAACCAGAACTACAGTATATGTATAATACCAGTAATCTCAATATATCTAGTATCCCTGTACCAACCAGAATACAGTATATGTATTAATACCAGTAATTCTCAATATTTATAGTATCCCGTACCAACCAGAACTACAGTATATGTATTAATACCAGTAATTCTCAATATTATATAGTATCCTGTACCAACCAGACATACAGTATATGATTAATACCAGTATTCTCAATATTATATAGATCCCTGTACCAACCAGAACTAAAGTATAGTATTAATACCAGTAATTCTCAATATTATATAGATCCCGTACCAACCAGAACTACATATGTATACATCATACTTAATTCTCAATATATTTAGTATCCCTGTACCAACCAAACTACAGTATATGTATTAATACCAGTAATTCTCAATATTATATATAACCCTGTACCAACCAGAACTACAGTTATGTATTAATACCAGTAATTTTTAATTATATAGTATCCCTGTACCAACCAGAACTACAGTATATGTATTAATACCAGTTATTCTCAATATTATATAGTATCCCTGTACAACCAGAACTACAGTATATGTATTAATCCAGTAATTCTCAATATTATATAGATCCCTGTACCAACCAGAACTACAGGATATGTATTAATCCAGTAATTCTCAATATTATATAGTATCCCTGTACCAACCCAGAACTACATGATTATAATACCAGTAATTCTCAATATATTAAAGTATCCCCGTACCAACCAGAACTACAGTATATGTATTAATACCAGTAATTCTCAATATATATAGTATCCCGTACCAACCAGAACTACAGTATATGTATTAATCCAGTAATTCTCAATATATATATAGTATCCGTACCAACAGAACTACAGATATGTATTAATACCAGTAATTCTCAATATTATATAGAATCCCTCGTACCAACCAGAACTAAATATATAATCAATACAGTAATTCTCAATATTATTTAGTATCCTGTACCAACCAGAACTACAGTATATGTATTAATACCAGAATTCTCAATATTATATAATATCCCTGTACCAACCAGAAACTACAGTATGTGTTAATACCAGTAATTTTCAATATTATATAGTATCCCTGACCAACAGATATATGTATTAATACCAGTAATTCTCAATATTATATAGTATCCCTGTACCAACCAGAACTACAGTATATGTATTAATACCAGTCATTCTCAATATTTTTTAGTTTTAGAGACTTATCTAGCCCAACTCTGATATGACCAATTAGTAATTAGTACACACAGTACCTACTGTATAATAGACTAAACCCAACAGGTAAGATGGGTAGAAAATTGCAATGCAAGTAAAAATTTCTCCAAATAGGAGAATAATCAGTAAATAAAACCCCCAAAAGTCCTATATAAATATATACGGGTGCTGTGGGTTCAAGGTATCAACAGAACAAGGTAAATATCAAACTAAAGCAGAAAGAGAACCCACTAAACTCAGGGAAACCCCTGAGGCACTCACACGGGCATAAATGAAGGGAAATTGTAACCCCCCCAAAAAATACATATAGGGGAAAGTCGTATAGAATATGATGTATAACAAAAAACCTTCCAACAAAAAATGACTAGAAAAAGTGTGTAGTTTAATGAAAAAACAAATATCTAAACACCATAATTCCCACCATAAATATACCATATACAATATAAATATATATCTGGGCGTCCCCAGAAAAACGTTAAACCTACACTAAAAGAGTCTCCATGTAATAGCAGAGATAATAGTCTGAGATAAAGTGCGTGTGTAGATAGCAGAAAGGCGTGAGCAAGCAGCAAACGGGGGGAAAATGCATACAGGGCACATCCGCGCAACCTCCCCATCTCAGAGGTCAGGGTAACCCACAACGGCAAGCTGGAAGCAAAAAAGCAAAAGCGTATGAGGCAAACAGTTAGGTAAGTATATCTACCACAGATGAATCCTATGTATAACCCCGGACGCAGATGAACTTCCAGCGTTGGGATGCATCTGACTTTCGTTTCCCGAACACCGAGCCAGGATCCCTGACCTCAAGTAGACGCTTGTCCCAAACTAAACCAGTCACGCTCGTACCTCCGCTACCTGTTCATACCTGCTGCCTTGGATACTCCAAAAAAAACGACGTACGTTTCGGAGGGACACGCCCTCCTTATTCCGGGTCTAGTATAGAGTCCGTGCCATGCAGGCTAAATGTACAGCAAGCTCCTCCCTACTTTTCAAATTACCTCTACATGTCCAAATAGAGGGCACCAATAACCACACAGCTATGTATTAAGTACTAAATGGCAAATGGACAGTTATACAATGTAATAACAACACAATAAAAACTGTGGTTACACTTAAATAACAATACATTTTCCACATCCTTTAATTCAGCGATGGCTCACAAATCTTAATCAGCACGGATATATATTACAGGGTAACTGCTGACATTAAAGGTGGAGTTTATTACTATCACAGATAAAGTTTACAGGAAGCATTTGAACACTAGTTCCTCATTTAGCCCATTGGAAACTACGGAATTAATTTCAATTATCCAGCGGGCTTCCTTACGCAAAATGTGGTTGTCCCAATCTCCCCCTCGAGGGGGTCGCAGAACCTTCTCGATGCCCCAAGCTTTCAGATCATTGACATTAAGTAAAAAATTCTATTAGTATAGTGAGCCAATAACAGTATATGGCCACCTGAACCATCTATAAAATAACCAAATCCGTGGCTGCTTTTTTTGTGGTTTATTTTTTAAACACTGGGGATGAAATCTCCATGTAATATTGTTGGTTCAGTTGAAAAGTGGAAAGGATTTTGCATTTCTGGGAAGTTTAATTCCACATACGGCGTAAGCGATGGCACATGGTATTTTGTACTTGTAGGAATGCATGGAATTTACTGTTGCTATTTAAATACCAAAACTGTCAGAATTTGAGTGAGAGCTTCCAAAATGCTTTTCACTCAATGGATCGCTACTAAAAAAGGAAAATAATCATATTTAAAGTCATAAATTTGGTATTTTTTAAAGACTTTCAAAGATAACACCCAGGAAAACCTGTTCTTGACTAGAGATGAATGTCGGTTTCCAAATGAACCTGGTTTCTATTAGAACTGCTTGCTTAGAAATTTCACGGATCCAACGGAGTTTTCTAAAAATTTCAAAAATTCAAAACTTCGCAAATTCCCTTTGACCATCAAAAATTTAGAATAAAAATTTGAAACAGTCTATCGAAAATAAGAAAAATTAGGATTCAATTGGATTTTAAGAACTTTATTAGGTTCCGTTATCAGGACAAAACCCGTTTTGTTCATCTCTAGTCTTAACTGGTGAAGGTAAAAGGAAATAAGGGTCCTGGTTATAAAGGAGTGGTTAGTGCTGATACCAATCCTTTTGTTATTTTACAACGTTTCTGTAAACACAATGAAATCTCAATTAGTATCAGTATTTTATGACCACATTTCATGGTCCTGTCTTAAAATAACCCAATGCAAAATCCCTTGTGATATCTGTAATTTGCTTTTAGCTTCGCAGTCGTAAAATACCAAGACTGGTGTCATCTGACCAGCATAAGGAAGTAATAGATAAGAAGTAAGAGATGAGGAAGAATGGTTGCAATATAGTTCTACTGTCTTATTATAAAATCCACCTAAAGTAAGGGAGGAATGGGTCTTAATTGGGAATCTCCAACCAGCGGCCCTCCAGATGTTTGAAAATGACAAATCCAAAGGAATGATGGGAGTTGTCATTTTCAAAGATCAGGAGGGCCTCAGGTCGAGCATCTATGGTCTACATAATGGATGTCCAACCTGTGGCCCTCCAGATGTTTGAAAACTACAACTCCCAGCATTCCTTGGTTTCTTCTGCAATGGAGGAATGCTGGGAGTTTTAAAACATTTGGAGGGCCGCAGGTTGGACACCCTACTATACATTATTAATGCAATAAAATGTTAAGTGTTGACCGTGCTAATGTTCTGCAGCAACCAATCAGATGTTATTTAACTGAAGCAACCAAGTAAAAAGCTAACACCTGATTGAACCAACCCCATTATTTCCTGACATACAAACAGAAACTGCTGTTTTAATAATGCATCACTTGCTTTTCTAGTTGATTTCTTTACAGTAATACAGCATTATTAAGTTTTATTAAGTTTGAAGAAGAAAGAAAAGCTATTCAATCAGTTGCTTTGTAACCTTCTCTGCTAAGGAGAAGTGAGAAGGTGCTTGGATTGTTTATTTCTACCCTCCCAAACACCAACTTCCCATTTAAAATACCCAGGGTGAGGGCATAAAATGCAAAGTTTCCCCTAGTTACCTTGAAAAACTTACCATCACATACAATCGCACTCTGGTCAAGCCTTTTTCTTAAAACCAGAACTCCGAATTTACGAGCCGTTTGATAACCCTCAAATGTATCGTTTGATAACCCTCGAATCTAATGTTCATTTTTCACTAAGGAAGCGGAAGTTACCACGAAACGCGTCAGGCCACGCCCCCTCCCCTGGCGTTTCCCTCTTCAATGGGCTTATTGTGTTTATATATCTTCTTATCATTTTAATGCTACGAATAAATGTGAAGTTTTATAGTTTCATGCTGGTCTGAGGTGGATTCTACTTGGATGCTTCCCTCTGCTCCACACACTCCTTTACTTATAGTTCAATTTTCACTAACCCTCAAATGTAATGTTCATTTTCCACTAACCCTCAAATGTATCGTTCGATAACCCTCAAATGTAATGTTCGTTTTCAATAACTCTCAAATGTTTCGTTCGTTTTCACTAACCCTGTAATGTAGTATTATTATTTACAAATAAGCCTGAATTTAGTTGATGTATGAAGGCACCGCAGGCCACCCTAACTGAGTCTTCTCCATTAATCATCAGGACAGACTAAACTCATGCTAGAATTTGTTCCCTTTTGACCTGAGACAGAAGCAGCTCTGGTCCTGTACTTGCCTATGAACCGTTTAGAATTAGATCAAGCATAATTGCTTCTGTCACTGTGAACAAGTTCACTTTTCTATTGAAATAATATTGAATCCCCCATTTGGGGGGATGAATCAAATCTAGTTTTCCTTTATAACTTTTGCTTTTATTCCTTTTATTTTGCATCACCTATAGATGCCCATTGAGCTAGGAAACTGACATTAGAAAGAGTCCTCCAAATATATGTGAAAAAAACACGTGCTATATCTTTATTCTCTTGCGCACAACACAGCAACGTTTCTGGCAAAGTTGTGCCCTTTTTCAAGCTTAAAGGTTCGTACACACGTCCAATTCGGCAACGAGCAATGACCCCCGACCGAACGTAAACACAAATGTGCAATTCTTGGCCGAAACGCCCCTCGTCGCATGGATGTATCGGTGTCGGGGGTTGTTGCTTGCTGCATACATCGGACCTGTGTACGAGCCTTTAGTAAAGTGATCACATCTAGTGATTTATATAGGTTGTATCCCCTCCCCTAGGGGCGTATACCTATACAATCAATTAACACCAATTAACATCTGTGACATGTGCTTATATATAGTACAATAAATAGTCTCAATTTTAATAATCCCACTTTAAAAACAGTCAAATTCTGTAATAAAAGTTCTTATCGTTAAAAATCGTGCTAATTTTGCCCCAACCAATCAGATTTTAGCTTTCAAATGTTAAACAAGATCTGATTGGTTGGGGCAAAATTAGCACCATTTTTAATAATAAGAACTTTTGTTGAATCTCCCTGAAGAACTTTTATTGAATCTCCCTGAGTCTATAAAACGAATGATACATTTCAGACCCACTTAGTGAAATAGGAATGGCATGTTACAAATGGTAAACTTTAGGTTATTTGTCATTAGATAAGTAAAACTTTCAGATTCGTTGACTCAAATGGCTCTGTTGGGTTTCATGCAACAAATCATATTCAGATAACGTTATTGTATTCTTTATAATTGTGCTGTAATACTTTTTTTTGTAGAGTTTCTGAAATCAGTATTTCATTACAAGAGCATAGGATAATGGAAAAATATAAATATATAATATAAAAATATGGATTTAAACTATAATGTGGGGCAGAATGGCTGATGGAACAAAAGGTTGCACGTGATATTAATCTGCAGCTTCAAGTCAGATTTTATCTAACTGCAGTAACCTATTATAAAGCTAACATCTTATTGGTTACTGCACATTTTGTACCTCTTATTGCTTCAGCCCCTTAAAGGGTATGTACACTGGTAAATTTGTTTTTTTAAATTGTCCATTAGAGGAAACTACAATTCATCCCAACTATCACTGTACCGTTTATTTGCTGATCTTCCCCCTATTTCATTAGATATCCAATCTGAAACATCTTACATTTCAGCATTTCTGTAAGCAGTTTTGCTGTAGCTGGAATGGTTTGACAGTTGGTGTGCTGTATGCAGTATTGACAGTTGGTATGGGGGGAAAATAGTCAGGTCAGTGGTCAGAGCCTGAGCAAAAAAAGTACTGTATTGAAGGCATGCAGCAACACACACACCTCAGAGTAAGTGCTACTTACATGTATTTATTTCTAGATTAAGATGACGTAAAGTCATTTTTTCAGTATACATACACTTTAAACTTGTTAGCTCGCGGGTGATTTAATTTAAATCCAATAAAACACCAAAAAAAAGAATCTATTGTTAATATCAATGTCTGTTTCTATTTCAAAATAAATTAAGCAAGGACCAAGATGGAAGCAAATTATCAACACCTCATGCCTACGTTGGCACAAAGAGTATTAATGATATATAAAGCATCAAAAATTGGTCTGCCAATAAAAATGGTGTCTTACGATGCGAGTCTAAGCGGGGCCTTTGTCTGTACAGAACCATACCGTGAAATCAGTAAATGTCTTTGGTTCAGACATGGCGCCTTATTGCATTTTATTAGATTTTGCGGTAGGTTCCTTAAGGAAGAATGCTACTAATTTGCGTAAACGGTGCGTATTTAGCATATTTCACTGAATAGCGTTATACAGATGTGGCACTTTATTTTCCCAATTTCCTTCATAATAGGCCACAGTTAAAGTCGAGGGGGAAAAAAAAACATTTGATGTCTCTGCATTTTTCTAAATTAGACTTGAATCATTTCTTTAGAAATTCCATTTTTCTTTACCAGCTCTAATGAGATTCCTTGAACTACAATAGCAATTTATTTAGAAATTGCTACCATAACCTTATTAAACAAGATATATAAAGCATAGGGCAGATGTGATGTGGTTTCCATATTATTCCATACCATGTTTTAAAACCACCTAGTCATAAACCATGGCTATGCTTACAATGACAAAAGACGTATATTTTTACAACCTGTTATGTAGTTTGGTTTCCTTGTGTTTGCTTGTGATCATAGAGTGTTTCGAGTCAGTTTTAATTAAGCAAACCTACTGTGAAGGATAATTATGCTTTCACAATGTGTACAGGCTGATTACGCTACATTGTGTGGCTTTACATTTCAGGTTCTCGCCTACAAAAATGACCTTATAGGAAGATATTATCAGGAAAGAACTTCCCAAACACATAATAGGAAAGATTGGAACAACATGGGCTGTTCGGTGTCAAACCTCATTTTACTAAGCAGTCAAGTATTTTTTTCTATACGTATTAGACTGGCTCCTCCGTTGGAAACTCTAAATTTAAAGTAATAATGAAAAAAATATTCAGATGAGTGTACTGAAATGTCAGAAAATGCTGGTTTACACATTTGTTACTTTGGTGAACATATATAACTATCAAGTATAGATTATTATTCTGGGGGTTGACATGCCCTTTAAGGAAAGATACATTATTCCATCAAACCAACTATAAATCTATTTCTACTGATGAAAAAATATTTTTTGAGCTGGGTATAGACCATACAATAATTCTGCCTGACCGACCGTCATTTCAGTCTTTCGGTCAGTCGGGCCGAATTTTTATATTGTGGCTCCGACTGATCACCGACAGTTCCTTTGTCCGAATTGGATGAAAGCACGATTGGACGGGTCGAAAAACCACGACCAATGCAGTTCTCTATGGACCACGTGATCGGTCGCGGCTACTGTCGGACACGGGTGCTTTTGACGCAACCGACAGTCCTTCCTTCTGGCCGACCGGTCAGAAGCCTCGATCAGTTGGCCAGGAGGAAGAATTGTATGGTGTGTACCCACCTTTATGCAATATATCGGCACAAATACCCAAATTCAAGCAAAACCCACTCATTTTGTGGGGCCTGCACCATTTCCAAAACTTTCTGGAAATAGTGCAAATACCTTTAAGTTAAGTTTTACAATGTAGAGCAAAAGTTAATGTTTATTTGATCAGGGCATACAACCCCCGTAAAGAGTACTGCTTACCTTACCCCACTCCCATAATACGGTAACAGTTGCTCAAAAACCTTTAAGTTTATTGCATCGCTTCATTAAAAAATCTACTTGCATCTTAAGAATAGACTTGACAGGTGACATTGTGGTTGATAACAATTGTTGAAAACAACAATATATGCTTGCTTACTTGTCATGTAAGCAACAGTTTTTCTAGAGGGCAAACGTAAAAAATGTTACATGTTCCTTTAAAATCTGAGAAATAAGGAAAAAAGAGTGGGGATGGGAGTTTATTTCTTTATTTACATTTAGATGCAGAAGACGACCTAGAGGCTGAAAGGGGGGATCTAAAGAGGACATGGTTATGCAATTTCGTAAGAGAATGATGAAAACTTCTTTAAAGACCAAAACATCCAAAACCTAAAAATACTAATCTTTTATAGTGTTTGACTGGAAAATGTATTGTATATAAATGTATTGGTATATCTGTGGGATTCAGTTAGATCAACTGGACTGGTTCTCATTCATCCAGGTCATGGTATATCTGTGGTATTCAGTTAGATCAACTGGACTGATTTTCATTCATTCAGCTCATGGTATATCTGTGGTATTCAGTTAGATCAACTGGACTGATTCCATCTCAGTCCTCCAAGGTCAGTTATATCTGTGGGATTCAGTTAGATCAACTGGACTGGTTCTCATTCATCCAGGTCATGGTTATATCTGTGGGTTCAGTAGATCAACTGGACTGGTTTTCATTCATCCAGGTCATGGTATATCTGTGGATTCAGTTAGATCAACTGGACTGATTCTATTCATCCAGGTCATGGTATATATCTGTGGGATTCAGTTAGATCAACTGGACGGTTCTTCATTCATCCAGCGTCATGGTAGATCTGTGGGATTCAGTAGATCAACTGGACTGGTTTTCTAATTCATCCAGCTTCATGGTATATCTGTGGTGATTCAGTTAGATCAAATGGGACTGGTTCTCATTCATCCAGGTCATGTATATCTGTGGGTTCGTTAGATCAACTGGGAATGGTTCTCATTCATCCAGCTCATGGTATATCTGTGGGATTCAGTTAGATCAACTTGACTGATTCTCATTCATCCAGCTCATGGTATATCTGTGGGATTAGTTAGATCAACTGGACTGGTTCTCATTCATCCAGGTCATGGTATATCTGTGGTATTCAGTTATATCAACAATACTTGTTCTCATTCATCCAGGTCATGGTTTATCTGTGGTATTCAGTTATATCAACTGGACTGATTCTCATTCATCCAGTACATGGTTTATCTGTGGTATTCAGTTAGATCAACAAGATGTGTTCTCATTCATCCAGGTCATGGTATATCTGTGGTATTCAGTTAGATCAACAAGATGTGTGAACACTCTTGTTGATCGTACTGGAATACCCAGATAACATGGACCTGCATAAATGAGAACACATCTTGTTGATCTAACTGAATACCACAGATATACGCATGGACCTGGATGAATGAAAACACATCTTGTTGATCTAACTGAATACCACAGATAACCATGTACTGGTATGAAAGAATCAGTCCAGTTGATATAACTGAATACCACAGATATACCATGACCTGGATGAATGTAGAACAAGTATTGTTGATATAACTGAATACCACAGATATCCATAACCTGGATGAATGAGAACCAGTCCAGTTGATCTAACTAATCCCACAGATATACCATGAGCTGGATGAATGAGAATCAGTCAAGTTGATCTAACTGAATCCCACAGATATTACCATGAGCTGGAGAATGAGAACCAGTCCAGTTGATCTAACGAATCCCACAGATATACATGACCTGGATGAATGAGAACCAGTCCCATTTGATCTAACTGAATCCCACAGATATACCATGAGCTGGAGAATAGAAACCATGCCAGTTGATCTAACTGAATCCCACAGATTACCATGAGCTGGATGAATGAGAACCGTCCAGTTGATCTAACTGAATCCCACAGATATATACCATGACCTGGATGAATTAGAATCGTCCAGTTGATCTAACTGAATCCACAGATATACCATGACCTGGATGAATGAAACCAGTCCAGTTGATCTAACTGAATCCCACAGATATACCATGACCTGGATAATGAGAACCAGTCCAGTTGATCTAACTGAATCCCACAGATATACATGAGCTGAGAATGAGAATCAGTCCAGTTGATCTAACTGAATACCACAGATATACCACTGAGCTGAATGAATGAAAATCAGTCAGTTGATCTAACTAATACCACAGATATACCATGACCTGGATGAATACGAACCAGTCCAGTTGATCTAACTGAATCCCACGATATACCAATACATTTTATACAATACCATTTTCCAGTCAAACACTATAAAAGATTAGTATTTTTAGGTTTTGGAGTTTTTGGTCTTTAAAGAAGTTTTCCATCATTCTCTTACGAAATTGCATAACCATGTCCTCTTTAGATCCCCCCCTTTCAGCCTCTAGGTGTCTTCTGCATCTAAATGTAAATAAAGAAATAAACTCCCATCCCCACCTCTTTTTCCTTATTTCTCCAGATTTTAAAGGAACATGTAACATTTTTTACGTTTGCCCTCTAGAAAACTGTTGCTTACTGACAAGTAAGCAAGCATATATTGTTGTTTTCAACAATTGTTATCAACCACAATGTCACCTTCAAGTCTATTCTAAGATGCAAGTAGATTTTTTTAATGAAGCGATGCATAACTTAAAGGTTTTTGAGCAACTGTTCCCGTATTATGGGAGTGGGGTAAGGTACCTGAGGAAGGGGGACACACCCCGAAACCGTTGTGCACGCATGTCACTAATAAACGTATAAGAAAGAGCAAGGTCTACAGAGTGCGTTCTTCAACATAATCATTGCTAAAGGTAAGCAGTACTCTTTACGGGGTTTTATTGCCGATCAATAAACATTAACTTTTGCTCTACATTGTAAACTTAACTTAAAGGTATTTGCACTATTTCCAGAAAGTTTTGGAAATGGTGCAGGCCCCACAAAAGAGTGGGTTTTGTTGCTGAATTTGGGTATTTGTGCCGAATATTGCATAAATGTGGGTACACACCATACAATTCTTCCTCCTGGCCAACTGATCGAGGCTTCTGACCGTCGGCCAGAAGGAAGACTGTTGTTGCGTCAAAAGCACCCGTGTCCGACAGTAGCCGCGACCGATCGCGTGGGTCCATAAGGACTGCATTGGTCGTGGTTTTTCGACCCGTCAAATCTGCTTTCATCCAATTCGGACAAGGAACTGTCGGTGATCAGTTCGGAGCCACAATATAAAAATTCGGCCCCGACTGACCAAAAGACTGAAATGACGGTCGGTCAGGCAAATATTGTATGGTCTATACCCAGCTCAAAAAAATTTTTCTCAGTAAAGAAATAGATTATAGTTGGGTTTTGGGAATAATGTATCTTTCCTTAAAGGGCATGTCAACCCCCAGAATAATAATCTATACTTACCTTCTCCAACCCTCCAACCCTTTAGATTGTTATACTGTAGTAATTTACCTCCCGCCGGCCCCTGAAGCCCATAATATTTATCTTTCCCCACTGTGTTTCTCCTCCCTGGTCCTTGTCTTCTCAGGGAGATAAGTATCCATAACAATAAGGTAAGTATAGATTTTTATTCTGGGGGTAGACATGCCATTTAAGTTAATAGTTATATATGTTCACCAAAGTAACAAATGTGTAAACCAGCATTTTCTGACATTTCAGTACACTCATCTGAATATTTTTTTCATTATTACTTTAAATTTAGAGTTTCCAACGGAGGAGCCAGTCTAATACGTATAGAAAAAAATACTTGACTGCTTAGTAAAATGAGGTTTGACACCGAACAGCCCATGTTGTCCAATCTTTCCTATTATGTGTTTGGGAAGTTCTTTCCTGATAAATCTTCCTATAGGGTCATTTTTTGTAGGGCGATAACCTGAAATGTAAACCACACATGTGCGTAATCAGCCTGTACACATTGTGAAGCATAATTATCCTTCACGTAGGTTTGCTTATTAAAACTGACTCGAAAACCTCTATGATCACAAGCAAACACAAGGAAACCAAACTACATAACAGTTGTTAAATATACGTCTTTTTGTCATTGGTAAGCATAGCCATGGTTTATGACTAGGTGGTTTTAAAACATGGTATGGAATAATATGGAAACCACATCAACATCTGCCCTATGCTTTTATATCTTGTTTAATAACGGTTAGTGGTAGCAATTTCAAATAATTGCTATTGTAGTTCAGGAATCTCATTAGAGCTGGTAAAGAAAAATGGATTTCTAAAGAAATGATCAAGTCTAATTTGAAAATGCAGAGACATCAAATGTTTTTTTTTCCCCTCGACTTTAACTGTGGCCTATTATGAAGGAAATTGGGAAAATAAAGTGCCACATCTGTTAAACGCTATTCAGTGAAATATGCTAAATACGCACCGTTTACGCAAATTATAGCATTCTTCCTTAAGGAACATACCGCAAAAATCTAATAAAATGCAATAGGGCGCCATGTCGAACAAAGACATTTACTGATTTCACGGTAGGTTCTGTACAGACAAAGGCCCCGCTTAGACTCGCATCGTAAGACACCATTTTTATTGGCAGACCAATTTTTGATGCTTTATATATCATTAATCTCTTTGTGCCAACGTAGGCATGAGGGTTTGATAATTGCTTCCATCTTGGTCCTTGCTTAATTTATTTTGAAATAGAACAGACATTGATATTAACAATAGATTTTTTTTTTGGTGTTTTATTGGATTTAAATTAAATCACCGCGAGCCCTAACAAGTTTAAAGTGTATGTATACTGAAAAAATGACTTTACGTCATCTTAATCTAGAAATAAATACTTGTAAGTAGCACTTACTCGAGGTGTGTGTGTTTGCGCATGCCTTCATACAGTACTTTTTTGCTCAGCTCTGACCACTGGACCTGACTTTTTTCCCCCCATACCAACTGTTCAATACTGCATACAGCACACCACACTGTCAAACCATTCCAGCTACAGCAAAACTGCTTACAGAAATGCTGAAATGTAAGATGTTTCCAGATTGGATCTATGAAATAGGGGAAGATCAGCAAATAAACGGTACAGTGATAGTTGGGATGAATTGTAGTTTCCTCTAATGGACAATTTAAAAAAACAAATTTACCAGTGTACATACCTTTAAGGGGCTAAGCAATAAAGAGGTACAAAATGTGCAGTAACCATAAGATGTTAGCTTTATAATAGGTTACTGCAGTTAGATAAAATCTGACTTGAAGCTGCAGATAATATCACGTGCACCTTTTGTTCCATCAGCCATTCTGCGCCCCACATATAGTTTAAATCCATATTTTTATATTATATATTTATATTTTTCCATTATCCTATGCTCTTGTAATGAAATACTGATTTCAGAAACTCTACAAAAAAAGTATTACAGCACAATTTAAAGAATACAATAACGTTATCTGAATATGATTTGTTGCATGAAACCCACAGAGCCATTTGAGGTCAACGAATCTGAAAGTTTTACTTATCTAATGACCATAACCCTAAAGTTTACCATTTGTAACATGCCTTCCTATTTCACTAGTGGGTCTGAAATGTATCATTCGTTTTATAGACTCAGGGAGATTCAATAAAAGTTCTCAGGGATTCAACAAAAGTTCTTATTATTAAAATGGTGCTAATTTTGCCCCAACCAATCAGATCTTGTTTAACATTTGAAAGCTAAAATCTGATGTTGGGGCAAAATTAGCACGATTTTAACGATAAGAACTTTTATTACAAATTTGATGTTTTAAAGTGGGATTTTAAAAATTGAGACTATTATTGTAACTATATATAAGCCATGTCACAGATGTTAATTGTGTTAATTGATTGATAGGTTACGACTCCCCTAGGGGAGGGGATAACAACCTATATAATCACTAGATGTGATCATTTACTAAAGGCTCGTACACAGGTCCGATGTAGCAACCAGCAAACAACCCCCGACAACCGAACATCCATGCGACAGGGCGTTCGGCCAAGAATTGCACATTTGTGTATACTTTCGGTCGGGGGTCATTGCTCGTTGCCGAATTGGACGTGTGTACGAACCTTTAAAGCTTGAAAAAGGGCACAACTTTGCCAGAAACGTTGCTGTGTTGTGCGCAAGAGAATAAAGATTAGCACATGTTTTTTTCACATATATTGGAGGACTCTTTCTAATGCAGTTTCCTAGCTCAAGGGGCATCTATAGTTGATGCAAAATAAAGGAATAAAAGTCAAAGTTATAAGGAAAACTAGATTTGATTCATCCCCCCAAATGGGGGATTCTATATTATTTCAATAGAAAAGTGAACTTGTTCACAGTGCAGAAGCAATTATGCTTGATCTAATTGCTAACGGTTCAAGAGGCAAGTACAGGACAAGAGCTGCTTCTGTCTCTGGTCAAAGGGAACAATTCTAGCATGAGTTTTAGTCCTGTCGAGAATTAATGGAGAACGACTCAGTTAGGGTGGCCTGCGGTGGCCTTCATACTCAACTAATTCAGGCTTATTTGAAATAATAATACTACATTACAGGGTTATTGAAACGAACGAAACTATTGAGAGTTATTGAACACAACATTACATTTGAGGGTTATCGAACGATACATTTGAGGGTTAGTGGAAATGAACATTACATTTGAGGGTTATGAAAATTGAACTATAAGTAAGGGTGGTGTGGAGCAGAGGGAGCATCCAAGTAAGAATCCACCTCAGACCAGCTATGAAACTAAAAACTTCACATTTATTCGTAGCATAAAATGATAAGAAATATAATAAACACAATAGCCCATGAGAGGGAGACGCCAGGGGGGGGCGTGGCCTGACGCGTTTCGTGGTAACTTCCGCTTCCTTAGTGAAAAAATGACATTGATTCGAGGGTTATCAAACGATACATTTGAGGGTTATCAACGGTCTCGTAAATCTGGAGTTCTGGCTTTAAGAAAGGCTTGACACAGAGTGCGATTTGAGTGATGGTAAGTTTTTCAAGGTAACTAGGGAAACTTTGCATTTTATGCCCTCACATGGGTATTTAAAATGGGAAGTTGTGTTTGGGAGGTAGAAATAACACTCCAAGCACCTTCTCACTTCTCCTTAGCAGAGAAAGGTTACAAAGCAACTGATTAATAGCTTTCTTTCTTCTTCAAACTTAATAAACTTAATAATGCTGTATTACTGTAAAGAATCAACTAGAAAAGCAAGTGATGCTTTAAAACAACAGTTTCTGTTTGTATGTCGAGAATAATGGGGTTGGTTTCAATCAGGTGTTAGCTTTTTTACTGGTTGCTTCAGTTAATAACATCTGGATTGGTTGCTGCGAACATTTAGCACGGTCAACACTTAACTTTATTGCATTAATAATGTATATTAGGGTGTCCAACTGCGCCCTCCAATGTTTAAACTCCCAGCATTCCTCCATTGCAGAATAAACCAAGGAATGCTGGGAGTTGTGTTTTCAAACATCTGGAGGGCCACAGGTGGACATCCATTATGTAAGACCATAGATGCTCGACGCTGAGGCCCTCCTGATCTTTGAAAATGACAACTCCCATCATTCCTTTGGATTTGTCATTTTCAACATCTGGAGGGCCGCTGGTTGGAGATTCCCATTAGACCCATTCCTCCCTTACTTTGGGGATTTTATAATAAGACATAGAACTATATTGCAACCATTCTTCCTCATCTCTTACTTCTTATCTATTACTTCCGTTATGCTGTCAGATGACACCATCTTGGTTTAAATTTTACGACTGCGAAGCTAAAAGCAATTACAGATATCAACACAGGGATTTTGCATTGGGTTTTGATTTTAAGACAGGACCATGAAATGTGGTCATAAATACTGATACTAATGAGATTTCATTGTGTTTACAGAAACGTTGTAAATAACAAAAAGGATTGGTATCAGCACTACCACTCCTTTATAACCAGGACCCTTATTTCCTTTTACTCCTTCACCAGTTAAGACTAGAGATGAACAAACGGGTTTTGTCCTGATAACGGAACCTATAAAGTTCTTAAATCCATTAATCCTATTTTCCTTATTTTCGATAGACGTTTTCAAATTTTATTCTAAATTTTTTGATGGTCAAAGGAATTTGCGAATTTTAATTTTGAAATTTTTAGAAAACTCGTTGGATCATCCGTGAAATTTCTAAGCAGCATTTCTATAGAACACCAGGTTCATTTGGAAACCGACATTCATCTCTCAGTCAAGAACAGGTTTTCCTGGGTGTTTATCTTTGAAAGTCTTTAAAATACCAAATTTATGACTTTAAATATGATTATTTCCTTTTTTTTAGTAGCGATCCATTGAGTGAAAAGCATTTTGGAAGCTCTCACTCAAATCTGACAGTTTTGATTTAATAGCAACAGTAAATTCCATGCATTCCTACAAGTACAAATAACCATGTTGCCATCGGCTTACGCCGTATGTGGAATTAAACTTCCACAGAAATGCAAATCCTTTCCACTTTTCAACTGAACCAACAATATTACATGGAGATTTCATCCCAGTGTTTAAAAAATAAACCACAAAAAAAAGCAGCCACGGATTTGGTTTTTTATAGATGGTTCAGGTGGCCATATACTGTTATTGGCTCACTATACTAATAGAATTTTTTACTTAATGTCAATGATCTGAAAGCTTGGGGGCATCGAGAAGGTTCTGCGACCCCCTCGAGGGGGAGATTGGACAACCACATTTTGCGTAAGGAAGCCCGCTGGATAATTGAAATTAATTCCGTAGTTTCCAATGGGCTAAATGAGGAACTAGTGTTCAATGCTTCCTGTAAACTTTATCTGTGATAGAATAAACTCCACCTTTATGTCAGCAGTTACCTGTAATATATATCCGTGCTGATTAATATTTGTGAGCCATCGCTGAATTAAGGATGTGGAAAATGTATTGTTATTTAAGTGGTAAACCATATTTTTTAATTGTGTTGTTTATTACATTGTATGACTGTCCCATTTGGCCATTTAGTAACTTATACATAGCTTGTGTGGTTAATGGTGCCCTCTATTTATTGGAACATAGTAGAGGTAATTTGAAAAGTAGGAGGAGCTTGCTGTACAGTTTAGCTCATGAGCACGACTCTATACTAGACCCGGAAGAAGGGGCGTGTCCCCTCCGAACAAACGTACGTCGTTTTTGCTTTTTGGAGTATCAAGGCAGCGGGTATGAACAAGGTAGCGGAGGTACGAGCGTGACTGGTGTGAGTTTGGGCAAGCGTCTACTTGAGGTCAGGATCTCTGGTCGGTGTTCGGGAAACGAAGTCGATGCATCCACGCTGGAAGTTCATCTGCGTGCCGGGGGTTATACATAGGATTCATCCTGTGTAGATATACTTACCTACTGTTTTCCGCATACGCTTTTGCTTTTTGCTTCCAGCTTGCCTTGGTGGTTACCCTGACCTCTGAGATGGGGAGGAGGTTGCGCGGATGTTGCCCTGTAAGTGCATTTCCCCCCCTTTCTGCTTGCTCACGCCTTTTCTGCTATCTACAAACGCACTTTATCTATACTATTATCTCTGCTATTACATGGAGACTCTTTTAGTGGTAGGTTTAACGTTTTTCTGGGGGAACGCCCAGTATCATATTTTATGTAATATGGTAATTGTATGGTGAATTATGGTGTTTAGATAATTTTTTTTCATTAAACTACACACCTTTTTCTAGTCATTTTTTGTTGAAGGTTTTTGTGATACATCATATTCTTACGACTTTCCCTAATGTATTTTTGTGGGGGGTTACAATTTCCCTTCATTTATGCCCGTGTGAGAGGCCTCAGGGGTTTCCCTGAGTTTTTAGTGGTGTTCGTCTTCTTCTGCTTTTAGTTTTCAGTTCTATTTGATATTTACCTGTTTCTGTTGATACCTTGAACCCACATCAACCCTGTATATATTTATCTATGACTTTTGGGGGTTTATACTGATATTTCATTCTCCTATTGAAGAAATTTTTACTTGCATGGGCACTTTTCTCTACCCTCTTACCTGTTTTGGGTTTAGTCTATTAGATACAGTGGTTATGTGGTGTATAATTTACTAATTGGTCTATCAAGTATGGCTAGAAGTCCTCTCAACACTAAAACATATTGAGAATGACTGAGTATTATACATATACTTGTAGTTTCTGGTTGGGGTACAGGGATAACATATAATATTTGAGAATTACTGGTTAATTAATACCATCTAGTGTATCATTTATGCAGGTCATGGTATATCTGTGGTATTCAGTTAGATCAACTGGACAGGTTCTCATTCATCCAGTTCATGGTATATCTGTGGTATTCAGTTAGATCAACTGGACAGGTTCTCATTCATCCAGGACATTGTATATCCATGGAAATGTGGAGTCCCTGTCCAGTTGATCTAACTGAATACCACAGTATACCATGAACTGGATGAATGAGAAACCTGTCAGTTGATCTAACTGAATACCAAAGATATACATGACCTGCATAAATGAGAACCATCTTGTTGATCTAACTGAATACCACAGATATACCATGACCTGCATAAATGAGAACACATCTTGTTGATCTAACTGAATACCACAGATATACCATGACCTGCATAAATGAGAACACATCTTGTTGATCTAACTGAATACCACAGATATACCATGACCTGGATGAATGAAAACACATCTTGTGATCTAACTGAATACCACAGATAAACCATGTACTGATGAAAGAATCAGTCCCAGTTGATATACTGAATACCACAGATATACCATGACCTGGATGATGAGAACAAGTATTGTTTGATATAACTGAATACCACAGATATCCATAACCTGGATGAATGAGACCAGTCCAGTTGATCTAACTAATCCCACAGATATACCATGAGCTGGATGAAAGAATCAGTCAAGTTGATCTAACTGAATCCCACAGATATACCATGAGCTGGGAATGAGAACCATCAGTTGATCTAACGAATCCCACAGATATACATGACCTGGATGAATGAGAACCAGTCCCAGTTGATCTAACTGAATCCCACAGATATACCATGAGCTGGAGAATAGAAAACCAGTCCAGTTGATCTAACTGAATCCCACAGATTACCATGAGCTGGATGAATGAAAACCGTCCAGTTGATCCTAACTGAATCCCACAATATACCATGACCTGGATGAATTAGAATCGTCCAGTTGATCTAACTGAATCCACAGATATACCATGACCTGGATGAATGAAACCAGTCCAGTTGATCTAACTGAATCCCACAGATATACCATGACCTGGATAATGAGAACCAGTCCAGTTGATCTAACTGAATCCCACAGATATACCATGAGCTGAGAATGAGAATCAGTCCAGTTGATCTAACTGAATACCACAGATATACCATGAGCTGAATGAATGAAAATCAGTCCAGTTGATCTAACTAATACCACAGATATACCATGACCTGGATGAATAGAACCAGTCCAGTTGATCTAACTGAATCCCACGATATACCAATACATTTATATACATACCATTTTCCAGTCAAACACTATAAAAGATTAGTATTTTAGGTTTTGGAGTTTTTGGTCTTTAAAGAAGTTTTCCATCATTCTCTTACGAAATTGCATAACCATGTCCTCTTTAGATCCCCCCTTTCAGCCTCTAGGGTGTCTTCTGCATCTAAATGTAAATAAGAAATAAACTCCCATCCCCACTCTTTTTCCTTATTTCTCAGATTTTAAAGGAACATGTAACATTTTTTACGTTTGCCCTCTAGAAAACTGTTGCTTACTGACAAGTAAGCAAGCATATATTGTTGTTTTCAACAATTGTTATCAACCACAATGTCACCTTCAAGTCTATTCTAAGATGCAAGTAGATTTTTTTAATGAAGCGATGCATAACTTAAAGGTTTTTGAGCAACTGTTCCCGTATTATGGGAGTGGGGTAAGGTACCTGAGGAAGGGGGACACACCCCGAAACCGTTGTGCACGCATGTCACTAATAAACGTATAAGAAAGAGCAAGGTCTACAGAGTGCGTTCTTCAACATAATCATTGCTAAAGGTAAGCAGTACTCTTTACGGGGTTGTTATCCGATCAATAAACATTAACTTTTGCTCTACATTGTAAACTTAACTTAAAGGTATTTGCACTATTTCCAGAAAGTTTTGGAAATGGTGCAGGCCCCACAAAAGAGTGGGTTTTGTTGCTTGAATTTGGGTATTGTGCCGAATATTGCATAAATGTGGGTACACACCATACAATTCTTCCTCCTGGCCAACTGATCGAGGCTTCTGACCGGTCGGCCAGAAGGAAGACTGTTGTTGCGTCCAAAAGCACCCGTGTCCGACAGTAGCCGCGACCGATCGCGTGGGTCCATAAGGACTGCATTGGTCGTGGTTTTTCGACCCGTCAATCTGCTTTCATCCAATTCGGACAAGGAACTGTCGGTGATCAGTCGGAGCCACAATATAAAATTCGGCCCCGACTGACCAAAGACTGAAATGACGGTCGGTCAGGCAAATATTGTATGGTCTATACCCAGCTCAAAAAAATTTTTCTCAGTAAAAAATAGATTATAGTTGGGTTGGAATAATGTATCTTCCTAAAGGGGCATGTCGACCCCCAGAATAATAACTATACTTACCTTCTCCAACCCTCCACCCTTAGATGTTATACTGTAGTAATTTACCCCGCGGCCCCTGATCCATATATTTACTTCCCCCTGTTTTTCTCCTCCCTGGTCCTTGTCTTCTCAGGAGATAAGTATCCATAACAATAAGGTAAGTATCGATTTTATTCTGGGGGTAGACATGCCATTTAAGTTAATAGTTTATATATGTTCACCAAAGTAACACAATGTGTAAACCACATTTTCTGACATTTCAGTACACTCATCTGAATATTTTTTTCATTATTACTTTAAATTTAGAGTTTCCAACGGAGGAGCCAGTCTAATACGTATAGAAAAAAATACTTGACTGCTTAGTAAAATGAGGTTTGACACCGAACAGCCCATGTTGTTCCAATCTTTCCTATTATGTGTTTGGGAAGTTCTTCCTGATAAATCTTCCTATAGGGTCATTTTTTGTAGGGCGATAACCTGAAATGTAAAGCCACACATGTGCGTAATCAGCCTGTACACATTTGAAGCATAATTATCCTTCACGTAGGTTTGCTTATTAAAACTGACTCGAAACACTCTATGATCACAAGCAAACACAAGGAAACCAAACTACATAACATGTTGTTAAATATACGTCTTTTTGTCATTGGTAAGCATAGCCATGGTTTATGACTAGGTGGTTTTTAAAACATGGTATGGAATAATATGGAAACACATCACATCTGCCCTATGCTTTTATATCTTGTTTAATAAGGTTAGGGTACAATTTCAAATAATTGCTATTGTAGTTCAGGAATCTCATTAGAGCTGGTAAAGAAAAATGGATTTCTAAAGAAATGATTCAAGTCTAATTTGAAAATGCAGAGACATCAAATGTTTTTTTTTCCCCTCGACTTTAACTGTGGCCTATTATGAAGGAAATTGGGAAAATAAAGTGCCACATCTGTATAACGCTATTCAGTGAAATATGCTAAATACGCACCGTTTACGCAAATTATAGCATTCTTCCTTAAGGAACATACCGCAAAATCTAATAAAATGCAATAGGGCGCCATGTCGAACAAAGACATTTACTGATTTCACGGTATGGTTCTGTACAGACAAAGGCCCCGCTTAGACTCGCATCGTAAGACACCATTTTTATTGGCAGACCAATTTTTGATGCTTTATATATCATTAATCTCTTTGTGCCAACGTAGGCATGAGTGGTTTGATAATTGCTTCCATCTTGGTCCTTGCTTAATTTATTTTGAAATAGAACAGACATTGATATTAACAATAGATTTTTTTTTTGTGTTTTATTGGATTTAAATTAAATCACCGCGAGCCCTAACAAGTTAAAGTGTATGTATACTGAAAAAATGACTTTACGTCATCTTAATCTAGAAATAAATACTTGTAAGTAGCACTTACTCGAGGTGTGTGTGTTTGCTGCATGCCTTCAATACAGTACTTTTTTGCTCAGCTCTGACCACTGACCTGACTTTTTTCCCCCCATACCAACTGTTCAATACTGCATACAGCACACCACACTGTCAAACCATTCCAGCTACAGCAAAACTGCTTACAGAAATGCTGAAATGTAAGATGTTTCAGATTGGATCCTAATGAAATAGGGGGAAGATCAGCAAATAAACGGTACAGTGATAGTTGGGATGAATTGTAGTTTCCTCTAATGGACAATTTAAAAAAACAAATTTACCAGTGTACATACCTTTAAGGGGCTAAGCAATAAAGAGGTACCAAAATGTGCAGTACCAATAAGATGTTAGCTTTATAATAGGTTACTGCAGTTAGATAAAATCTGACTTGAAGCTGCAGATAATATCACGTGCAACCTTTTGTTCCATCAGCCATTCTGCGCCCACATATAGTTTAAATCCATATTTTTATATTATATATTTATATTTTTCCATTATCCTATGCTCTTGTAATGAAATACTGATTTCAGAAACTCTACAAAAAAAGTATTACAGCACAATTTAAAGAATACAATAACGTTATCTGAATATGATTTGTTGCATGAAACCCACAGAGCCATTTGAGGTCAACGAATCTGAAAGTTTTACTTATCTAATGACATAACCTAAAGTTTACCATTTGTAACATGCCTTCCTATTTCACTAGTGGGTCTGAAATGTATCATTCGTTTTATAGACTCAGGGAGATTCAATAAAAGTTTCTCAGGGAGATTCAACAAAAGTTCTTATTATTAAAATGGTGCTAATTTTGCCCCAACCAATCAGATCTTGTTTAACATTTGAAAGCTAAAATCTGATTGTTGGGGCAAAATTAGCACGATTTTAACGATAAGAACTTTTATTACAAATTTGACTGTTTTAAAGTGGGATTTTAAAATTGAGACTATTTATTGTAACTATATATAAGCAATGTCACAGATGTTAATTGTGTTAATTGATTGTATAGGTATACGCTCCCTAGGGGAGGGGATACAACCTATATATCACTAGATGTGATCATTTACTAAAGGCTCGTACACAGGTCCGATGTATGCAACAGCAAACAACCCCGACAACGAACATCCATGCGACGAGGGCGTTCGGCCAAGAATTGCACATTTGTGTATACTTTCGGTCGGGGGTCATTGCTCGTTGCCGAATTGGACGTGTGTACGAACCTTTAAGCTTGAAAAAGGGCACAACTTTGCCAAGAACGTTGCTGTGTTGTGCGCAAGAGAATAAAGATATAGCACATGTTTTTTTCACATATATTGGGAGGACTCTTTCTAATGTCAGTTTCCTAGCTCAAGGGGCATCTATAGGTTGATGCAAAATAAAGGAATAAAAGCAAAAGTTATAAAGGAAAACTAGATTTGATTCATCCCCCCAAATGGGGGATTCTATATTATTTCAATAGAAAAGTGAACTTGTTCACAGTGACAGAAGCAATTATGCTTGATCTAATTCTAACGGTTCAAGAGGCAAGTACAGGACAAGAGCTGCTTCTGTCTCAGTCAAAAGGGAACAATTCTAGCATGAGTTTTAGTCCTGTCGAGAATTAATGGAGAAGACTCAGTTAGGTGTGGCCTGCGGTGCCTTCATACATCAACTAATTCAGGCTTATTTAAATAATAATCTACATTACAGGGTTATTGAAACGAACGAAACTTTGAGAGTTATTGAAACAACATTACATTTGAGGGTTATCGAACGATACATTTGAGGGTTAGTGGAAATGAACATTACATTTGAGGGTTATTGAAAATTGAACTATAAGTAAGGGTGTGTGGAGCAGAGGGAAGCATCCAAGTAGAATCCACCTCAGACCAGCTATGAAACTATAAAACTTCACATTTATTCGTAGCATTAAAATGATAAGAAGATATAATAAACACAATAGCCCATGGAGGGAGACGCCAGGGTGAGGGGCGTGGCCTACGCGTTTCGTGGTAACTTCCGCTTCCTTAGTGAAAAAAATGAACATTGATTCGAGGGTTATCAAACGATAACATTTGAGGGTTATCAAACGGTCTCGTAAATTGGAGTTCTGGCTTTAAGAAAGGCTTGACACAGAGTGCGATTGTAGTGATGGTAAGTTTTCAAGGTAACTAGGGAAACTTTGCATTTTATGCCCTCACCACTGGGTATTTAAAATGGAAGTTGTGTTTGGGAGGTAGAAATAACACTCCAAGCACCTTCTCACTTCTCCTTAGCAGAGAAGAAGGTTACAAAGCAACTGATTAATAGCTTTCTTTCTTCTTCAACTTAATAAACTTAATAATGCTGTATTACTGTAAAGAAATCAACTAGAAAAGCAAGTGATGCATTATAAAACAACAGTTCTGTTTGTATGTCGAGAATAATGGGTTGGTTTCAATCAGTGTTAGCTTTTTACTTGGTTGCTTCAGTTAAATACATCTGGATTGGTTGCTGCAGAACATTAGCACGGTCAACACTTAACATTTTTGCATTAATAATGTATATTAGGTGTCCAACTGCGCCCTCCAATGTTTAAACTCCCAGCCATTCCTCCATTGCAGAGATAAACCAAGGATGCTGGGAGTTGTGTTTTCAAACATCTGGAGGGCCACAGGTTGGACATCCATTATGTAAGACCATAGATGCTCGACCTGAGCCCTCCTGATCTTTGAAAATGACAACTCCCATCATTCCTTTGGATTTGTCATTTTCAACATCTGGAGGGCCGCTGGTTGGAGATTCCCAATTAGACCCATTCCTCCCTTACTTTGGGGATTTTATAATAAGACATAGAACTATATTGTCAACCATTCTTCCTCATCTCTTACTTCTTATCTATTACTTCCGTATGCTGTCAGATGACACCATCTTGGTTTATTTTACGACTGCGAAGCTAAAAGCAATTACAGATATCACAAGGGCATTTTGCATTGGGTTTTTTATTTAAGAGCAGGACCATGAAATGTGTCATAAATACTGATACTAATGAGATTTCATTGTGTTTACAGAAACGTTGTAAATAACAAAAAGGATTGGTATCAGCACTAACCACTCCTTTATAACCAGGACCCTTATTTCCTTTTATCTTCACCAGTTAGACTAGAGATGAACAAACGGGTTTTGTCTGATAACGGAACCTTAATAAAGTTCTTAAATCCATTGAATCCTATTTTCCTTATTTTCCGATAGACTGTTTTCAAATTTTATTCTAAATTTTTTGATGGTCAAAGGTAATTTGCGAATTTTAATTTTTGAAATTTTTAGAAAACTCCGTTGGATCATCCGTGAAATTTCTAAGCAGCATTTCTATAGACACCAGGTTCATTTGGAAACCGACATTCATCTCTCAGTCAAGAACAGGTTTTCCTGGGTGTTTATCTTTGAAAGTCTTTAAAAACCAAATTTATGACTTTAAATATGATTATTTCCTTTTTTTTAGTAGCGATCCCATTGAGTGAAAAGCATTTTGGAAGCTCTCACTCAAATCTGACAGTTTTGATTTAATAGCAACAGTAAATTCCATGCATTCCTACAAGTACAAATAACCATGTTGCCATCGGCTTACGCCGTATGTGGAATTAAACTTCCACAGAAATGCAAATCCTTTCCACTTTTCAACTGAACCAACAATATTACATGGAGATTTCATCCCAGTGTTTAAAAAATAAACCACAAAAAAAAGCAGCCACGGATTTGGTTTTTTATAGATGGTTCAGGTGGCCATATACTGTTATTGGCTCACTATACTAATAGAATTTTTTACTTAATGTCAATGATCTGAAAGCTTGGGGGCATCGAGAAGGTTCTGCGACCCCCTCGAGGGGGAGATTGGACAACCACATTTTGCGTAAGGAAGCCCGCTGGATAATTGAAATTAATTCCGTAGTTTCCAATGGGCTAAATGAGGAACTAGTGTTCAATGCTTCCTGTAAACTTTATCTGTGATAGAATAAACTCCACCTTTATGTCAGCAGTTACCTGTAATATATATCCGTGCTGATTAATATTTGTGAGCCATCGCTGAATTAAGGATGTGGAAAATGTATTGTTATTTAAGTGGTAAACCATATTTTTTAATTGTGTTGTTTATTACATTGTATGACTGGTCCCATTTGGCCATTTAGTACTTATACATAGCTTGTGTGGTATGGTGCCCTCTATTTGGAACATGTAGAGTAATTTGAAAAGTAGGAGGAGCTTGCTGTACATTGCCATGAGGCACGGACTCTATCTAGCCCGGAAGAAGTGGGGCGTTGTCCCCTTCCGAACAAACGTACGTCGTTTTTCTTTTTGGAGTATCCAGGCAGCGGGTATGAACAAGGTAGCGGAGGTACGAGCGTGACTGGTTTAGTTGGGCAAGCGTCTACTTGAGGTCAGGATCCTGGCTCGGTGTCGGGAAACGAAGTCGGATGCATCCCAACGCTGGAAGTTCATCTGCGTCCGGGGGTTATACATAGGATTCATCCTGTGGTAGATATACTTACCTAACTGTTTGCCGTCATACGCTTTTGCTTTTTTGCTTCCAGCTTGCCGTTGTGGGTTACCCTGACCTCTGAGATGGGAGGAGGTTGCGCGTGATGTTCCCTGTAGCATTTCCCCCCCTTTGCTGCTTGCTCACGCCTTTCTGCTATCTACAAACGCCTTTATCTCATACATTATCTTGCTATTACATGGAGACTCTTTTAGTGTAGGTTTAAACGTTTTTCTGGGGGACGCCCAGTATTATATTTTATGGTAATATGGTAATATTATGTGTGAATTATGGTGTTTTAGATATTGTTTTTTTCATTAAACTACACACACTTTTTCTAGTCATTTTTTGTTGAAGGTTTGGTGTGATACATCATATTCTATAACGACTTTCCCTATGTATTTTTGTGGGGGTTACAATTTCCTCATTTATGCCCGTGTGAGAGTGCCTCAGGGTGTTTCCCTGAGTTTAGTTAGTGGTTCTCTTCTTTTCTGCTTTAGTTTCAGTTCCTATTTGATATTTACCTGTTCTGTTGATACCTTGAACCCACACAACCCGTATTATTTTATATATGACTTTTGGGGGTTTTAGTTTACTGATTATTTATTCTCCTATTGGAAGAAATTTTTAACTTGCAATGGCGACTTTTCTACCCTCTTACCTTTTTGGGTTTAGTCATTAGTACATGGTACTGTGTGTATAATTACTAATTGGTCTATCAAGTATGGTGCTAGAAGTCTCTAAACTAAAATATTGAGAATGACTGAGATTATACATGATACTGTAGTTTCTGGTGGTGGTACAGGGATAACATATAATATTTGAGAATTACTGGTTATTAATACCATCTAGTGTAGGTTCTCATTCATCCAGGACATTGTATATCCATGGAAATGTGGAGTCTGTCCAACAGTTATTGCCTCCTGGGTTTTGCTGCAATTATAACCATGCATTCTGCCTGTCCGTGACTGATACTTGGTCCCTTGACAGATGAGTAGTCAGAGATTACGTTATCTTTAGTCTATATACTAAATTACAATATAGGCACTGTGTATATATTGCCATACTTTACTATACCTAGGACTTTTAGACTTAATGGTGTTGGCATATGTGTTAGGATACTATGTTTTAATTGTTTTTAATGTTCTATGGTTAATGCACTTTATGTCCCATTTAAGGGATTTAAGGATATGTATACATTTTTGTAATAGAGTGTGTAGAGCATGTTTTGGGATACAATTTGGTCTTTCTCTCTCTATATATATATATATGCACTAGTTCTCATTCACCCAGGTTATGGTATATCTGTTGTATTCAGTTAGGTCAACTGGATTGGTTCTCATTCATCCAGGTCATGGTATATCTGTTGCATTCAGTTAGATCAGCTGGAAGTTTAGTTCTTTAAGATGTTTCGCTAGTCATCCAACTGGCTTTCTCAATTCAGAATGACTTGTACAAGAATCTGTAGCACTTATGTACCCTGGAAAATCCCAATTAGCATATCACAGCCAGGTGTTAAGGGCGTGATTGGATAGTGGCTAAGAGGTGTTATAGGAACGCCCAGAGTAAGGTGTCAAAACAGCATTGTACATGGCAGACAGTAGGTGTTGAACCCCCCACCTCTATTCAGGCTTGGTTTCTTTATTAAATGTCTTCAAGAACTAAACTTTAAGACCAGTTGATCTAATACTGACTAAATACCACAGATATAGGATTTTAAGGATTTTTGTGGTAATGTTTTGGCAACAGAAACTGCAGAAAGAAGCAGGGCATCTTGCTGTACTGTAGAATTAAGTCTACAGTATCATATTTGCATATTACAGACCCTGGCTTGTAAGCAGAGTTAAAGAACTTCTACTTCTGTCTGTATTCAGCTTGATTCTGCAGTCTACTGTGTAAGCATGAACTGCTAATGAAGATCTCAGATGATACTTTATTGACAATAGTTGCTTTAGAATTTAGCTGTACAGTTTAAGGCAGGTTGAAGGACTGAGTGCATAGGTTCATGGCATGTGTACACTCCAATATAATATAATGTCAATGCTCTAGATTTAGCTTGCTGAAGCAACCACAGGAGTTATTTTGTCAGACTCCATAAGAAATGTGTCTTTGCACACCAAAATAGCATATAGTTAAGTAAGTTTTGGGGTATTAAATTGTCTTTTTATCTACAATCCGAAATCTAACATGATAAAAAAACAGCCTTCTATTAAAACTGGGTTTTATTTTTCAGTATCAAACTGAGCGACATTTGAGAAAAATGTTGTACTAAAAGAAATGTAATATTTATTCTTGTGAAGTTAGAGATTCCTTTTGGGACTGGGTGGTACAATATAGTTAGTAAAGGTAACAATAATCACGCGTTTATTAGGTTTCTGCTTTCATTAGTAAAGCATTGTTTGTGTCTATTTACAAATCAAATGATTTTTTTATGTCAACATGCTCACCAATTAAAAATACCTTTGATTGGATGTGGGGAATTCATTAGAAAATGCTTCTTGGATAGGCTTTTAACAAACAAGGTAGCACCATTGTTGCTTTGTTTGATCTATTTCATAATTCAACAGATCCTGCTACGTACTACAGTGAGATAAGGCTGTGTTCCTTTAGTTCGTTAAACTCAATATAGTTTAGTGAGCACACTTAAAAGTAAGTTGCCTGGACCGATCCCATTAGGGAGGTGCTAGGGGAAATAACATAAGTACATGAGGAAAAAATAGGAAAGAACCTATAGTTCCCCTTTAATTATCACACTGGTCATTATGTTCCTATAGTTATTCAATCATACTCCCTTTTGGTTTTTATAAGAATAAATTTATCAAACTCCAATAAATATAGTAAAGAAAAGACAATCATTGAAACAAGACAAATTATGTTAAAATATGGGGCAAAGTACTTATGCAGTAACTGACTGTCCTCTTACTCCTCCCCCAGGCAGAGTCAATGACTCCTGTTCCCATTCTCTTGGCTCACAAAGAGCTAAAAGTTACAGCACAAAAATATTTTTCCTTTAAGACACTTTAATCTCCAAAAAAGGATATATAATACAAAAATATGGGTGCTACTATCCCCTTTAATAATCCATTCTATTCCCCAAGGCGGGAGAATAACAGAAAGTGTGGGTGCAACATAAACACTCACTTAAGGTGTGAGGTGATTCAGGTGCCTAAGCCCCAAGCCCATTCCAAGCACAGAAACTGCTGCTGCAGAAAAATGCCATCATATATATAATCTTATAGACAAACAACTCACAACTCAATGGCCTGGGTGCAAACCGCCCGAGGCCTGTAGCTGGGCCCACAATGTAACAGCACAAGACAAAAGGATATCAAGTGGAATAATGTTCAAAACGCTCTCTATTCGGACCATTGGAGGTCCTTAGTCATAAGCATTCTGAATATCATTCCCCAGTGTAGTGCATCCACCTGATATCCTTAAATCTACAGAAAGGAGCATTAGCAAATGGAGACAGTAAAGTACCTAAAACATTTTAAATGGTTAAGAGAAAAAAACTAAAGAGACAGGGATACAACTGATAAAACTATTGCACAAGGCTGTTCTACAGGTACTGGAGGTAAAGAAATCCATGCCTCTAAACTGTAGCCTGTAACTTCCTATCACATGGTTTGTCTTCTGGTCTTCTGGTATCAGTGGTCCTGCAGCTGCACATGGTCAGTATGAAATAACCAGCAAGCAAATATATTTCAGAATTTCACTAGAGTTAATGAGGAATTTCCTTCTTGTAATAAAAAATGGAAGACATTTGTGTGTATGTGTGCTCATTAATGATAACCAATTTCTTAACCCTTAACAGTACAGCTTGAACAGTAAGATAAATAAACACATCAGGATTGCTTAGGACTCTCTACTGATGCCACCTTAAATTTTCAGCTGCAAAAAATATTGTATAATTTCTGTCATCTTTTCTTGCTTATCGAAAGATGGAGTGTAACTCCCTTATAACATGTTTACAAAATCCAAGCAGTTGGCAGCATTGAGTTGAAGCTCCCTCTCCCTAGTGGGCATAGGATCAAGTTTTCCCTCATACACAGTACCTTTAGATTACACATTAATGCTAATTTGTGTGACAACTGTGCTAAGAAATCTCCCAACGGTGACGTTGTATTGGCATGGACAATTTGCCATTTTTCAAAAAACAGGGTATGCTCTGTTACTAAGAGCAGACAGAGGATGAATCAGTGGGAGTTACACAAAAGTTTCAGTGTATGTGTCTAACATGGAGGAGGAGTTGGAGTCACCCATCTTCTCAATCAACAAGGAGTTAATTGCTCTTGAAGGCCTTAGGTCTTATGCAACGAGAATGACTAAAACGCAAATCTCAGATTTATAATGCATTGGAGGAAATTTATGGAAAAGAACATTAAAAATGTAAAACTCTATGCTGTATAAATTATTATATATATATTATATAGTGTACCAGACTGCATTGAGGGAGTCTAGGTATTTAGTTTTACAATAAAATATAGTTTTGTCTCGTTTCAGTCCATGGATGTATAAGTGTGACTTTTCTCACCATTCCACATGAATCTACAAGATTTATGACATATATGGCGAGAGCTCGAAAACACTCAAAATTGCCCTTATGCATACAGAGTATTCTTGGGCAGGTAACATATTTAGGAAGTGTCAAACCCAAGTGATATTCTGTATTGGCATGTTAGGTCAATCTGTCTAGCTTGTAGTACAGAAATATTTGCTGATACGTAGGAGTACATAGAAAAATAAAGTTTTGAAGAGTCAAGTCCAGTTCTTGAATTTACACAACCATAAACAAATTCTCATAATCACTCTCAATTGGTTATAATGTAGTCATGCACCAATTTATATTTATAGGAAGTTTAGCACTTCTAAGTAAATGTCAACTCAATTAGGAATCCACAAGCTTGGTTTTACTTACTACATATAAAAGCTTTATACAAGTGAAAATGGGGCATATTTATCGCAAATTGGCAAAACCATGGGTTATCGGAAACGTATGACTGTGGCGTAGTCCCTTTGGTATTGATTGGTGTATACAATTTGGTTTAGATCTCTGCTGTTTAAAGAGGACAAAAGAGAAAGGGAAACAGGTGAATACATTAAAAATGGGTAAGTTGAACATTGATAATCAATAAGGTGGGGCAAAGTTCACCAGGGCACAGAGACATTATTATTATTTATCCTGGCACATTGATGGGACATTTGTATAGTGATGCCACATCTCCGTAAGGATACATGTACCATCCGTATTGTAGTGCTACATTTCTCTAACTGTGCTTCGTGTGTACAAGTTGCCCCTATTATAATTAGTAGGCGTTCCCTCACAATGGCATAATTGTTGACCTTAGGTATATAATAAAGGGCATGCCCACCCCCCCCAACTAAAATTTGCCACACTATTGGCCCCAATGTGTAGTGTTAAAGATCCTTACCTTTCTGTTCTGCTCCTTGTGGTTTTCCTGCAGGGCCTAACGAAAGTCCAAAAACAATGAAGAGTAGGAGCCTCTTTCCACTTCCTGCTCCTCTAAGAGGACTCTGTCATGCAGAATGGTTCTCTCTCCCTCCTTCCCCCCCTCCGGATCCCTCGGCTGCTGCAAGGATCTTTTGTAAAGGCCCCCAACCCTAAATACCAGGTTTAAAAGTTTTAAAACAACCCACAAATGTACTTACCTGGCCTTGTTCCCTCGCACCCTTTGCTGACCTGCTGAGTCTTAGCCAATCACAGAAGTAGCAGAGACTGTGGCCGAGTGAACGAAGGTGTGTAAGTACATTTCTGGGCTGTGTTAAAATGTTTAAACCAGATGATTAGGGTTGAGAGAGGAGCTCTACACTATTTTTTATTTTTGGCATTGGGGGGTCAAGATACCCCTTAGTATCCTTCAGAACATTAAGGATAAATTAAAGGTGATGGCTGGTTTAAAAAAAATACCTGAGCAGAATAAAACCAGTTTGCGTCTGATGAAAATGGAAAGATAGAGGGCGCCGTGGTTGGTGGAGTGGATGATCACATAACGATGTCCTGCAGTCACCATTCACGAATAAATGCAGTGCAATGGTAATTTATAGACAAGATGCTATGTAAAGATTATAGAAAGAACCAAATGCGATACCGACAGAACGTGTTCAGGATTTATAAATGCGGACAAGCACTTACGGTTTGGGAGCTTTACCAGAATCGCAAACCTGCCCAGCCCTTCGGATAATTTACAATAATACAGAAATGAAAATATGGGGGTATCACTCAACTGCTCTATGGGCTACTCCCATATCGTATCAAACCAATCATTTATTGATAAAATTCATCACATGGCCATGGCTTTTGAGGAAGCGGAAGTATCCGTGAAACGCATCAGCCCATGTCCTCCCTCATGTCTATGGGTGTGCTTTTGTGATGAATTTTAGCAATAAACCATTGGTTTGACACGCCAAGGCAGTCGACCTTGAAGCAGTTGAGTGATATGCCTGTATTCTCTTTTCATGTCTGTACTTTACAAATGGCACCTTAATAGTGGCTACTTGTGTCCCAGTAACATACAGTACGTCTTGGGTAAACTTAGCATCAGATGAGACTAGCAAGTCACCCGGGGCCATATTCAGAACAGGTTATCGTAATGCCTTTATAAATAGAGCCCTCTGTGTAGGGGAACTTGTATTACCATTCTGGTAATATAATCATTTCTTTGACTGTTATACACCTGTCTCTTTGAATGTTTTATACCAGTATCCCTTTGACTGTTTTTAACCAGTGTCCCTTTAACTGTTATCCACCAGTGTCCCTTTAAACTGTTACCCACAGTTGTCATTTTTAACTGTTTTCCACCAGTGTCCCTTAACTGTTTTTCACAGTGTCCTTGACTGTTTTTCCACTAGTGTCCTTTAACTGTGTTCCACCAGCATCCCTTTAACTGTTTTCCCCCAGTGTCCCTTTAACTGTTATATCACCTGTGTTCCATTGACTGTTATCCGCCTGTGTCCTTTAACTGTATCCATCAGGTCCCTTTATTGTTTCCTCCAGTGTCCCCTTCAACTGTTTCCACCAGTGTCCCTTAACTGTTATTCACCTGTGTCCCTTCACTGTTATCCACCAGCATCCCTTTAACTGTTATCCACCTGCGTTCCCTTTAAACTGTTATCCACCTGGTACCTAGACTGTCTTCCACCAGCATCCCTTTACTTGTTAGCCACCAGTGTCCCTTTAAATGCTATCCACCAGTGTCCTGTTGGCTGTTTTACACCAGTGTTCCTTTTGACTGTTTTCCACCAGTTTCACATTGGCTGTTATCCACCAGCGTCCCTTTGACTGTTATCCACCAGCGTCCCTGTGCTTGTTTATCCACCAGTGTCCCTTTGACTGTTATACTAGTATCCCTTTGACTGTTTTCAACCAGGTACACTTTAACTGTTATCCACCAGTGTCCCTTTAACTGTTACCCACCAGTGTCATTTTAACTGTTTTCCACCAGTGTCCCTTTAACTGTTTTTCACCAGTGTCCCTTTGACTGTTTTCCACTAGTGTCCCTTTAACTGTGTTCCACCAGCATCCCTTTAACTGTTTTCCCCCAGTGTCCCTTTAACTGTTATCCACCTGTGTCCCATTGACTGTTATCCGCCTGTGTCCCTTTAACTGTTATCCATCAGTGTCCCTTTAATTGTTATCCTCCAGTGTCCCTTTCACTGTTTCCACCAGTGTCCCTTTAACTGTTATTCACCTGTGTCCCTTTCACTGTTATCCACCAGCATCCCTTTAACTGTTATCCACCTGCGTCCCTTTAACTGTTATCCACCTGGTACCTATGACTGTCTTCCACCAGCATCCCTTTACTTGTTAGCCACCAGTGTCCCTTTAAATGCTATCCACCAGTGTCCTGTTGGCTGTTTTACACCAGTGTTCCTTTTGACTGTTTTCCACCAGTTTCACATTGGCTGTTATCCACCAGCGTCCCTTTGACTGTTATCCACCAGCGTCCCTTTGACTGTTATCCACCAGCGTCCCTTTGACTGTTATCTACTAGTATCCCTTTGACTGTTTTCAACCAGTGTCCCTTTGACTGTTATCCACCAGCATCCCTTTGACTGTTATCAACCAGGGTCCCTTGAGACTGTTATCCCCCCATCGTCCCTTTGACTGTTTTGTCACCCAAGTCCCCTTGACTGTTTTCCACTAGTTTCCCTTTGACTTTTATCCACCAACATCCCTTTGACTGTTATCCACCAACGTCCCTTTGACTGTTATCCACCAGTGTCCCTTTGACTGTTTATCCACCACGTCCCTTTGACTGTTATCCACCAGTGTCCCTTTGACTGTTATCCACCAGTGTCCCTTTAACTGTTATCCACCAGGGTATCTTTGACTCTTATTCACCCTTTGACTGTTTATCCACCAGTGTCCCTTTAACTGTTTTCTTCCAGTGTCTTTTTAACTTTTTTCCACCAGTGTCCCTTTGAATGTTACCCACCACCAGCATCCCTTTGATTTTTTTCCACTAGTGGTTATCCTAATGCCTTGCAGTAACTGAAGTCCTGAGTTCAATTCCCCCTTGGACACATCTGGCAAGGAGTTTGTATGTTCTCCCTGTGCTTGCGATGGTTTCCTCCCTCGGCACTCCAGTTTCCCCCACAATCATAATAAAGACATACTGATGGGTTGTATGTGTCAAATAAATGTGCTTAGATTGAAAGCTCTTCGTGGCAGGGCCTGATGTTATGTACAATGTAATTGTAACACTCCTGAAAGTGATGTTGGCGCTATAAAAATCCGCAATAATAATAAAGTCCCTTTAACTGTTATCCACCTGTGTGCCTTTGACTGTAATTATTTAACTGTTATCCACCAGTATCCCTTTAACTGTTATCCACCTGCATCCCTTTAACTGTTATCCACCTGTGTGCCTTTGACTGTAATTATTTAACTGTTATCCATCAGTGTAACCTTAACTTTATCCACCAGTATCCCTTTAACTGTTATCCACCTGCATCCCTTTGACTGTTATCCACCAGTGTCCCTATACCTGTTATTCACCTGCATCCCTTTGAATGTTATCCACCAGTGTCCCTTTACCTGTTATCCACCAGTGTCCATTTACCTGTTATCCACCAGTGTCCCTTAAACTGTTATCCACCAGTATCCTTTAACTGTTATCCACCAGTGTCCCTTTAACTGTTATCCACCAGTATCCCTTAAACTGTTATCCACCAGTATCCCTTTAACTGTTATCCACCAGTGGCCCTTTAACTGTTTTCCACCAGCATTCAACATCCCCTTTGACGTTTTCCACCATATCCCTTTAACTGTTTTTCAACCAGCGCCTTTTTAACTGTTATCCACCAGGTCCCTTTGACTGTTATCCACCTTGTCCCTTTGACCTGTTATTCCATCAATGGCGCCTTTAACTGTTATCCACCAGGGTCCCTTTGACTGTTATCACCCAGCTCCCCTTAGACCTGTTATCCATCAATGTCCCTTTAACTGTTAGTCCACCAGGGTCCCTTTGACTGTTATCACACCAAGCTCCCTTTGTTGTTATCCACCAGGTCTTTTGACTGTTACCTCAATGTCCCTTTAACTGTTATCCACCATGGTCCCTTACTGTTATCCACCAGTCCTTTGCTGTTATCCATCAATGTCCCATTTTAACTGTTATTCTACCCGGGTCCCTTGACTGTTAATCTACCAACCAGTTTCACCTTTTAACTGTTTTCTACCAATGTTCCCTTTAGTATGTTATCCACCAGGGTCCCTTTGACTGTTTATCCCAGCGTCCTTAGACGTTATCGCTCACCAGCGTCCCTTTGACTGTTATCCACCCAGCGTCCCTTTGACTGTTATCCACCAGTGTCCCTTTACCTGTTACCACCGTGTCCATTTGACCTGTATCCACCAGTGTCCCTTACTGTTTTCTCCACCAGCTTCCATCCCTTGAGGTTTTCCTGTTCCACCATATCCCTTAACGTTTTTTCACACAGCGTCTTTTACTGTTCCACCAGGGTCCCCTTTGACTGTTATCCACCAGCGTCCCCTTTGGACGTTATCCTCATGTGCCTTACTGTACCACTGGTCCTTGACTGTTATCTCATGTGCCCTTTACCTGTTTCCCAGTGTCCCCTTTATTGTTATCCTCCAGTGGTCCCTTTCACTGTTTCCACCAGTGTCCTTTAACTGTTATTCACGCTGTGTCCCTTTCACTGTTATCCACCAGCATCCCTTTACTGTTATCCACCTGCGTCCTTTACTGTTTTCCACCTGGTACCTATGACTGTCCCTTTCCACCACATCCCTTTACTGTTAGCGCCACCAGTGTCCCTTCTAATGCTATCCACCAGTGTCCCTGTTGGCTGTTTTCCCAGTGTTCTTCCTTTTGACTGTTTTTCCACCAGTTTCACATTGCTGTTATCCACCAGCGTCCTTTACTGTTTCCCCCGCGTTTACTACGTTCACCACCATGCGTCCCTTTGACTGTTTATCTACCAGTATCCCTTTGACTGTTTTTCAACAGTTTCCTTTCACTTATCCCACCTGTCCCTTAACTGTTACCCACCAGTGTCATTTTAACTGTTTTCCACCCGTGTCCCTTAACTGTTTTTCACCACGTGTCCCTTTTGACTGTTTTCCACTATGTCCCTTTAACTATGTGTTCCCCAGCATCCCTTTAAACTGTTTTCCCCCAGTGTCCCTTTAACTGTTTATCCACCTGTGTCCCATGACTGTTATCCGCCTGTGTCCCTTTAACTGTTTATCCCATCAGTGTCCCTTAAATTGTTATCCCTCCAGTTGTCCCTTTCACTGTTTTTCCATCCCACCGTGTCCCTTTAACTGTTTATTCCCCTGTGTCCCTTTCACTGTTATCCACAGCATCCCTTTAACTTGTATCCACCTGCGTCCCTTTAACTGTTATCCACTCATTGGTACCCTATGACTGTCTCCACCAGCATCCCTTTACTTGTTTAGCCACCAGTGTCCCTTTAAAATGCATCCACCAGTGTCTGGTTAGTGTTTAACACAGTTGTTCCGTTTTGTACTGTTTTCCACAGTTTCACATTGGCTTTTATCCACCAGCGTCCCTTTGACTGTATCCACCAGCGTCCCTTTGACTGTTATCCCCACCAGCGTCCCTTTGACTGTTTATCAACCAGGGTCCCTTTGACTGTTATCCCACAGAGGTCCCCGTTTGGACTGTTATCAACCAGCATCCCTTTGACTGTTGATCAACCAGGGTCCCTTTGACTGTGTTATCCCCCAGCGTTCCCTTTTGACTTTTTTGCACCAGAGTCCCCTTGACTGTTTTTCCACTAGTTCCCTTTGACTTTTATCCACCAACATCCCTTTGACTGTTATCCACCAACGTCCCTTTGACTTGTTATCCACCAGTGTCCCCTTTGACTGTTATCCACCACGTCCCTTTGACTGTTATCCATAACCAGTGTCCCTTTGACTGTTTATCCACCATGTCCCTTTAACTTGTTTATCCCCAGGGTATCTTTGACTCTTTTCACCTTTTGACTGTTATCCCCTAGTGTCCCTTTAACTGTTTTCTACCATGTCTTTTTAACTTTTTTCCACCAGTGTCCCTTTGAATGTTACCACCCCAGCCTTCCCTGATTTTTTTTTTTCCACTAGTGTTATCACTAATGCCTTGCAGTAACTGAAGTCCTGAGTTCAATTCCACCCTTGGACACTCTGCAAGGAGTTTGTATTGTTCTCCTGTGCTTGCGAATGGTTCCTCCGGGCACTCCCTGTGTTCCCCCACAATCATAATAAAGACATACTGATAGGTTGTATGTGTCAAATAAATGTGCTTAGATTGAAAGCTCTTCGTGGCAGGGCCTGATGTTAATTGTATACATGTAATTGTAAAGCACTACGAAAGATGTTGCGCTATAAAAATCCGCAATAATAATAAAGTCCCTTTACTGTTATCCACCTGTGTGCCTTTGACTGTAATTATTTAACTGTTATCCACCAGTATCCCTTTAACTGTTATCCACCTGCATCCCTTTAACTGTTATCCACCTGTGTGCCTTTGACTGTAATTTTTTAACTGTTATCCATCAGTGTACCTTTAACTGTTATCCACCAGTATCCCTTTAACTGTTATCCACCAGTGTTCCCTATACCTGTTATTCACCTGCATCCCTTTGAATGTTATCCACCAGTGTCCCTTTACCTGTTATCCACCAGTGTCCATTTACCTGTTATCCACCAGTGTCCCTTTAACTGTTATCCACCAGTATCCCTTTAACTGTTATCCACCAGTGTCCCTTTAACTGTTATCCACCAGTATCCCTTAAACTGTTATCCACCAGTATCCCTTTAACTGTTATCCCCAGTGTCCCTTTAACTGTTTTCCACCAGCATTCAACATCCCTTTGACGGTTTTCCACAAGTATCCCTTTAACTGTTTTTTCACCAGTCCTTTTTAACTGTTATCCACCAGGGTCCCTTTGACTGTTATCCACCAGTGTCCCTTTGACTGTTATCCATCAATGTCCCAGTTAAAACTGTTATCCACCAGGGTCCCTTGCTTGTTATCCACCAGTTCCCTTAGACTGTTATCCACCCAGCCATCCCTTTACTGTTAGCCACCACGTCCCTTTGACTTGATTATACCACAATGTCCCTTTAACTGTTATCCACCAGGGTCCCTTTGACTGTTATCCACCAGCGTCCCTTTGACTGTTAACCATCAATGTCCCTTTAACTGTTATCCACCAGGGTCCCTTTGACTGTTATCCACCAGTGTACCTTTAACTGTTTTCTACCAATGTCCCTTTAACTGTTATCCACCAGGGTCCCTTTGACTGTTATCCACCAGCGTCCCTTAGACTGTTATCCACCAGCGTCCCTTTGACTGTTATCCACCAGCGTCCCTTTGACTGTTATCCACCAGTGTCCCCTTACCTGTTATCCACCATTGTCCATTTACCTGTTATCCACCAGTGTCCCTTTAACTGTTTTCCCCACACATTCACCATCCCTTTGACGGTTTTTCCCACCAAATTCCCTTTACTGTTTTTTCACCAGCGCCTTTTGACTGTTATCCACCAGGGTCCCTTTGACTGTTATCCACCAGCGTCCCTTTGACTGTTATCCATCAATGTGCCTTTAACTGTTATCCACCAGGGTCCCTTTGACTGTTATCCACCCGTGTCCCTTAGACTGTTATCCACCAGCGTCCCTTTGACTGTTAATCCACCAGCGTGTCCCTTTGACTGTTAACCATCAATGTCCCTTTAAACTGTTATCCACCAGGGTCCCTTGACTGTTATCCACCGAGCGTCCCTTTGACTTTATCTCCATTCTCGAAGTAGCATCATCCAGTGTCCCTTTAACTGTTATTCCCAGGTCCCTTTGACTGTATCCCAGTTACCTTTCTGTTTTCTACTAATTGTCCCTTTAAAAAAAAAACCATGGTTTTCCACAGGGTGCCCCCCCCCCCCTTGCCTGACTTAGTCCCACATCGTCCTCTTAGACTGTTATCCACCAGCGTCCCTGTTGACTGTTAATCCACCAGCGTCCCTTTGACTGTTATCCATCAATGTCCCTTTAAACTGTTTACTCCACCAGTGGTACCTTTACACTGTTTTTCTAACCATGTCCCTTATCCCTAATAAAAAAAAAACGTTTTCCATCCACGAGGTCCCTTTGGGGACTTTTATCCACCAGCGTCCCTTCAGACTGTTTATCCATCAGCGTCCCTTTGCCTGTTATCCCCCAGCGTCCTTTGACTGTTCCATCATGTCCCTTTAACTGTTAATCCCACCAGGGTCCCTTTGACTGTTATCAACCAGGGTCCCTTTGACCGTTATCCACAAACCAGAGTCCCTTTGGACTGTTATCCACCAGTGTCCCCTTTAATTTATCCACCAGCGTCCCTTTGACTGTTAACCATCAAGTCCCTTTAAAAACTGTTAGACCCGGGTCCCTTTGACTGTTATCCCCAGATCCGTTGACGTTTTATCCACCAGAGTCCCCTTTGACTGTTTCCACCAGTGTCCCCTTTGAGGGTATCCGCACAATCCCCTTGACTGTTTATCCACCAGCGTCCCTGACTGTTATCCAGCAATGTCCCCTGTAGACTGTTAGCCACCAGGGTCCCTTGACGGTTATCACCATGTCCCCCTGACTGTTAACACCAGAGTCCTTTGACTGTTATCCACCAGATGTCCCTTGACTGTTTTATTCCACCATGTCCCTTTGAACTGTTATCCACCACATCCCTTTGACGTTTTCCACCGCATTCCAACTCCCTTTGCCGTTTCCCACCCCAGTATCCCTTTAACTTTTGGAATTTCACAACGAGCGTCCTTTTACTGTTACCCGACCAGGGTCCCATGATTGTTATCAACCAGCGCCCTTTGACTGTTATCCACCGAATCCCTTGATATTGTTATCAACCAGCGATCCCTGTAGACTGTTATCCACCACCGCTTCCCTTTGACTGTTTCCACCACATAGCCCCTTTTGGAAAACCCCCTTTTTGTTACCAATCAATGTCCCTTTAACTGTTTATCCACCAGGATCCCTTGACTGTTATCATCTCACCAGCGTCCCTTAACGTTATCCATCAATGTCCCTCTTAACTGTTATTCACCAGGTCCCTTAGACTGTTACCACCAGCGTCCCTTAGACTGTTATCTCATCAATGTCCTTTAAACTGTTATCATCACCAGGTCCCTTAGACTGTTATACAAACCAGCGTCCCTTTGACTGTTATCCATCAAATGTCCCTTTAACTGTTTATCGACCGAGGTCCCTTTGACTGTTATCAACCCCAGCGTCACCTTATACTGTTATCCACCATCGTCCTTTTGAATGTTTATCCCCAGCGTCCCTTTGACGTTAACTATAATGTCCCTTTAAACTGTTATCCACCAGGGTCCCTTTAACTGTTTATCACACCACCTGCCGTTACCACTTTATCGAATAGTCCACATTCTATTAACTGTTTCTTCACCAGGGTCGCTCTTACTCGTATTCCACCAGGTACCTTTACTGTTTTTCCTACCATTCCCTTTAACATGTTTTTCCATCCACGTGTCCCTTTGACGTTATCCACCAGTGTCCCTTTAACTGTTTTCAAACCAGCATCCCTTTCACTGTTATCCCCGAGGTGTCTTTGACTTTTTTCCACCAGTGTCCCTTTTGACTGTATCCCCCAGTGTCCCTTTGACTGTTTTATCCACCCGGTCCCGTTTAACTGTTTTCAACCAGCAAATCCCTTTCACTGTTATCCACCAGCACCCCTTCACTGTTTTCACCCCAGGTGCCCCCTTGACTGGTTTTCCCACCCAGTGTCCGTTCCCTTTGACTGTTTTCTCCATCAGTGTCCCTTTGACTGTTATCGCCCCCGTTCCTTTGACTGTTTTCGAGCTCCCGTGTCCCTTTGACTGTTAGCCACCAGGTTCTCTTTGTACTGGTTTCCAGTCCAGCTGTCCCTTCGGACTGTTATCCACCGCTCGTCCCTTTTCAAAACTGTTTTACTTCAACCAGCATTCCCTTTCATCCTGTTTCCACCAGGGTCTCTTTGAAACTGTTTTCCCACCAGTGTCCCTTTGCTTTTATCACCTGTTCTGTTATCACCGGTCCCTTTGGGTTACCAGATCCTTCGCGTTTCCGACCATGTGCGTTGCCCCTTGTGAACTTGTTGTATGCACAGTCCACGGATCCTCCCTGTCGACTGCTTTTTCACCACAGCAGTGGGCCCCGTCTAGTTATCCACGAGTCCCCTTGATGTTTACCGTACGCACCACTATCCTGATCGTGCTTTCATTCGAACATCAAACCGTCGTATCCCCAGTGCCCTTGACTGTTATCCCCATGTCTTTTTAAACCCTGTTCACCAGTTCGACCGTTATCATGTCTTTGTATACCCCATCCCTCACCGGTGTTGGTCGGGGTGTTGGTTCCGTTTTGATGGCCTTTGCTGTATCCACCAGGTCTCTTGACTGTTTCGTACCCAAGTTTTTTGTCCCTTTGACTGTTATCCACCAGCCTCCCTTTAAATCTGTTTTCAAACCATGCATCCATCCTTCACTGGTACCACCAGTGTCCCTTTGACTGTTATCCACCATTGGTCCTCTTTGACTGTTTCCCACCCGGTCCCTTTAACTTTTTCAACCAGCACATCCCTTCGACTGTTATCTCACCATGACACCTTGACTGTTATCCAACCAGTGCCCCTTTGCACTGTTATCCACCACTCCCTTTTGACTGTTATCCACTAGCGTCCCTTTACTGTTTGTCCACATGTCCCCTTGAACTTGATCAACCTGTCCCTGGCTGTTATTCACCAGACGGAATTTCGATAATTATTGATGTTCGAAACTCGAGGGCAGTGAATATGTGAAGTAAAATGTCTATTATAGACCAATACTGCGAGTAATAAACGAATTATTGAATCTGCAAGTAAAATGTCTATTATAGAACCCAATACCCTAGTACATATCGAATTATCGAATCTGTGAGTCGTTCACGGGAGATAATTATCGATGTTCCGACACGTTGAGAGCTCGAAAGTACCGCCGTGAGAGGAAATCGATTTTTCGAAAGTCCTGGAAATATTCGATATGGTCTCTAGACCAGTTTCCCAGTCCCACAGCCATTCATTACCATTGATATTTTACTTGATTTCATTCACACTTTTTCGAACTATTTGACTCCCAATTTTGACTTTTAAAAGAGGGAACTGTGGTCTCCACAACAAGTTTAGTTTAAATGAAAGGTCAGTTTTCCTTCTACCTTAAAAACAGAGCCATCAACCACACTCTTCTACGTGCTCCACAGGCCCAAGATATAAAGAAATGAATACCAGAAAGTTAATGGTGGGACTGACCGATGTGCCAATCCTAGGCTTCTCTCCTGCATAGTGTCGCCGCCGGCGAGCACAGCCTCGTACCTCCACAGTTGTGTGTAGGAAGCAGGACAGCGTCCTCCTCCCTCGCCTCTGCGTTGGAGTCCTGACAGGAGGTAGGAATCTACGCCATATACCACCCGCGGTGTACATGTCTTATGCACCCACTGGTGGTGGGGGCTATGCCCCCATAAGATTGTAATTTAACCATATTGGCAAAGGAACTGACTGGTTCAAGAGAGGTGTTAAGTGAGGCCATTTATGTGAAAATAAAAGACCAAGCCAAATAGAGGTGGGGTGGTTCAACACCAACTGTCGTCCATGTAAGATGGCTGTTTTAAAAACACTCTTACTCTGGCGTTCCTTACACCTCTTAGCCCTATCTCACATCCACAACCCTTAACACTGGCTGTGATATCTAATTGGGATTTTGCCCATGGTTACATACTTGCCACAGATTCTTGTACAAGCATTCTGAATTGAGAAAGCCAGTCGGATGACTAGCAAACGTCTTCAAGAACTACATTTCAGTCCATTGATCTAATGGAATACAACCGATATGACCATATTTTGGTTTTAATCTGGCATTTCTCTTAAGCTCTCCCCTCTTTAAATAGAACAGAAACTTTGTACTAACTTATATACTACTTATAACATACTGTAAAATCATTTCTGTTATGGGACCCATTATTTAAATAAAATCAAGAAATTAATTTAATATTACATTTAAAACAGGATCTAATTAAATTTTTTGATTTGCAGCTAACCCTAAAGTTTTCATTTTTTGTACACAGATTTAATGTTTATAAGTTTTCCTTAATAAATATTTTTCATGTTTTCTTATCGATCAGTAGGTAATCTGATTACGTCATAATACTAAGTAGAGATCTAATCACGATCGAACATGTCATGTTGCAGGTCAGATGATTGGCTCTATACCAAGGCTATATTGCATGTTTATTAATCCATCGGTTTCTGGAACTGGATTAGCCATAGACATAAGGATAATTTTGCAATATCTCCGCCCCTTCCTCTAGGAACCTGGGAGTGAAAATTACTTCTTGTTTCTTAGATTTTGTGGCAATTCATTCATATAGCACAAGACTGCAAGATGCCTTTTGTTATAAGAAGGTTCCTGCTCTCCAATTTTTTTTTCTCTGTGGAGTCTATTTGGCTTATTTTGGGCCCCTTCTGCTGGTCCTTAAGCTGTTCATCATCTGCCTTGCCTATTCTTTATCAGTCAAAACTGACGTCAGACATTTAATTAAATATCGAAGAAATCTTGAACCTTGTCATTGCGCGAGATACTGTGATCAATGAAATCATCTAAAATAAGCAAGGTCTTTAAGAGATGGTCTTCCCGATATTTTTTCTAATATTTTGATCACTTTTCAATTAAACATTATAAATATTAATGGGTAGTCGGGCACTGCTGGTTTAGTATTTTTATTTTTTCTCAGTTCCTTTTCCCAATTCTCTTAAAGGCCCTATAGTGGGAAAATGAACTTTTTTCGTCTTTCCATGAGTTCTTTAATTGTCCCCCCAACCCCCAGAGTGTCTGTATGTCTTACTTTTCCCTCCTCGTCCTGAATAACACAATTAAGAAGAATACGTGATTGCATTCCTCTACTCCTACTGGAATGTCCATCAAATCCCTGTGACGTGGTCCTCTTCCCTTGCTCATCCCTCCTCCTCCCTGCTCTTTATAAACAGATAGATAAGAACATTAGACATCAGGAGAGAGGGAGCTTTGATGGCAGAGATAAGGCGGCACTTGACCCCCCTACTTTTCATACTTTCACTTGATTAATGATTGGTCACAAGAGAGAGAGATTCATAATTTTTTATCGGACATGGATAAATCCGTGTCTCCAGACAGCTTGCTTTCTATTGCCACTGTGCGTGGGTGTGTTTTTTTTCAGATGTGAACGTTTAAAACTCCTACTCCGCACATGTACGCTTGACGGTTAGTCGTGTTGAGACAGAGGAGGTAACAGAGGGGAGGGGGAATGTGGATGCTGCACAGAGATCTGACACCATGGAATAACAAGTCACTGACAGAGATAGGATAAAGGCAGTCACAGAGTACATTACTTTAACTTTGCAATGGCCATGTGTTTTTTTTTCACTATATGCCCTGAAAGTAAAAAAAAGAAAAAAAGAAACTTGAATTAACTCGTTCTATCAGGATATTTCACCACTTGGGACCTCTGCATGGCACAATTTGACTTGCATTGGGGCTAGAAATGTTATTAAAAACTGCCCAGGGTACGCCAAAACAACCTTATAGGTAAGCTGAGAGCAGAAGCTAATCCTGGGTAAGTGAGGATGACCTGCACCTTGATATTCATGCTATCGCGATATTGTTGGCCTGGGAGAGATCCTCCCGGTCGGATCAACCATCCTGTGAGTTTGTTCAAAACAGCATTGTACATGTCAGATCAATTGGTGGCGAACTACCACCTCTACTTAGGCTATGCTTCTTTATTTTAACATTATGGCCTCCTTGACACCCTGTCAGTTCCTTGGCCAAGATGTTGACATTTATCTTCAACGTATTTCCCTTTATATCTTAAGATGCGGTACAACACCCGGCTGAGTCCTGACCACGAGGAATGGCTCTTCTGTGGCTGGGCCATACGCTGGTGCAGTTGCTTTTTGATTCCCCCCAAATGAATCAATGTATACATGTTGCTCGTTTTGTATTTTGGTGTTTGGTCTTTTGGATGCAACCAGCTTTTCCTGTAACAAATATTATAGAATATGTCCTATTGTATCTTCAAACTAACAGTCCACACCAATACTAACCATGGCGTTCACTAAAAGTTCTTCTCATTAAAATGTTCTCTGAATTTTGCCCCACCAATTCAGATGTTACTTAACAGTTTGAAAGCTAACATCTATGGTTGGGGCAAAATGGGGACATTTTTAATGATAAAACTTTTCTTGAATCTCCCTTATATATATTTAGTTAACGCACTAAAAAGCTGGAATGCATTTTATTAACAATTATGGTGAACATTTCTGTTTTTGGGAATATTGTCCTTTGAATCGAGTGAGTTCAATGTCCATAGAATGTTATCTAAATATTATTAAAAACCCCTAGTGAGGCTGTGTGTGATTTCAGTATAGGTATATTCGAAGGGTTCTGTTTAAAAAAGTCCTCAAGACCACAAAATTGGTTTTTTCCAACCTCTGTGTTTTATGTCTACTTGAAATTCTATAATAGCCTGGCGAACACTGAGGGATGTTTTGCGAAAGGACTTAATTAAACAAAATTACTGCCGCCTCCCCCACCCGTCCCGTGTTCCACCATGAAACACACACCGGCAAAATTTCCAAGACCATTTGGTCTCGAAATGTAATGTCTTGATATGCTTTTAATATCCAGAGAATGCAGGTTCCCCCCACCTGTTGTCATAGCAAACAAACGTTTCATTCATCAAGTGGAAGCTAAATGCTGTTTCCAATCCAAAGTAAAATGAAGGAACTTTTGAGTTTTGGAGGCATGTGAAAAAATGCAGAAAAGCTGTAGGGTCTTAAGAAGCCTTTTTTCTTCATTGGATAATTTAAAATTTCGGTGGTCTAAGCAAGCAAGCAGATGGAGAGCTCAAAGTCATTCATTCCTTGGCCAGTGTGCATGCGTGTACACCATGTGGGAATCTATGACGAGGCATACATAATAGGTTGTAGACCACCACTAAGGTAGCAATAACCTATTAAAGTTATATCTGGGAGACCTCTTGTATATAAAATGAAATGCCGGAGAGGGGGGCACTGCATATTTTTTGAAATGTTACCTATGCATGAATTATATCATTCGAGCATTGTACCTGTAACTGATTAAATAGTTACACAGTCATTGAGGTTGAATAAAGACAATGTTTTAACTTAAAACATCCCATCATGCCTCATCAAGATTGAAGCCAGAGCTAATCTAATGTAAGCAACATTGGACCGGATTAAATGGCCAGTTATAGCTCCACTGTTTTAAAGGCGAGTGGGGATGGGGAGCATATAGTCCTTTAAAATTATTCTCAGTGAGCGATCACTTTAATACAAAAAAAAAAGGCAAATCAACGTTTACACTGGCAATTGTGGGGTAACATTTTTACTGGTCAAATATACTATTCCCTTATAATGAATTAGTATTATCCCTCATACTAATGGGATGTGCTTTACGTGCCCAATCTTCCTGACTTCAAACGGTAATCGGAAGTATCCCCGTAGCCAACCAGAACTACAGTATTGTATTAATACAGTAATTCTCATATTATATAGTATCCCGTACCAAACCAGACTCAGTATGTTAATTACTACCAGTAATTTTCCATATTATATAGTATCCCTGTACCAACCAGAACTACGGTATATGTATTAATACCAGTAATTCTTAATATTATATATTATCCCTGTATCAACCAGAACTACAGTATATGTATTAATACCAGTAATTCTCAATATTATATAGTATCCCCGTACTGTACCAAACAGAACTACAGTATATGTATTAAATACCAGTAATTCTCATATTATATAGTTCCCTGTACCAACCAGAACTACAGTAGATGTATTAATACCAGTAATTCCCAATATTATATAGTATCCCTGTACCAACCAGAACTACAGTATATGTATTAATACCAGTAATTCTCAATATTAATAGCATCCCTGTACAACACAAACTACAGTATATGTATTAGTACCAGTAATTCTATATTATATAGTATCCCCATACCAACCAGAACTACAGTATGTATTAATACCAGTAATTCTCATATTTTATAGTATCCCCGACCAACCAGAACTACAGTATATGTATTAATACCAGTAATCTCATATTTTATGTATCCCTGTACCAAACAGAACTACAGTATATGTATTAATACCAGTAATTCTCAATATATATAGTATCCCATACCAACCAAACTACAGTATGTATTAATACCGTAATTCTCAATATTATATAGATCCCTGTACCAACCAAACTACAGTATATGTATTAGTACCAGTAATTCTCTATATTATATAGGATCCCCGTACCACCAGAACTACATTATATTTATTAATACCAGTAATCTCAATATTATATAGTATCCCTGTACCAACCAGAACTACATTATATGTATTAATACCAGTAATTCTCAATATTATATAGGATCCCCGTACCAACCAGAACTACTTATATGTAAATACCAGTAATTCTCAATATTATAGTATCCCTGTACCAACCAGAACTACATTATATGTATTAATACCATTAATTCTCAATATTATATGTATCCCTGTACCAACCAGAACTACAGTATATGTATTAATACCAGTATCTCATATTATATAGTATCCCCGTACCAACCAGAACACAGTATATGTATAATACCAGTAATTCTCAATAATATAGTATCCTGTACCAACCAGAACTACAGTATATGTATTGTACCAGTAATTCTCAATATTATAGTATCCCCGTACCAACCAGAACTACAGTATATGTATTAATACCAGTTATTCTCAATATTATATAGTATCCCCGTACCAAACAACTACAGTATATGTATTAATACCAGTAATTCTCAATATTATTAGTATCCCCGTACCAACCAGAACTACAGTATATGTATTATACCAGTAATTCTCAATATTATATAGCATCCCTGTACCAACCAGAACTACATTATATGTATTAATACCAGAATTCTCAATATTATATAGGATCCCCGTACCAACCAGAACTACATTATATTATTACTACAGTAATTCTCAATATTATATAGCATCCCTGTACCACCAGAACTACAGTATATGTATTAGTACCAGTAATTCTCATATATTATATAGGATCCCCGTACCAACCAGAACTACATTATGTATTAATACCAGTAATTCTCAATATTATTAGTATCCCTGTACCAACCAACTACATTATATGTATTAATACCAGTAATTCTCAATATTATATAGATCCCCGTACCAACCAAACTACATTTATGTATTAATACCAGTAATTCCAATATTATATAGTATCCCTGTACCACCAGAACTACATTATATGTATTAATACCAGTAATTCTCAATATTATATAGTATCCCTGTACCAACCAGAACTACAGTATATGTATTAATACCAGTAATTCTCAATATTATATAGTATCCCCGTACCAACCAGAACTACAGTATATGTATTAATACCAGTAATTCTCAATATTATATAGTATCCCTGTACCAACCAGAACTACAGTATATGTATTGTACCAGTAATTCTCTATGATAGTATCCTCCGTACCAACCAGAACTACAGTATATGTATTAATACCAGTAATTCTCATTATTATATAGTATCCCTGTACCAACAAGAACTACAGTATATTTATTAATACCAGTAATTCTCAATATTATATAGGATCCCCATACCAACCAGAACTACATTATATGTATTAATACCAGTAATTCTCAATATTATATAGTATCCCTGTACCAACCAGAACTACATTATATGTATTAATACCAGTAATTCTCAATATTATATAGGATCCACGTACCAACCAGAACTACATTATATGTATTAATACGAGTAATTCTCAATATTATATAGTATCCCTGTACCAACCAGAACTACTTATATGTTATAATACCAGTCAATTCTCAATATTATATAGTATCCCTGTACCAACCAGAACTACGTATATGTATTAATACCAGTAATTCTAATATTATATAGTATCCCTGTACCAACCAGAACTACAGTATATGTATTAATACCAGTAATTCTCAATATTATATAGTATCCCTGTACCAACCAGAACTACAGTATATGTATTAATACCATTAATTCCCATATATATAGTATCCCCATACCAACCAGAACTACAGTATATGTATTAATACCAGTAATTCCCAATATTATATAGTAGCTCCATACCAACCAGAACTACAGTATATGTATTAATACCAGTAATTCTCAATATTATATGGTATCCCTGTACCAACCATAGCTACAGTATATGTATTAATACCAGTAATTCTCAATATTATATAGTATCCCTGTACCAAACAGAACTACAGTATATGTATTAATACCAGTAATTCTCAATATTATATAGTATCCCTGTACCAACCAGAACTACAGTATATGTATTAATATCAGTAATTCTCAATATTATATAGCATCCCTGTACCAACCAGAACTACATTATATGTATTAATACCAGCAATTCTCAATATTATATAGGATCCCCGTACCAACCAGAACTACATTATATGTATTAATACCAGTAATTCTCAATATTATATAGCATCCCTGTACCAACCAGAACTACAGTATATGTATTAGTACCAGTAATTCTCTATATTTATAGGATCCCCGTACCAACCAGAACTACATTATATGTATTAACACCAGTAATTCTCAATATTGTATAGTATCCCTGTACCAACCCGAACTACATTATATGTATTAATACCAGTAATTCTCAATATTATATAGGATCCCCGTACCAACCAGAACTACATTATATGTATTAATACCAGTAATTCTCAATATTATATAGTATCCCTGTACCAACCAGAACTACATTATATGTATTAATACCAGTAATTCTCAATATTATTAGTATCCTGTACCACCAGAACTACAGTATATGTATATAATACCAGTAATTCTCAATATTATATAGTATCCCCGTACCAACCAGAACTACAGTATATGTATATATACCAGTAATTCTCAATATTATATAGTATCCCTGTACCAACCAAACTACAGTATATGTATTAGTACCAGTAATTCTCAATATGATAAGTATCCCCGTACCAACCAGAACTACAGTATATGTATTAATACCAGTAATTCTCATTATTATATAGTATCCCTGTACCAACAAGAACTACAGTATATTTTAATACCAGTAATTCTCAATATTATATGGATCCCATACCAACCAGAACACATTATATGTATTAATACCAGTAATTCTCAATATTATATAGTTCCCGTACCAACCAGAACTACATATATGTATTAATACCAGTAATTCTCAATATTATATAGGATCCACGTACCAACCAGAACTACATTATATGTATTAATACGAGTAATTCTCAATATTATATAGTATCCCTGTACCAACCAGAACTACATTATATGTTATAATACCAGCAATTCTCAATATTATATAGTATCCCTGACAACCAGAACTACAGTATATGTATTAATACCAGTAATTCTTAATATTATATAGTATCCCTGTACCAACCAGAACTACAGTATATGTATTAATACCAGTAATTCTCAATATTATATAGTATCCCTGTATCACACACAGAACTACAGTATATGTTTAATACCATTAATTCCAATATTATATAGTATCCCCTACCAACCAGAACTACAGTATATGTATTAATACCAGTAATTCCCAATATTATATAGTAGCTCCATACCAACCAGAACTACAGTATGTTATTAATACCAGTAATTCTCAATATATATGGTATCCCTGTACCAACCATAGCTACAGTATAGTAATAATACCAGTAATTCTCAATATTATATAGTTCCCCATACCAACCAGAACTACAGTATATGTATTAACACCAGTAATTCTCATTATTAAATGTATCCCTGTACCAACGAACTACAGTATATTTATTAATACCAGTAATTCTCAATAATATTAGGATCCCCATACCAACCAGAACACATTATATGTATTATACCAGTAATTCTCCATATTATATAGTATCCCTGTACCAACCAGAACTACATTATATCTATTAATACCAATAATTCTCAATATTATATAGGATCCCCATACAACCAGAACTACATTATATGTATAATACATAATTCCAATATTATTAGTATTCCCTGTACCAACCAGAACTACATTATATGTAATATATCTCAATTCTCAATATTATATAGTATCCCTGTAAACCAGAACTACAGTATATGTATTAATACCATAATTCTAATATTATATAGTATCCCTGTACCAACCAAACACAGTATATGTATTAATACCAGTAATTCTCAATATTATATAGTATCCCTGTACCACACCAGAACTACAGTTATGTATTAATACCAGTAATTCCCATATTATTAGTATCCCCATACCAACCAGAACTACAGTATATGTATTATACAGTAATTCCAATATTATATAGTATCCCCATACCAACCAGAACTACAGTATATGTATTAATACCAGTAATTCTCAATATTATATGGTATCCCTGTACCAACCAGAGCTACCGTATATGTTATTAATTATGTATTTTTAGTTTAGAAACTTATCCAGGCCTTTTTTAAAGCTATTAATGAACTTGCCATTACCACTTCTGCTGGAAGACAGTTCCACAGTTTCATCGTTCTCACTGTAAAGAAACCTTTCCTAACCTGAAGATGAACTTCTTTTTCTCCAACCTTAAAGGATATCCACGTGTCCTCTGATATGACCTATTAGTGAACAATGCACCAGAGAGTTTTATTGTATGGCCCATTAATATGTTTGTATAAAGTGATCATATCCCCACGCAAATGTCGCTTCTCCAATGTAAACAGCCCTAACTTGTCTAATTTTGTCTAATCTCCTGCACAGTCAAGCCCCTCCTCCATCCCCTTATTAATTTAGTTGCCCTTGTCTGAACTGCCTTAATTTCCAAGATGTCCCTTTTGTATATGGGATTCCAAAACTGCACCGCATATTCCAAATGAGGCCTTACCAGTCCTGTAAAGAGGGAGAATAATATTTTTCTCTCTTGAATCTATTCCCCTCTTTATACAATACAATACCTTGCTAGCTCTAGCTGTTGCTACCTGGCATTGTTTACTACAGTAAGTCTGTTTCTACCAGAACCCCCATTCTTGTTTGTTTATTAACACAACACAATCTAAGAGGTTCTGGTCTGCAGTGAAAATTACAATCAAGTTCAAACGTCGAAGGTTGGAAAATAATCTTAAAACATTTACCACAATTGTTACTTATAGAGGAATATCATCCACAAGGTCAACCCTCTGTATTAATATGGGCCCACAACCTGTGTGGGTTTCCTCCTTGAGTTCAGTTTCCCACACATCCATAAAGACATACTCTTGCTAGTGTGGGGTTGTGTGCCGGATAGGCTGAAGGCCGTGAGACTCGCGGGGCGGCTCTTCACTTAGCGCGCCCGTTCCCAGTAATGCATTGCGGTGGGAACAGGCGCGCGCGTATGACTTGATATCGGCGACGCACGCACCATATATAAGAGGTGTAGGCGGCCGCCGGGCGCCATTTTAGTTCCAGCAAGCTGCCAGAACGTGCTTTCCCACCAGCCGGCCCCTTGTCTCTTTGGTATTATAAAAATGTTTGATATCACTTGTTATGTAATTTTATTTTTTGTTATAACAAAAAAAAAAAGGATATATTAATAAGAGTTTACAAGTTAAATGTGTTATGTCACAGCAGTTAAATGAGTTATCACAGTAAGTGTTGGCGGTGGGGTCCTTGCAGACGGACATGGTGGCGGTTTACATGCCCTCCCTAACAGGAGGTTGGCATTCAAACAAGGAAGAATTGATTGGTCAGCTGGTTTTATGGGGTTCCATAGCAACCACGGTTATACAAGTTTGCAAGGACCAGGGTGATTAAGGACTATGCAAATATATGCATATTATGTAAATAAGAAATAAAAAAGCTGTGGCCGTTTATTCACCCAACACTGGAGTCTGTCTCTTTATTAATTAAAAGATATGGTAGCTGTCCGATATGGGGTGATAGGCCAATTGTCACCAATTAATGTCACCAGCGCGAGAGTATCATCTTATGCATTAGTCATTTACTGCACTGCAGTGAGATAGCTGTGTTGGGTTAGGCATCCACCAAGAATACTTTAAGTTTTGCATCTGGTGAACTGCACAATTACTGAAAATCAGGCCCAGTAAAGTCATGTCAAAACCCATGTAAACCCATAATAACATAGTGTATCGTAGGTTTTGCCTGTTTAGTGGCCTCTACTGCATTACCGACTGTGTTTTATAAATCACCAATAAATAACACAAGAATCCACTTGGCAAAATGAAGCACTCTTCCTAGACCTTCTAACACACAAGACTATCTAAGAATGTCAGTAAAATGATCGCTTGCTGGATAGCCTGATGCCTTGCCACAATGTTTCACATTCAAAGTCCTGTAGCTATTCATACCTTCCTGGTTGGCGCTAGCACACACTGACAGCTCACTGCTCTGCGTCCAGAGTTTAACTAGCTTTCCTACCTCTAACTATAAAAAGAGAGTTACGCACCTGAAACATGAAACACTATCATTTGAAACAAAATTTGCATGACTCAGTTATTACTTTTACTGCCGTGTAATTGGTTCAGATCCATCCTTGACTACATGTGCACAGAGATGGTATTGTATCCGTTTACCACTTTTTACTCTATGTCCTAAAGAATACTGATAGGATGTAAGTGATCCTATAAAAAGAGTAAATAGATACTGATACTACACATAGCATTGCAGAATAGATTTTGCCTTTGAATTTCCACATGGATGATTTTGCTGCATTGGTGAATCATTGTATAATTAAAACCAATTAGCTGCAAGGGATTTGCAGGACATCAGTTTACTCCCCCTTCTTTTCTCCCATCTCACCTATGGCCTTGGACAACTCATTAGTTCATTTGGATTCCAGTATCACCTGTATGTGGACGATACCCAAATTTACATCTCTCCCAGATCTCCCTACACTGACATCCCAGGTCCCCGACTGCCTTAGTGCCGTCTCTGCCTTATGTCCTCCCCCTTCCTCAAACTCAACATGGGCAAGACTGAGCTTGTCCTTTTCCCCACCCTCACGATCTGTTCCCCTCCCTAGCCTTACTATTAATATTAACAATACACCCATATCCCCATCTACTATGTCCGCTGCCGGGAATAATTATAAATTCTGATCTTCCTCAAATCCCATGTCAATTCGCTTGCCAACTCAATGTCCCTTTAACTGTTATCCACCAGGGTCCCTTTGACTGTTATCCACCAACGGCCCTTTGATTGTTATCCACCAGTGTCCCTTTAACTGTTTTCCACCAGCGTCCCTTTGACTGTTTTCCACCAGGGTTCCTTTGACTGTTATCCACCACCGTCCCTTTAACTGTTTTCTACCAATGGCCCTTTGACTGTTATCCACCAGTGTCCCTTTAACTGTTATCCACCAGCGTCCCTTTGACTGTTATCCACCAGCGTCCCTTTGACTGTTATCCATCAATGTCCCTTTGACTGTTATCCACCAGGGTCCCTTTGACTGTTATCCACCAGCGTCCCTTAGACTGTTATCCACCAGCATCCCTTTGACTGTTATCCACCAGCGTCCCTTTGACTGTTATCCATCAATGTCCCTTTAACTGTTATCCACCAGGGTCCCTTTGACTGTTATCAACCAGGGTCCCTTTGACTGTTATCCACCAGAGTCCCTTTGACTGTTATCCACCAGTGTCCCTTTGAATTTATCCACCAGCGTCCCTTTGACTGTTAACCATCAATGTCCCTTTAACTGTTATCCACCAGGGTCCCTTTGACTGTTATCCACCAGAGTCCCTTTGACTGTTATCCACCAGAGTCCCTTTGACTGTTATCCACCAGTGTCCCTTTGACTGTTATCCATCAGCATCCCTTTGACTGTTATCCACCAGCGTCCCTTTGACTGTTATCCATCAATGTCCCTTTAACTGTTATCCACCAGGGTCCCTTTGACGGTTATCAACCAGGGTCCCTTTGACTGTTATCCACCAGAGTCCCTTTGACTGTTATCCACCAGAGTCCCTTTGACTGTTATCCACCAGTGTCCCTTTGACTGTTATCCACCAGCATCCCTTTGACTGTTTTCCACCAGCATTCAACATCCCTTTGCCGGTTTTCCACCAGTATCCCTTTAACTGTTTTTCACCAGCGTCCTTTTGACTGTTATCCACCAGGGTCCCATTGATTGTTATCAACCAGCGTCCCTTTGACTGTTATCCACCAGAATCCCTTTGATTGTTATCAACCAGCGTCCCTTAGACTGTTATCCACCAGCTTCCCTTTGACTGTTATCCACCAGCATCCCTTTGACTGTTATCCATCAATGTCCCTTTAACTGTTATCCACCAGGATCCCTTTGACTGTTATCCACCAGCGTCCCTTAGACTGTTATCCATCAATGTCCCTTTAACTGTTATTCACCAGGGTCCCTTAGACTGTTATCCACCAGCGTCCCTTAGACTGTTATCCATCAATGTCCCTTTAACTGTTATTCACCAGGGTCCCTTAGACTGTTATACACCAGCGTCCCTTTGACTGTTATCCATCAATGTCCCTTTAACTGTTATCCACCAGGGTCCCTTTGACTGTTATCCACCAGCGTCCCTTAGACTGTTATCCACCATCGTCCCTTTGACTGTTATCCACCAGCGTCCCTTTGACTGTTAACTATCAATGTCCCTTTAACTGTTATCCACCAGGGTCCCTTTAACTGTTATCCACCAGCGTCCCTTTGACTGTTATCCATCAATGTCCCTTTAACTGTTATTCACCAGGGTCCCTTTGACTGTTATCCACCAGTGTACCTTTAACTGTTTTCTACCAATGTCCCTTTAACTGTTTTCCACCAGTGTCCCTTTGACTGTTATCCACCAGTGTCCCTTTAACTGTTTTCAACCAGCATCCCTTTCACTGTTATCCACCAGGGTGTCTTTGACTGTTTTCCACCAGTGTCCCTTTGACTGTTATCCACCAGTGTCCCTTTGACTGTTATCCACCCGAGTCCCTTTAACTGTTTTCAACCAGCATCCCTTTCACTGTTATCCACCAGCATCCCTTCGACTGTTTTCCACCAGTGCCCCCTTGACTGTTATCCACCAGTGTCCCTTTGACTGTTTTCCATCAGTGTCCCTTTGACTGTTATCCACCCGTGTCCCTTTGACTGTTTTCCACCCGTGTCCCTTTGACTGTTATCCACCAGGGTCTCTTTGACTGTTTTCCACCAGTGTCCCTTTGACTGTTATCCACCAGCGTCCTTTTAACTGTTTTCAACCAGCATCCCTTTCACTGTTATCCACCAGGGTCTCTTTGACTGTTTTCCACCAGTGTCCCTTTGACTGTTATCCACCAGTGTCCCTTTGACTGTTATCCACCCGAGTCCCTTTAACTGTTTTCAACCAGCATCCCTTCGACTGTTATCCACCAGTGCCCCCTTGACTGTTATCCACCAGCATCCCTTCGACTGTTATCCACCAGTGCCCCCTTGACTGTTATCCACCAGTGTCCCTTTGACTGTTTTCAACCAGTGTCCCTTTGACTGTTATCCACCCGTGTCCATTTGACTGTTATCCACCCGTGTCCCTTTGACTGTTATCCACCAGGGTCTCTTTGACTGTTTTCCACCAGTGTCCCTTTGACTGTTATCCACCAGCCTCCCTTTAACTGTTTTCAACCAGCATCCCTTTCACTGTTATCCACCAGGGTCTCTTTGACTTTTTTCCACCAGTGTCCCTTTGACTGTTATCCACCAGTGTCCCTTTGACTGTTATCCACCCGAGTCCCTTTAACTGTTTTCAACCAGCATCCCATCGACTGTTATCCACCAGTGACCCATTGACTGTTATCCACCAGTGTCCCTTTGACTGTTATCCACCAGCGTCCCTTTGACTGTTATCCACTAGCGTCCCTTTTACTGTTTTCCACCAGTGTCCCTTTAACTGTTATCAACCTGTCCCTTTGACTGTTATCCACCAGAGGAATTTTCGATAATTATTGAATGTTCGAACGTCCGAGGCACGTGAATATGTGAGTAAAATGTCTATTATACCAATACGCGAGTAAATATCGAATTATTGAATCTGCAAGTAAAATGTCTATTATACCAATACCCGAGTAAATATCGAATTATCGAATCTGTGAGTCGTTCACGGGATAATTATCGAATGTTCGAACGTGAGAGCTCGAAAGTAACGCACGTGAGAGTAAATCGATTTTTTGAAAGTCCTGGATATTCGGATATGTTCTCTAGACCATTTCCCAGGTCCCACAGCCATTTACATTACCATTGATATTTTAATTGTATTTCATTCAAACTTTTCGAACTATTTGACTCCCATTGACTTTAAAGGGGAACTGTGGTCTCCAAACAGGTTTAGTTTAAATGAAAGGTCATTCTACCTTTAAAACGAGCCATCAACCACCTCTCTACGTGCTCCACAGCCCAAGATATAAAGAAATGATTGACCAGAAAGTTAATGGGTGGGAGGCTGACATGTGACATTCCTAAGGCTTCTCCTGCATAGTGCCGCCGGTGAGCACAGCCTCAGACTCCCACAGTGTGTGAGGGAGACAGGAAGTCCCTCCTCCTCTCTGCTGTGTGAAGTCCTGACAGGGAAGGTAAGGGAATCTACAGCCATATACACCCGCAGGTGGACAGGTCTTATGCACCCACTGGTGGGTGGGGCCTATGCACCCATGAAGATTGTAATTTTAACATATTGGCAAAGGAACGTGACTGGTTCAAGAGAGGTGTTAAGGAGGCCATTTATGTGAAAATAAAGAAACCAAGCCTAAATAGAGGTGGGGGGGTTCAACACCAACTGTCTGCCATGTACAATGCTGTTTTAACACCTTACTCTGGGCGTTCCTATAACACCTCTTAGCCACTATCTAATCACACCCTTAACACCTGGCTGTGATATGCTAATTGGGATTTTCCAGGGTACATAATTGCCACAGATTCTTGTACAAGTCATTCTGAATTGAGAAAGCCAGTCGGATGACTAGCGAAACGTCTTCAAGAACTACATTTCAAGTCCAGTTGATCTAATTGAATACAACAGATATGACCAGTATTTTGTTTTAATGCTGGGCATTCTCTTTAAGCTTCCCCTCTTTTAATAGAACAGAAAACTTTGTTACTTCATAACATACTGTACAAATCATTTCTTTATGGGGACCCATTATTTAAAAATAAAAATCAAGAAAATTAATTTAATAGTACATTTAAAAAAGGATCTAAATTAAATTTTTTGATTTGCAGCTAACCTACAGTTTTCATTTTTTTGTACACAGATTTATTGTTTATAAGTTTTCTTAATAAATATTTTCATGTTTTCTTCATCAGTAGGTAATCTGATAAGTAGATAATAATAAGTAGAGATCTATCAAGATCGAAACATGTCATGTCTGCAGGTCAGATGATTGGCTCTATACCATAGGCTATATTGCATGTTATTAAGCCAGCGGTTCTGGACACATGGATTAGCCATAGGACATAAAGGATAATTTTGCATATCTCCGCCCCTTACTCTAGGGAACCTGGGAGTGACAAATTACTTCTTGTTTCTTAGATTTTGTGGGCAATTCTATTCATATAGCACAAGACTGCAAGATGCCTTTTGTTATAAGAAGGTTCTGCTCCAATTTTTTTTTCTCTGTGGAGGGCTTTTTGCTTATTTTGGCCCTTCTGTCCTTAAGCTTTTCAGCTGCCTTGCCTATTCTTTATCAGTAAAAACTGACGTCAGACATTAGATTTCAAATATCAGGAAGAAATCAGAACCTTGGCATTGAGCGAGATGAACTGTGATAAATGAAATCATCTAAAATAAGCCAAGGTCTTTAAGATGTCCCAGATATTTTTCTAATAATTTTGATTCACTTTTCAATTAAACATTATAAATAGTAAATGGGTAAGTCGGGCACTGCTGGTTTAGTATTTTTATTTTTTCTCATTTCCCAATTCTCTTAAAGGGCATCTATAGTGGGAAAATGAACTTTTTTTCTTTCTTTCCATGAGTTCTTTAATTCCCCCCAACCCCCAGAGTGTCTGTATTTTCTTAAGTTTCCCTCTCTGTCCTGAGATACACAAGTTAGAAGAATACGTGATTGCATTCCTCTACTCCTACTTGGACTGTCAATCAAATCCCTGTGACGTGGTCCTCTTCCTTGCTCAAGTCCCTCCCTCCTCCCTGCTCTGTAATAAACATAGAGATAAGAACATTAGCAGCAGGAGGAGAGGGGTAGCTTTGATGGCAGAGATAAGGCTGCACTTGACCCCCCTTCTTCATAGCTTTCACTGATTAATGATGGGTCACAAAGAGAGAGAGATCATATTTTATCAGGACATGGATAAATCCGTGTCTCCAGGACAGCTTGCTTTCTATTGGCCACTGTGCGTGGGTGTGTTTTTCAGGATGTAGAACTATTAACTCCTACTGCACATGATAAGCTTGACGGTTAGTCGGAGTTGAGACATGAAGGAGGTAACAGAGGGGAGGGGGAAGGTGGAGTGCTGCACAGAGATCTGACACCATGGAATAACAAAGTCACTGACAGAGATAGGATAAAGGCAGCACAGAGTACATGAATTTAACTTTGCAATGGGCCAATGTGTTTTTTTCACTATAGTTGCCCTTTAAAGTAAAAAAAAGAAAAAAGAAACTTGAAATTTAACTAGTTCTACAGGATATTTCACCACTTAGGGACCTCCTGAATGCACAATGTTGACTGCATTGTGGCTAAGAAATGTTATTAAAACTGCCCAGGGTAAAGCCTCAAAACAACATTATAGGTAAGCTGAGAGCAGAAGCTATACTGTGTAAGTGAGGATGACCTGCACGCTGAGATTCACTGATCGCTATATTGTTGGCCTGGGAGAGATCCTCCAGTCGGATCAACCATCCTGTGAGTTGTTCAAAACAGCATTGTACATGGCAGACAATTGGTGTCGAACTACCACCTCTACTTAGGCTATGCTTCTTTATTTTAACATTAATGGCCTCCTTGACACCTGTCATGTTCCTTTGCCAAGATGTTGACATTATAATCTTCAAACGTATGTCCCTTTATCCTTAAGATGCAGGTACACGGCTGAGTCCTGACCCGAGGAATTGGCTCTTCTGTGCTGGGCCATACGCTGGTGCAGTTGCTTTTTGGATTCCCCCAAAATGAATCAATGTATACAATGTTGCTCTTTTTGTATTTTGGTGTTTGGTCTTTTGGATGCACCAGCTTTTCCTGTAACAAATCATTATAAATATGTCCTATTGTATCTTCAAACTACCGTATACAGTCCACACAAATACTACCAGGGAGATTCACTAAAAGTTCTTATCATTAAAAATGGTTCTGATTTTGCCCCAACCAATCAGATGTTACTTAACATTTGAAAGCTAACATCTGATTGGTTGGGGCAAAATTGGGACCATTTTTAATGATAAAAACTTTTATTGAATCTCCCTGATATATATTTCAGTTAAAGCAAATAAAGCTGGAAATGCATTTTATTAACAATTATGGTGAACATTTCTGTTATTTGGGAATATTGTCCTTTGAATCGAGTGAGGTCTAATGTCATAGAATGTTATATAAATATTATTAAAAAACCCATAGTGAGGCTGTGTGTGTATTTCAGGTATAGGTATATCTGCAGGGTTCTGTTTAAAATCCATCAAGACCACAAAATTGTTTTTTCCAACCTCTGTGTTTATGTCTACTTGAAATTCTATAGATCTGGCGAAACACTGAGGGATTTTGCAGAAAGGACTTAATTAAACAAAAATGTACCTGCCCCTCCCCCGTCCCGTGTTCCACCATGAAACACACACCGCGAAAAATATTCCAAGACCATTTGGTCTCGAAAATGTAATGTCTTGATATGCTTTTAAATATACAGAGAATGCAGGTTCCCAACACACCTGTTGCAACAAACGTTTCATTCAGCAAGCGAAGCTAAAGGCTGTTTCCAATCCAAAGTAAATGAAGGAACATTTTGAGGTGTTGGAGGCATGTGAAAAATGCAGAAAAAGCTGTAGGTCTTAAGAAAGCCTTTTTTCATTTGGATAATTTAAAAATTTAGGTGTCTAGCAAGCAAGCAGATGGAGAGCTAAAAGGTCATTCATTCTTGGACAGTGTGAAATGCGTGTACACCATGTGGGAATCTATGACGATGGCATACATATATAGGTGTAGACCACCAGCTAAAGGTTAGCATAACCTATTAAAGTTTATATCTGGGAAACCTCTTTATATAAAATGAAATGCCGGAGAGGGGGGCACTGGCATATTTTTTGATAAATGTTACATAATGCATGAATTATATAATTACTAGCATTGTACCTGGTGAACTGATTAAATAGTTACACAGTCATTGAGGTTGAATAAAGACAAATGTTTAACTTAAAACATCACCCATCATGCCCATCAAAGAGTGAAGCCATAGCTAATCTAATGTAGCAACATTGGACCGGATTTAAAGGGCAGTTATACTCCATGTTTTAAAGGCGAGTGGGGATGGATGGAGCATAATAGTCCTTTAAATTAATTCTCAGTGAGCGATCAATTTAATAAAAAAAAAAAAAGGCAAATCAACGTTTACAATGGCAATTGTGGGGTAACATTTTTTAATGGTCAAATATACTATTCACTTATAATGAATTAGTATTATCCCTCATATACTAAATGATTGCTTTACAGTGCCCAATCTTCCTGACTTCAAACGGTAATCGGAAAGTATCCCTGGATCAACCAGAACTACAGTATATGTATTAATACCAGTAATTCTCAATATTATATAGTATCCCTGTACCAACCAGAACTACAGTATGTGTATTAATACCAGTAATTGTCAATATTATATAGTATCCCTGTACCAACCAGAACTACAGTATATGTATTAATACCAGTAATTCTCAATATTATATAGTATCCCTGGATCAACCAGAACTACAGAATATGTATTAATACCAGTAATTCTCAATATTATATAGTATCCCTGGATCAACCAGAACTACAGTATATGTATTAATACCAGTAATTCTCAATATTATATAGTATCCCTGTACCAACCAGAACTACAGTATGTGTATTAATACCAGTAATTGTCAATATTATATAGTATCCCTGTACCAACCAGAACTACAGTATATGTATCAATACCAGTAATTCTCAATATTATATAGTATCCCTGTACCAACCAGAACTACATTATATGTATTAATACCAGTAATTCTAAATATTATATAGTATCCCTGGATCAACCAGAACTACAGTATATGTATCAATACCAGTAATTCTCAATATTATATAGTATCCCTGTACCAACCCTTTTAACATGTGATCGTATCTCATGGCATAGTTCTTAATGTCCATTACTGTCCATTTTGTGGTTTAATTGAAATCTATGAGAGCAAGAAAAAAAGCGAGGACAAGCAGACACAAGTGCACTGCTAATGCGTTTTACACACACAGTAAGGGCTAGGCCACACTGCCGTGCTTTTTTTGCATTTGTGCTTGCCTTTTTTTCATATCATTGAAAACACGGCAATGCACTGAAAATGCGCGTTTTCGGGTGCGTTGCGATTGCGATTTGCGTTCCGCATTTTAAATCGCATGCGTTTTTCAATACTTAATGAAAAAAAGGCATGCGCAAACGCAACAAAATCGAACATGAAATCGCATGCAATTGCGTTTGCGATTGCATTTGCGTTGCAGTGTGGCCGTGCCCTAAAAAGGAAACACAAATGCAGAAAAGCACAGACAAGTGAACACAAAAAGTGCAATGCGTTTTTCAATGGGGACCCTAGCATTTAGGAGCATTAAACTCGTCAGTAATTGACTTTCTGGCTCCTCCTACTGTCAATACCGCAGACTATTCTCCGATCTCTGAAAATGGAGAACATATGTTAATGAAGGAGGGGGAGGAGCTTGAAAATGTTTTGGATGGGCCATAAGCCTTCCCAGCCATGGGAGGGGAGGGGGATGGCACATAACTAGTTCATTTCTTTCAGTAGTTTTGGCGCACTTTACATGGATCTCACCTTTCTGATTGGCTGCTACTTACCTGGCAGGTTTGGAATTAGCTTGGTGATAGCCACTCTGGGGTCTGATTGGTCCCTTGGGCTCTCTCAGGGGTATAAATAAGGGTGCATGTCTGGCTCCTTTGTCAGAACATCGCTCGATCTTTTGAGCACATCTGTGTCTTATTTATTTATTATCATTATTTGATTTCTTTAGTGTGTGCCTGTCCATTGTCCCTATCCCATGGTCAGTTACTGACCCACAAATGTATAACTACTTGGGATATATGAGATACCTGCAATTGCTAAAATTCCCAGGAACCCTTAAACAAAGTTAAATGATGTCTTAGTTGAATGTAGTGTACACCTTCACCAAGTAGCTTGAGATTAAACTTTCTTCTAAAAATTCCCCAGTGCAGTCACTGCAAAGTACATTTAAATTAAACCAATATATTATAGAGAAACAGAATGGCTACACACGACTACTGCTGCCGAAAATGAAAGTTCTGCCAGGCTGCATGTGATATTGTTTTATTCCTTGTTACAGCAGAGACAGAGCAGGAAATCATTATATATATAGCGTGTGCAGTAAGCAGAGACATGTTTCTTAATGAGTTCAATTATTTCGTTTAAGTGGCATTCAAAGCATTTCTGTTCCTCTGTGGACTTCTCCCAAACATGGCCAAACCCATTTATATTTCCCTTTCTATTTTCCATAGGGTAACATATACATCTGTAGCTTTTCGTGTATATGGATTTACCCATATCTCAGTATTTCCCTTGTTTACATCCCTAGGATGTGACTTGCATTTAAATAAACGTTGCATTGAAAGTATCCAAGCTATGTAGCCATGTACCATAAAGGGAATGTTCATCATGGCTTTTTATGGACCTTTTTGTGATCCTGTTCTTTGCTTTGATGTCTGTGTTTTAATGCTGTGTGTGGGGCTTGGCTACCATTAAACCACAAGCTGCACAGCGTTACAAATGGTCTTCCTAGCTAAAGCAACATAAATACAATAAAGAATAAGAATAATAAAAGTATACAAAGTACAAAAGCTGGTGATTCCCCGGTTCCATTCCCGCCATCATCAAGGATAGTGGACACCGCTAAGTCCTTGGAAGTCAGGTGACCACTACTTACCTGCTGTTATTGATAAAGTTGATAGAAGGTAGGTGAAGGCTGTTTTAATGGATTTACGTGGGCTACATCAAGATAATCCATATGAGCCACTAGTAAATTGGCTGGTAAAGTGGTTTTGCAAACAAAGTAGGATCAGAATAAATAATTAGTCACTCGTCACAAATCATTGGCTAGTTTGTAATTTGCCATCTTACTTTTAATTGCAATTTTACCTGGGGTCATTAATGGCCATTAATGGTCATAATGGTCATAATGGTCATTAATGGCCCAAAGATACCACTGTAATTATTTTACTGAACACGCATGGAGACAATCAATGTAATAAAGGATACATAAATTAGTCTAACTAACAAAGGAAGTAAATAATAGTGATTATAATGTTCACACCCAGTTACAACCCATTCCCATCCAGCCCCTTGAGTTCTACCATGTGTCCATTCTTCTAGGAGTCTTCAGTCCAATTACAATTGTGCTGTGCCTCTTTAATCATGGTGGATTCTAGGAAAGTTACATCAGCTCACACCTACAGAATCATGGGAGTTGCTTGCAGACTTCAGGTTAGAATGGGTGATAGGGAAGAAAAATCCCACATAATCAAAGTCACCGTATAACAAAATTCAGAACAAACAAGATAACTATGCAGCTGCATAATCGGAGGAATGTAGCTTCATGATAAAAGGAAATACAGGAGTAAGAACAGAAAGTCTTTCCCTAAATAGCCAAGGGAAAGCTTAAAACAAAGCATTCCTGTAAATGAACAAATATACAAACCTTTAAAATATAATGTATAGGCCACTGCCAATACATATATATTGACCCTAAAAAAATGTATGGTCTTTGTAACTCCTGTCACTCTAAAGAGAGAAGTCCACCTGATTTAAAATGAAGTATTACTTGTATTTTTATGTATAAATACACCTGTAAAGATACATCAGTTTGGTTTCAATAAACTCTTCAACAACAGAAATTCCATATTTACTGCTCTCTCTAGCACAAATATCTGATTGGATAATTCCTCTCTCTCCAGGGTGAATCAAACACGTCTAAGCTCAAGAAGCTAAGGGAGGGGTTAGTCATCTCAGCGTTCTCTGAAATCTGAGTGTTGTAATTGTGCTGTGTTAGGGCTAGGCCCCACTAGCATATTTCTCATGCTTACTATCATGTAATCAATTAGGGAGTGAGCGTGTCAAGTTGCCACATTGCACGGCCTGCGATCTGTTTTCAGAGTGCATGCGATCGCAATTTTTTTGCAAACTGTATGCGCTGAGATTGCGCAACATTGATGTTGTCTGGCGTAGTGTGGCTTCAGACTTAATTTAGAGAAAATGTGTAAATATTAAATTGATAACTAAAAATAAAAATCCCTTAAGTTCATTACAGGCTTCGTAAGTAAAGCATAGTACCGATGCAGATATTTGGAACTTGAAATTTATGCATATATGATGCATATATTTGAAAGTGTTGTTTGCAAATGTAATATTGACAATTCCAGGGCAAGGTAACTCTCCCCAGAAACAAAATATCCCAAGAAAACCTTTTGTTCCATCTCTAGCAACCTGTCAAAAAGCCAGGATGGTTCTGCTGATATGATTCATTCTGCAAAGCACATGTTTCTATTTAAAGCCTTTAGGTGTGATACAGGTTAATTTCTGGGAAATTAGTTAAAGGACAACAATATAAAAAACAACAACATCACCCCCATGTCCACACTTCCAGCAGCTGAAATCACTTACTCACATTTACAGCTGTGCTGCCCTCCCTTAGATACCACACAGCAAAGATGAGTGCTAAAAACCCACCTCCTAGACGGCCCAGGGCCATGGTTAACATATCACTTGTCATTGGCTGGTGGGAATGTCTGTTACAACCTCTCTCCTCCTCCTCTGCAGGTTAAACAAACTTGAAATATCCTGTTGCTAGGATACAGCCTACACAATCAAGCTGATCAAGGGTGGGTGGAGGAGTATTTTTCTCTCTCTATATATATTTTTCTATATTTTCTCGCATGTTAGCTTTGAGTGACAGTTAGAGGCAGACAAAATTGTTACGCCCCCTTTACAGCATGGCTAATTGAAGGCAGAGAGAGGCTCAAAATTAGGAAAATAATGTATGGAGAGGGCTGCATATTTTTAAAAAAAATGCATTGAGGCAATACAGTTACCCTTTAAAATCATGAGGTAGGTGAACAAAAGATCATCCCCAAAGATCTCACTGGAACTTTGATAGGGCCTGGTATTGTTATAGGACTACAATAAAATGTATGATGTACATGTAGGGTGATGTATATATATATATATGGGGTAAGAAAAAATGTTTAAATCAGCAGTTTCTAGGGGTAGGCAGTCCATAAAAAAATTAACAATAATTATATATTAATTAAGACAAAAAAAATGTTACTGATAGGGATGTTAGAAACCAGCGAGTAATATTCCAATATTCCGAAAATCCAAAAAGAGACCCATACAAGTCAATGGGGCACAAAAAGTTCTAAGGAAAGGAAGGGTAGATAAAGCATGGTAACTTACAGCAGGTGGCTCAGGCATCTGTTAGTGATCAGGAGAACACGTAGAAATCCCCAAACTTCCTGTACACAGAAGCTATTTTCAAGGTTCCGCAGGGTACTTTTGAGGGTTACGGAAAGTAGCCTTGTATATTCGGTAGCCCTTGAAAGAAGATTCAGTATCTTACGAAAGTAGACTCGTTAACCCTTGAGTAGTTCCCTATTTTCAAAGGTTACAGAAAATACCAAAAGTTCTGAAGGCTCCAACAAAACATTGGAACTGAGAGTTCCAAGTCGGTACCAGGTTTGAATCAGACCAGGATTCCATTCCTAGTTACTAATACAGATGAACAAAACCGTCGCCCTTTATTCCTACAGAGGTTCGGCGGAACCTATTGAAATTCCGAGAGTCCTATTCAAACCCAATTGAATAAGTCATTTGTGAGTATCCGATAGCAACTAGTAACTAACAACTAGTAACTAACAACTAGTAACTAACAACTAGTTACTAACAACTAGTTACTAACAATATAAAGAACATTAACATGTTTTCTTACATTTACTCAGAATTATAAATTAAATCCGAACAAACTAAAGGCTGAGAAAGTTATTGGATCAGACCACTTAATCTGTACCAGGCTGTTGGCATTTGTCCCAGAATGGGTTTGGCTTAGGTGGTCTAGAGTAGGGTGTTGGCAGGCACCACCCATGCCCAACCTACCTCATGGCTAAAAATTTGTCGGGTACATTGGTTCAGATGAGTCACAACAATTTAAAGACTTGAACTGCTATAGTTAAAAATCTAAAAAGAATATTTAAAATAGAACTATAAATTAAACTTCTTTTACTTACCCTTCTCTTTGCCTAGGGAATGAGTACACCAGAAAATCTCCTAAATCAAAGAAAAAAATAGACTTTATTTTGCCTTTAATGAATCTAGACACACTGTACTGTACATGTAAAGGGCATATGTTTAGGATTCTTTCCTGCAACGGAAGAATCTCTTTGTTAGAAACCAAAGCACTGCATGTAAAGTATGTCACATCCATTGGGGTTATGCCTATCTATTTTCTTTAATTATTCCTGCTGTTTCGCTCAATATATTATGAACTTCATGACAAGAATTAGCAGTTTTCCTCTGGAACATTTCCTGTGAATCCTTAATGTGATGATGAAAACTCAAAAATAATTAGCCATTGTGACAATCAAAGGGATTGTCTTGAAGTTTTCATGAGCTCTGCCAAACTTGATAAAATTCTCGCTATTAAAGCAGCACTAGACTTTCCAGAAGTCCCAGAAGGCAACGCTCTTCCCACATACAAAGGAAAACAACACTGAAATATTTTGCAATGAAATTCCACAGTACGAGAAGTGCATCAGTTTGTCTGTTTAGTTTTTAAAACAAATCTGCATTTCTACTATCACAATTAGTGATGGCCCAGTTCGCGGATCCGAACCCGAATCCGCAGCGGATTTACCTCGTTCGCGAACGGCGGATATCGCGGAATTTCCGGTTTTCCTCCTTACGGACATTTCCGAACCGCGTTTTTGAAAATTTTCAAAATTACGAGGATTTTCGAATTTTCAAATTTTCGCGGATCCTCGAACGGACTGGATTTTGCGAAGTTCGGACACCTCTAATCAAAATGACATCTGTTTTTATGACATAGTAGATTATTATTATATAAGGGTTATGCACCCCTTAAAGTGTAATATATAAGTATATACAGGGTTATTCAATAAAAGTTCTTATTGTTTAAAACCAATCAGATTTTAGCTTTCAAATGTTAAATAAGATCTGATTGGTTGGGGCAAAATTAGCACCATTTTAATAGATAAGAGCTTTTATTGAATCTCCCTGATAGTATATTGTAGCTTATTATTTCATTTAATAAATAAGGCCAGCAAAAAAAAAAAACAAAAACCCAGCACAGACACACTCTCCCTCCCCAGTCTCTCCTTATCCCCCCTGTCAGTCTCCCTCCTTATCTACATCATAACTCAATCAGTGAAACAATTGAGATAGAGGATGTTCAGTCCTTCCCTTACTTTTCATTAAGAACAGCAATTAACTATTTAAATACTGAAAAAATGGCTTCCTATATAAATTACTAATACAGGGAGGGAGAGAGACACAGGGAGGTTCAGTGGAAGACAGGAAGTCACTCTGTGATGTCACTGAGTGACTGTAATAAGGATTTACGCCACTGCACCTCCTCATTCTAAATCCCTAGCCTTATGTATTTTAAAGATATAAAGCAGTTCCCTGACCACATATAAACACATGGCCGCAGGCCTTATAATGTTATGGCAATCAATTTAGTTTTTTAACTAGGTGTTCCATTTATAACATCTGATCATACCTTGTGTTACACATAGATCCAATACATTAGGGGTATAATGGGGCGGGGAGTGGGGGTTATGGTGGCGACTTCGCTCTAGCCTTTGTTTGATTCCACCTCTCTTTTCTATTTTGTACCATCAGCCTCCTCCTAAAAGCAAAAAAAAAGGGGGGGGGGGGGGGGGCTGTATTCATTACAATACATAAGACATAATAGAATGGAAGCTACAGTGCAATATATCCTAATAAGAAATTAAGTGATTTATTGTTGTTTATTGCACCCATTGGTATCTCCTGCCTCTTCCTGTCTAAACTAACTAACTTAAAAAATTGCCATCTAGATTTTCAAAGGCACACAGAGAATTAAGCACTGGGGTCTAGTTATAAACCTGCTGTATTAGGTTTGATATTGTGGGCTTATCGCAAAGTTATGGACATGGTTGTACATTTACAGTCGCAGTCGAACATTTATGACCACGGTCATATAATAACATAGTGCATGGGCAATTCTGCGCGGTAGTACAAATATTGGTATTTGTATGACCATAGACGTAAATGTACAACTGTTGACATAAAATATAGTCCTCGGTACAGTTTTATAAATACAGTCCATAGAAACTTCAGAGAACAAAGGCCTCCCATTCGTTATGTTTGTAACACACAGCGGCACTCTGGGAGTACAGAGAACACTGGAGTGGGTCTGTTTAGTGAGAGGAAATTACACATTGCTTTGATAACTCATTAAATAGGCACGAGTACTGTACTGACCCCCATCTCTGATTGACTGTTAATGAGGGTACCAACCAGATTTCTTCCCCTTCTAGTTGTAATGGATGGATAGTCACTATGTGCCAATTGTTATCTAAAAGCTGTTTTTTTCCCCAGAAAGCCTGCATTATTTGTGGCAATACAGGTCTAGCAAATTTTTTATTGTAACATAGCGGTGTTTTAGGGTCTTAAGAAATCTATTTCCAGGGCGCTTGCTGCCTTGTTATAGTCATCCAGGCTAGTGCAGCTCCTACATATGCATCCTTAGAAATTTACCTTTAGAGATCAAGTAAAGCTGATGGAAGGGAAGTATGGAAGTATTGTAGTGCCACAGGGAATAGGTCACAGCCGACTTCCTAAAGAGATCAGTGACTAATCTACCATTTTCTTTTCTCACTGTAACATAGTAACATAGTAATTGAGGTTGAATAAAGAAATTCGTCCATTAAGTCCAACCTATTCACCCTCCTTTTTAACCCTACCTAACAGTTTATCCAGATCAAGGCAAAAAAAACAGCTAAAAAAGAACCTGAACTACAGTATATGTATTAATACCAGTAATTCTCAATATTATATAGTATCCCTGTACCAACCAGAACTACAGTATGTGTATTAATACCAGTAATTCTCAATATTATATAGTAGCCCCGTACCGACCAGAACTACAGTATATGTATTAATACCAGTAATTCTCAATATTATATAGTATCCCAGTACCAACCAGAACTACAGTATATGTATTAATACCAGTAATTTTCAATATTATATACTATCCCCGTACCAACCAGAACTACAGTATATGTATTAATACCAGTAATTCTCAATATTATATATATCCCTGTACCAACCAGAACTACAGTATATGTATTAATACTGGTAATTCTCAATTTAATGTATCCCTGTACTCAATCCAGACACAGTATAAGGGATTAATACCAGTAATTCTCAATATTATATAGTATCCCTGTACCAACCAGAACTACAGTATGTATTAATACCAGTAATTCTCAATATTATATAGTATCTCTGTACCAACCAAAACTACAGTATATGTATTGATACCAGTAATTCTCAATATTATATAGTATCCCTGTACCAACCAGAACTACACACCTTACTCTGGGCGTTCCTACAACACCTCTTAGCCACTATCTAATCACGCCCTTAACACCTGGCTGTGATATGCTAATTGGGATTTTCCAGGGTACATAAGTGCCACAGATTCTTGTATAAGTCATTCTGAATTGAGAAAGCCAGTCGGATGACTAGCGAAACGCCTTCAAGAACTAAACTTCAAGTCCAGTTGATCTAACTGAATACAACAGATATACCATGACCTGGATGAATGAGAACCTTCACAAGCATATTTCAAATCATTTTGGGGAGAAAACCCTCAAACTTGTACGGCAATATGAAAAGACAGCAAGGAAATTGGCAGACTACAGAAACCACCTGCGATTTAACCTCCGATGCAGACAACAAAGGCTAGTACCATGCAGCATACGTCTGGATTCCACAGTTAAAGGCATCAGAGCCAAACAGATGCTGCAAAAAGCTCAAACACAGCTCCTAAATGAACGGGTACGACAGACACATTTTACAGTCGATGCTTTAATGCACAACATTAGTCAACTAGAACAGAACCTGGCCTCACAGCTATCTGTGTCCATCTGGGAAAGAGTGATGGAGTTCACCAAACAAGCACAGCTTTCTCAGCACTGTAAGGGCAAACAAAGGCAACAGAACAAGTTCTCATCCCAGAACACCCCCAAGGGAGAACAACTACCTTGGATACAAAAGGAGGGAAGTGTCCCTTCATCTAACAAGGAGGAATGGGTGAGAAACTTGTCTAACAGGACTCTGACCCAGCCAGAAATGGAAGTCTTGCTAAGGGCTTGAATTTTGCCATAACTCCTAAAGCCATCCCTGTGGTGGATATTATAGCAGCCACAGAAGCCTCAATCCACAATAATAAGGTACCACAGAGTGAGGCAGAACAACTTCGCCTTAAGGTATCTGCAGCCTTAGCCAGTGCTAAAACTCCTTCATCTATCCTGACCTTACAAGAAAGAAGAGCCTTAACATCCCTCAAGAAAGATTCCAGTATCACCATTCTACCGGCAGACAAGGGAAGATGCACAGTGGTACTTAACACCTGAGACTACCATGATAAGGTGACCATGCTCCTGGCCGATAACAACACATATGAGGCTTTAACAAGGGATCCCACCAGCCGGAACAAGAAAAGCGTCATAGACTTACTACAACAGCTGCAAAAGGATAAAGCCATTGATAGAGCAATGTATCATCGCCTTTACCCTGGTGATGCACATCCATGCATATATGGACTCCCAAAGATACACAAGGAAGGGGCACCACTAAGACCTATAGTCAGCAGCATCAACTCTGTAACATACAAGGTGGCAAAATATCTAGCTAACATCTTAGGACGGTGGGAAGTTCTAAGCATCACATCCAGAACTCTCAGGATTTCACCAACAAGATTGAAGATATAGTACTCGGTGCAGAAGAAACTATGGTGTCCTATGATGTGACATCTCTCTTCACCTGTATACCCACCAAGGAGGCTGTTGTCATGGTGAGAAAATGGCTAGGCCAAGACAGCACTCTCACCAGCAGAACTGATCTCAACCCAGAACAGGTGTGTGCCTTACTGGACTTGTGCCTGAATACCACCTATTTCAAATACAGGGATAAGTTCTATAAGCAAAAACACGGATGTGCTATGGGATCTCCAGTTTCACCCATTGTAGCCAACCTTTACATGGAGGAGGTAGAAAAACTGGCGCTTAATACCTTTAAGGGCATAGCACCCAGCCACTGGTTCAGATATGTGGATGACACCTGGGTTAAAATCCACCAGAAGGAAGTACAAGCTTTCACAGAACACATTAATGCGGTAGACCAAAACATCAAATTTACAAGGTAAGAGGTACAAAACAACAAACTGGCTTTCTTGGACTGCTTGGTAGAAGTCAGGGAGAATGGTAAACTGGAAGTAGAGATTTACAGAAAACCAACACACACAGATCAGTATTTGATGTTTGACTCCCACCACCCTTTAGATCACAAGCTGGGGGTCATCAGAACCCTGCAACACAGAGCTGAGAACATCCCCACTAGCACAGAGGCGAAGGCCAAAGAAATGAAACATCTCAGAGGAGCCCTTAAAACTTGTGGATATCCAGACTGGGCCTTTGTCAAAAGAAGCAGAAGGAAAGAAAAGAACACAAATACCAACAGTGAAGGGGAAAAGCAAGACAGGAGAAAGAACATAGTCATCCCATATGTAGCAGGGGTCTCCGAGATACTAAGAAGAGTTTTCAAAAAACACCGTATCCCTGTCTGCTTTAAACCGAGCAACACGATGAGGCAGCAATTGGTACATCCGAAAGACCCAATACCGAAACACAAGAAAAGCGACATCATATATGCAGTGCAGTGAAGAATGCTCCGATTTGTATGTGGGGGAGACCAAACAACAACTGCATCAATGTATGGCCCAGCACAGAAGAGCCAATTCCTCGGGGCAGGACTCAGCCGTGTACCTGCATCTTAAGGATAAAGGACATACCTTTGAAGATTGTAATGTTAACATATTGGCAAAGGAACATGACTGGTTCAAGAGAGGTGTTAAGGAGGCCATTTATGTGAAAATAAAGAAACCAAGCCTAAATAGAGGTGGGGGGGTTCGACACCATCTGTCTGCCATGTACAATGCTGTTTTGACACCTTACTCTGGGCGTTCCTATAACACCTCTTCCTATAACGCCACTATCTAATCACGCCCTTAACACCTGGCTGTGATATGCTAATTGGGATTTTCCAGGGTACATAAGTGCCACAGATTCTTGTACAAGTCATTCTGAATTGAGAAAGCCAGTCGGATGACTAGCGAAACGTCTTCAAGAACTAAACTTCAAGTCCGGTTGATCTAATTGAATACAACAGATAAATCAGAACTACAGTATATGTATTTATACCAGTAATTCTCAATATTATATTGTATCCCTGCACCAACCAGAACTACAGTAAATGTATTAATACCAGTAATTCTCAATATTTTTTAATTTTAGAAACTGACATTGACACTAGAGATGGAAACTATATGGAAAGTTCCAAAACGGCCCCATAAGTCAATGGGAGTCAAATAGTTCGAAAAGTTCTAATGAAATACAATTAAAACATCAATGGTAACTTAATGTAAATGGCTGTGGGACCTGGGAAATGGTCTGGGGAACACGATTGAATATCCAGAACTTAAAAAAAAAAGGATTTTATTCTCACGCGCGGTACTTTCGAGCTCCCACGTCCGATTTTCGATAATTATCCCATAAACTATTCAAACATTTGATAATTATCCTATAAACGATTCTCAAATTCGCTAATTAACAAATGCTTTGAATCATTTATGGGATAATTATCGAATGTTCGAAAGTCCAAGAAATCTGGGTCCGGGATAGTTCTAGAATTCCGATAAGTTCGGCTGGGACTCGGGTTCGAGTTCTAGTCCATCTCTAAATGACACTATGATATTAGCTGAAACTTACGGTTTAATACAACTTAGCTTATGTCATTAAAAGGAAGATCGCTTTAAAACATCTTTTTGTAATTGAACTACAGATTAAAAAAGATGTATTACTTGCCCTTTTAAATGATTAATTGCCAGATACACCTGTATAAAGCCCACCATTTATTTCTAGCCTCCAAGCAATTAACTAAGGCTGGCCATACATGGATGAATATTTCTGATCATGTAAACCACTTAAGCTCTCATATATTGACTCCTGACCACCCTTCCAATCGACCGACTGCTAATGGTTTGGAAGGTGATGAGACATGGCAGAAATCTTTCCACCCATCCTACCCCTGGCCTCAGAATCTTGAGCAGATTTCAGGTGGATGAATGGTTCATTAATCGCTACCTTCTGATCATGCAACCAATTATGGATAGGAGTGTATGGCTAGTTTTTCTGTAGTATTCAGTTAGATTTTCTAGACTTGAAGTTTAGTTCTTGAAGACATTTTGCTAATCTCAAATGCCTTTCCCAACGTCGAACAGAACATGGCTCCCATCTCCTCTCTTACAAATGCCGTGACCCTGTGATGCTTACAATTTAGAATGATTGGACAGGCCTGGTCCAGTTCCCAATCTATCCAATGGGAAGATGCGATTCTTGTCATATCATAGGCCTTGTCGCTGACAGACTAAAGGTATGTATAACAGATGAGATCTAGATGAAGCTCAGTGGAACCTAGTGGTTTAGATTCTCAACCTGGCAAATGGTTGGGGGGGGAGAGTATAGTTTTACTTTAACGGTTACCAAAATGTATGCTAAAGGTTTTTCTATTGGTAAAGGGAAGTTTTGTGGTAAAAATAAAAAAACACACACAGTACAACTTTATTTCTATTTATTTGGAACGTATCATTGCATTTTGATATGTAGAAATGCTTATAAAGACATTTACACACATGTGAATGGATATTATACAAAGCACAATGGACAAAACTATGACTTTTAGAGATTTATATTACACAAAAAGACCATATCCACAAGATGAATATGTACGCTCTACAAAATAAACAATAAATAAATCACATTATATGCAGACAATTCTACTTACATCAATACAACACGTAGGGGTTTGTGAACATTTTTAAAGTGAATATAACCCAAGAGAACTATACAGGGTTACTTGACATAACCAAAGATGGCAAAACTGGACTCAAACATGACACAAGGGTTTTGCATCTTCACAGATAAATATAGAGAAACCAAGACAAGAGCTCTGTTTTTTAGGGGGAAAACACTAGAAAAGCCTGTGGCTTCTGTGGTATTAGCAAAAAAAACCCTCCAGAATTCACTGAATGGAACTGATCAGTTATTCTCTCTGTTTCACTTAAATATTGCAGTTGACTCATATCATACGATTGTGTAGGTACGATCGGCCGACTATCGTACAATATTTTATTGTATCAGGCCAGCTGATTGGATTATAACTTCTATGTCCACCTTTACTGAAGCCGATACCATTTATTGGGTAAGGTCAACATTCCACTTCACAAGATGTTTTTTTGGAATGGAAAAAAAAACAACTTGCATTTTACATGGATTGTGTTGCTAATTTAGTGGGACAGATTTTCTTTAATTAAAGATAACATATGTAGCAACGTAGGAATACATTATTGGTAACCAGAAAAGAAATCCCTAGTGCATTCTGCTTCTTCTCTTCACATTTAAGTACATTCTACATATGGGGATTATTTGTGATAAAGGGCAAAGTAAAAAACTTATTTTAAGGGGAGTTATAGTTTATCCTTTTACAATAATTTGAATAAAATAACCTGTGCCAGGGCGGTAGAATTAAATATTCTACCTCTTCAACTTCATGGTCTTCTTCTGTTTGTAGGCTTAAAGAAAAAGGCATGAAAAGTACTTCATGCCTTTAGGAGGTAGGAATACTCAATCTAATGCAATCTGGCTAAGGTATTGTTGTTGGATAAGGTATTGTTGTATTACAAACAGCGTTTTTTGTTTTAAAATAAATATAATTGCCCTTTAATATTTAGCATACATTTGTGTTTTTTTTGGGGGGGGGGGATGCTGCTGCGTCAACATTTTTAAGAAGTTCTGATATTCTTTCTTCAGAACATTGAAAATGCTTTAGAGAGACATAAATAATCATCAGAGCAGTTATTTACAGCTATGTAGTAAAGAGGCCCATGGGATGGAGGATGCACAACTTTAGGTTTTTGGCACAATTGGCTGTTGCATCACCATTTTCTTCATCATGCAAAACAAATGTAGTAATCTGATGGGCTGATTGTTTTGTCAATGAGAAATAGTTAGAGAACAATTCATGTGGAAGCCAACATTTTAAAGAGATAGTGACTCGCGTCAGTCATTTACTAAGTGCTTCCTGCCAAAGAATGGGAGGAAGAGTATCTTCCTTGGATCCCTAAAAAAACATGGGAGATTTAAAGCTATACTTGTCAATAGATTATTCTTGTGACATTACTTATTAAGAGCACTCTGCTGATAACTTTGAATATTTCCAATAAGTTGTTTAATACTATTAATTGAAAGGGACACTTGCTCTCTGACTCCACCACCAGTTAGAGTCACTGACATAGGCTAGCTTTGTGTTTATAATATATTAGAGTATATTACATGTACAATATTCCTTTAATTAAATGACAATAGATATGTAGTCAGTTCTTACTTTAAAAGCTATACCAAAAAAGAAAAGCAAACAGTTTCAAAATGGAATTCAGTTGCACTATTTTCGTTAACTTTTGGGTTTCTACAAAAACATATATCCTAATGCAAACCCCTTTATGATCACATTGTTTCTGCATCAATTTTAGTGTAATCTGGTTCATAAAAACATTATTTTTCTTTAAATTTAAAAAAAGAGGAAAAAATAAGACTTTACAAATCTTTTTTACATTTTCAAAAATCTACGACAATTTTTAAATGATTCCATCTAAATTATTTGAGGTACTGGAGTAGCTAATAAACTTCAAATGTCATCGAAATCTATTATTGAAACAAAACCTTTACAGTATTATTGACACAATGCAAAGACAATCATACACACAGATTATTTTCAGCCGCAAACATTTCGCCTTCCAAAGGTCTACAATTTTAAAATAATTACCGTGTTAACACAAATACAGTAATAGGCCGTCAAATGAACTGTATGGAAGAACACAGCTGTAATTTAGTCTAGCGAATGTTTGTTTAGCGTTTACTTTTTGATTTTCAGTATACAGTATGTTTACAAGTCTATACTGCATTAGTTGAAGAAGGAAGTGCTATAACTGCAAACTACTTTTAGATGCACATTTAGGGGCCGATGCAATATTTTTGCCCGATATTAGTGCAAAACTAATATTGGGTTAGCGTGGGTTTTGAGTTAATATCGATTTGCCATTTCTAAAAATTCTTGGAAATAGTATGCCTAGCAAATATATCAATGGCATAGTAAAGATTAGCGCAACACTTTTGCACTAATCTTTACATCATTGCTACAGTGGCGTACGGGCCTGATGTAGTTCTAGGGACCCAGGTCAGGTAAAACATAACTTTTTAGCATTACTTTGGGCCTGTTAAAGTGCTAAATTAAATCATTACAGTATTTTGTAACCTAATTCATCCAATAAAGGCAAGAGATAATTAAATTCTTACAGAACTCAATGCTGTATACCATGGACAGACTACAAATACAAATATTCTTCCTTGTGCCTAGTTGTGACTAGTGATATAAGTAAGAAATGTGCACAAGAGTGCGTGTGTTAAACCATTACTTTAGATGTTCATTAAACCTTATAGTGCAAGATATTACTGCAGCATCTTTCAACAGCTGCAAGACGTATTCTTTCAAAGTATCGCTGTATGTCCTAATTAAGAACTCCTATGCCCATTTAGCTATGGTAAATGTAAAATTAATCAACAATGGAGTGCCTTCACTTATTGTAAATAGCCTAATGTTTTAGTGGCTCAGTGCTATTATATATGATACAGCAGCATCTCTTTTATTAATGGTTTTGTTATTTTAATACCACATATTTTAAGGTACCACATAAATAAAATGTTCAATAGACTATATTCGGTTGCAGTTGTTTTATGCTGTAATTGTTGCCACTTGCCTATTATATATTTTTATAGCCTTTTTATTATCTTTCTTTATTTCTGCTATACCACTTTAATTAATTGTATTTTACTTAGAAAATGCAAAGTTTTCAATAATGAACAGAACTCTTAGAAAATGAAAGTAAAATAATGAAAGAGCATGTCCACCCAGTGTATGCTTACCGTTCCTACCACCCAAAACACAATATTTGCGGCTAAGAATGTTTTTCAAGGAAGATCTTGGATTTTATGTTTTCTGTCCCCTTCCTCAAATTTTCATGCCGCCTCTTAAAACTTAATGAGCTTGAAATGAGCTTGCACAAACGAGAAAGGAAGGGGTAGCAAATATTGAAGCCAAGATTTTTCTTCAGAAAAATGGTACTGATGGGTAAGTATTATGTTCACGAGGTTTGGGAAGGTGGGGGAGGTATGTATACATTTTCCAGGAGAGTAGGCCTGCCCTTTGATTGTGTTTAATTTATTTCAATGTGAACCTACATTTACATTGATAGAAACATAGGTGATTCTCCACCTCTTATACCCATATTCCTTTGCTGTTGATAACAGATGTCCAAATCCCACCAATCCCACACACCTAACAGAGGTTATTATTAGATGTTTCTTTAAATGAGCTTAAATGGAATGATTAAAAAAACTATATAAAGGTAAATTACCCCCAAAAACTTCAATAGTAAGAAAGTTGACAGATGAAGGGCTAATCTGTTATGCAGCAAAATGATGCTCAACCCTTGCCTTGTGCCGCTTAAAAGTTTTTGCCTCCTCTTCAAGCTCTCCAAGCATTTTTACAAGCTTTAACATGTAGAACAAGGAAGCAGAAAGAGAGGTAATAGAACATCAGACAACATTTCAGGATATTTCTACATCTCTCTCTCATATATATCTGGGGTGATTTACCTATATACAATTTTTGAATTTGAGGGTTGAACTTGTCAGACAAAACAGTGGGTTGGGTGATAAAACTTGGCAGTCAGTCTATAGAAAGATAAACTAGGCATTTTATAGACAAATCCACAGATTAGTGCTAATATGGTTTAGTTACTTCCCTTCCATAAATGTAGGCATTTTGCTTTTGAGCAGTCTGTGATTTCTATTTACAACAAATGTTTAATTCTATATCGATGTTAGAATGCTTCATCATTCCTACTATGATTAAGAAAAATATGAAATGGAATGTTTTCTTAAAAACAAAATCAAGGTATTTTACTATACAAGAATATATGATAATTCTATATTTACAATTTTTTTTTTCATTTTTTTTTTTTTTATAAAAGTATTTTTCTTCTATCCATGATCAAATATTGTTCGTATTTTTTGTTTTTTTTAAAAAATGGCTAAACAAATATTATTTAATGTAAAACTTTCATACTATTTTAGAAGCTATAATTTACACTAAAAGCAGGTGAAACATATTGAAATTCAATCTCATTCATATTAAAGCTGAAAAAAATACAAAAATTCTGTTAAATTATTATCTTTAAAAAATATCAAGAAAATTAATAAACATATATACTATATTATTTCTTTCTCACCAAATCTAGTTTAGATATTTTAAAGAGTACCAGTAACAGTATTCTATTTTTATATATATTTTTTAATGTTTTTAAAAAACGTAATCATCATCCACATATTTATATTTTTAGGCCATATTTTTTGTTTATTTTTTAGATCTAATGTATAATTACTTTCAATATAGTAATTGTTGCACTGTTTTTTAGACTTTTCAAAACAGGCCTCCCATATTAAAATGAACATCTACAGAATGTCTTGCTTAAGTACATTCCATTCATATATCAAATAATATGAAAGAAAACCCCAAGAAAGCATTGATACATTTTCCAAATTTACCTCCTTAATATTAAATAAGAACTAGATACTAAATCAAATTGAAGACTATGCAGAGCTATTCTAAAAATGATTCAAGGTAAAGCATATACATTTCCACAGGATTATATTCAATGCCTGTGTTCACTCAACTTTGACCTTTAAATGTACAGATTTCAGTCATCCTGAAGGTCAAACTGTATTAAGATTGAGCAAACCAGAAAAAATTAATGAGATGGACAGATTTATTTGCATCAATGCTTCATTGTGTTTGCATTCAACTTGCCAGAGTCAACATGAACTATTCAGTGTACTTTGGCAAAAACAGGTATTTGTAACCCATCAAACCAGTGAATTTATTGCAGAAACCAGATGAATGATTTATATATATTACTTGAAGATACTTCATATTTAATGGTTCTAACATTTTGATGCAAAACTTTGTCCATTTAAGCTCTTCCAAACACTACCCAACTTTATTTGAAGGTTTAAAAATGACCATTTCTGTTTTCAATATCCACAAGGTTTTGCGGTAAAACACAATGTAAAACAGCAAAACCATTAAAACATTTCTGTTTTTCAAGCAGTAGGCAATTTAAAAGCAGACACGCTTTAAGAAAATGTAAATTGAATTGATGCTGCGAATTTTTGCAGCAAAACTTTTCAGTGTCACAAATATTTTTCAGTGTTAACCCACAGAACCCATTCTATGTAACAATTCTATTTCCTCTATGAAGCCATGGACAAATTTTGCAATGGAACATTAGCTGAAAAACTTAATCTACCACTGTCCAACATGTAGGTTTAAAAGGTAAAATAGGGACATTTTTAAATTGCACCCATTGAATACAGATAGCCATTACTTAGCCATTATGTTCCAAAAATGTCCTTACTCAAGAAAAAGTGCCCCTTTTCCCCACAAAATCAAAAGATGTTTTGCATAATGCACTGAATCAATTATTCCTGAGTTTCTGAAATAAAAAAAAGGAAAATACCATTCTAATGCTTTAAAGAATAGCTTTTTACAAGTGACCCATCACAAATATAGATGTCTTTGGTTGCCTAGTCATTAAGACTTGGGGGCTTATTTAATAAGTGGTTCTTAATCTGCAGCAAACCATCAAATGCTATCATCTGATTGGCTGAGGCAAATATACATCAGGGCCTTTTTTTTTGCACCTCTTATTAAATAAACCTGTAGGAAATTCTTTCATTGATTATGCAGCTGAAAAATGAGATCGGATGGAATCTTCCCTAAGTTGTCTATGTTTTCCAAGATTGCAATCATCTTGTTGATTCCGTCTTTCAATGGTTATTCTGTATTTCTTCCTGCAAAAACAAAAACATATACATAGTAGTTTACTTATTACAAAAAAATGCAATCAAATCCAAACAATATCAATCACAGAATTGCGTATGGGAATTATTATAAGGTCTGGCTGATTATCTAGCAAGTGTGCATACACATATATTCAATTAAACAGAAACCAATCAGATGGCCGATGACAGAAACGCATCATCCTTATTGATCGACACTACTAGATTTTAAAATGTTTTGCATTAACTGTATATATAGATCCTTAGTAAGTGAGCCAAAGTCTTAAAGGGTATGTCCACCCCTAATAAAAAATTTTTAATTAAAACTGTTATTTAGGGACCTCCAAAAGGTAAACAAACGTGAGCAGGTCCTTGAGTCACTTAAGTAGGCTCAATTGTGTCAAGGGGTCACCCGTCCGTCTATACTGCCAAAGACAAAAGTAAATTTCACACAAGAACCAGACAGCAGTGTTACCAGTGATTTATTCAGGAGACACAGCATGACATGTTTCAGACCAGTGTGGTCTTTCCTCAGGTGCAATTGCACAAGACAACACACCCGCTCCTGTTCTGGAGTTTAAGTCACGTTAACCGATGTTATATAGATTAGCTTGACATAAACACCTTTATTGCTGTAGCTGTTACATGCCGAATGCGGCATTCTATTGCCGCACTTTAAACGTCAGCTGATAGCTGGCATTAAAAAGTGCAGATATAGATACCGGCACTTATCAATGCACCGAGAGCAGCTCTCGGCCGTATAGTGTTTTCTGTAAAGATATCTCAGCGCCAATATGGAATATGGCACTGCAAATTGCGTAATTGACAATTAGTATGTTGGGAAAGTAATCCCACAAGGCAGGTCCACACAAAAATCAATAATGTAATATATCACATGCCGATTTAGTCAAGTGAAAGGCCATTACCAAACTGCATATGTTCAGGGGGTATAGCAGGAAAAAGAAAACAATTCACGTCATATAAGTACTGTGAATTATCAGTGCTATTAATAAAGAACATGCCCTTTAACCCTCCAGCCCCTACATAATATGTGCCCTTGCTGACATTCTTGGAAGTCCATATTTTGGCAAGCGATATTTATTTTCATTTACCTGAAAAAGTAGAATGCCATTAACAGTCCAGTTCCCAGAAAGGCTCCAACAACAATTCCGGTAACCGCAGATTCTCCAAGGCCACCTGCTTAAAAATGACAAATATCTGTGGTTAATTAATATAGTACTGAGTATATTCTGTTATGGATACTAAACAAAAGGCTTAATTAATAATGATGACTATAGACGGATAGATATTATCAGCCATTTGCAGCCAATAATATTGATCGGCTAAAATTCTAATCCATCCCAGTAAAATAACCTCTGGCCGATTTTATCCATACATGGAGCATAACATTGATACGTCTTTGGCCCCACTTGTCAAGGGCCAAAATTGCAGTAGATTATTTGAAATAAACAGAAAGCGAGCTTCTCAATGGTTATTCTATCAGGAAGATTTACTCTGAGCCGCAATCTCTCCGGTTAAATATATCTACCCAAATTTAATGCCAGTATGAGTTAATCCTGTAAGGGAACTTTGAACCTTGTTTATAGTGAAAAAAAAAGTTCTACCTCAGAAATTTCCATTGCTAAATATGTGAATCTGAAATTTCAATGCATAATTTTCTAAAATTTCACTATCTATCACTACCGAAATTTTCATGTTAACCGTAGACTGCTGGACCAGTTGTTTTGCTCTGACAACTACCCTATTGTGATTTGATCAAGCTGATGCGTCTATATCTGTTACTGGATTGATTAACAATGTATCCTGTAATCATTAATGCACCTCATTCAACCCCCATACCACACATGGGGTACACATATATTTTACACATATATTTTAACACATGCTGCTAAATTTGCAAATTGTCAATCGCATTTAAAAGTTTTCAGTTATCAAATGGAATTCACTATTTATAAAGAACTACGTGACAACTAAACCCTAATAAAAAGAAATTACCAGCACAAAACAGGTTTCTACATTTCTCGGGGCTTGAGAAAATCCCATCACCTAAGCCTTCACAAATACTCTTCACAATCAGATCCAGTAAGTCTTAAAGGCCTAGATCTATTCATGTTCACATATCAATGTGGGTGGTATCACTATAATCAGATGTGCAGTAGCAATTCTTAAAGGTAATAAATATGGTTGCTACGGGTTTTCAAACCACAAGAATAAAGCACTTCTTAATTCATTGTATTCTCAGTGACATAAAAGACATAATAAAGCCTAAGCATTGTTTAGGAATATGGCACTATAAAACAACACTTAAGACACTTTATAGATTTATTCTCTGTTTTTAGTTTTGCGTCTACTATAAAGGTTCTAACTACAGTATAAAGGAACTTAAGTGGTTCATGGACATGAAATCATCTACATATCATATGGCACTTTAATTCTCCATAGAAAATGGACAAAATAATGTCCAGAACTGGTACTGGGAGCACAGAACACGTTACCGTGTGTAAGACACTTTATAGATTTATTCTCTGTTTTTAGTTTTGCGTCTACTATAAAGGTTCTAACTACAGTATAAAGGAACTTAAGTGGTTCATGGACATGAAATCATCTACATATCATATGGCACTTTAATTCTCCATAGAAAATGGACAAAATAATGTCCAGAACTGGTACTGGGAGCACAGAACACGTTACCGTGTGTAAACTGGTTTCTTGATAATTTAGCACTGTTTCTGGATGGCAATCAAGAAGCTAACTTGGCCATGCACTTATTCATTCTTTGATGAAGTCATGAAAAATGCACTGATTAAAAATTCAGGTGCAGCAACAGTGATCTGGCCATTAATCTGGCCAGGCTTTGGTCATAATGTTGGGCCAGTTTTAATCAGGATTCCCAACACAAACACACCTGTTTCTGAATAATTACCACATGAGTTGCTGATTAATGCTATGAAAACTAAAGTTTCTAATTGTTTTTATAAAAAAGCAATTTAAGTAGATATTGCCTTCATTCTAATTTTCTTTTCCTTAAAATTTGATTGTCCTTCTTCCCAGAAATACCAGACATGAAACCTACATTGTGTTCTTTTTAGCAGATGGCATTATTGTTACAGACCTCCATGGATGTAAATGAGCTCCTAGCTGCTTGAAAGAATGAAAAGATTGCTGGGTGACCATGGTCATTATTTCACACATCCAGTAAATACAGCTGATTGCTCAAAGGTTCTATTCCTTTATGTAGGCAGCCCATTCATTTACATAAGACAGAGGCACCAATCTAAATGGATCAGTGCTCTTATGGAAGTCACAAACATATTTATGGGCTTCCTGAGTTTGGCCATGTTCTGCCTGAGACGTTTTTTGAACTACATTATGTACTGGTTGACCAACTACAAAAAGCAGTGGTCAGACTGTGTTATATCTTTAATGGGGTATAAACAAATTGCATCTTGGCATAGATCACAATAAGCTTCCCAACACAGAACTCATTTAGACTGTTGATCCCACAAGCTTATTTTTTCTTAACAAAAAGCTGGATATTGAAATGTATCCAACTGTCTTATTTGGGTTAAAAATATTTTTATATAACATTAATAATAACAATAATAGTGACTACACAATCAAACAGGGTTTACTTATTGGTTTCTAGGAAAAACTAAGTACAATGTTATACTTACATGATTTACAAGGAGTCGTGTTTGTATGTTCTGGAAATCTTTCTTCTATATTTATCGTTTCAAGCCTCAAAGGAACCTTTACATTTGGTCGTATTTGAAAGTGCCCTTGAATTCCATAGTAATCTCCAATAACCTGTACAAGAAACAGTCATATTCCAAGGGGATTAAACAAACGATCCTTCACCATGAATTTCTAAATATTATGATGATGAAATAAGCTTAATACTCATATGTCTTGATTATAAATGAACCTTCTCTTACTCATAGGATCAATGCTATAATGTAACAGATTAGGAATTATTAAAAAAAAAAGCTGGTAGATCTGTATAGAATAATAGTTCTAGTTTTAAAGAGCATGATCGCAATCACCACTTTAAATTGCAGCTGAGCACAATTACTTTTAACAAAAACTTTACTTATACAGCCCCGATTCCCCTGCCATTTGGTAGAAGCCTCCTCTGCAGCTCTGGTAATGGCTGTCGGTCAATTGTCTGTTATGTAAGCGTCATGGCTTTGACTGGCTGTCAGGCCAAGAGGCTGCAGAGGACAGAGCAGAGCTGTGATAAGGGTTGTGCTATGTAAGTAATGTAAGCATTTTTGTTAAACATAAGTAGAAAGAAAATTGGGTTGGCTTAAAGGGCAACTTACAAGTGCCATTTATTCAAAAGAGCATATTCCTACCTTAAAAACGACTGCGGTCTAATGCTTCTAGTGCTTCTAATGCAATCTATGCAAACTTATAGCAGTATAAAGGGTGGTGTTTCCAGCTAGCAACGTGTAACAACAGCACTATTGCTCTGCCTCTGCTGCCACAGGCACTAAGCATGCCCAGTTGTATCCTACTGCTGTAACTGTCTTTAAATAGCTTTAGAAATTATATTAATTTTTTTGGGAGGAGGGGCTTTTTACAAAGCACATCATGTCACTGTCCCACACTTCCCTGTTCATCCTGTCTGAGTGTAACTTTACAAGCCTATAACTTAAGAACCAAAGAAGATAGATACATTATCCTAGGCTTGTTTGAAAGGTATAAGTTAGCTCTTTTATATAGAGGACACTTGTATGGAGACCGCAGTTACCATTTAAGCTGATCTTAAAATTAAGTAGTGAGGATGGACTTGCCCTTTAAATAAAAAAGACATCAACCACATGGTTCTCTCCTTTAGGGCACGGCCACACTGCAACGCAAACGCAATCGCAAGCGATTTCATTTGCGTTTTCGTTGCGTTTGCGCATCTGTTTTTTTCAACTATTGAAAAACGCATGTGATTGCGATTTAAAATGCGGAATGCAAATCGCAATCGCTACGCACCCGAAAATGCTCGTTTTCGGTGCGTTGCCGCGTTTTCAATGATATAAAAAAAACGCAAGCACAAACACAAAAAAAGTGCAGCAGTGCAGCCTAGCCATTACTGTTCCCCCAGCCCAGCTTGGATAAACACGACCTGTGGGATTCATCTAGATAGAACAAGTTTTTAACTGATTTTGCCAAAATATCTGCCCAGGTGATTGATCTGCCTGAAACATTGAGCCGAATATACCATCCCTTAGGCCTGTCTAAAATAAACTAATCTGGAGAGAGAGAGGGAATATTATGTTTACCTATCCTTTAACTAAAGTGAGTATATTTGTATATACCATCCCTTAGGCCTGTCTAAAATAAACTAATCTGGAGAGAGAGAGGGAATAGTATTATGTTTACCTATCCTTTAACTAAAGTGAGTATATTTGTATATACCATCCCTTAGGCCTGTCTAAAATAAACTAATCTGGAGAGAGAGCGGAATAGTATTATGTTTAACTATCCTTAAATAAAGTGAGTAATTTGTATATTACCATCCCTTAGGCCTGTCTAAAATAAACTAATCTGGAGAGAGAGAGGGAATATTATTATGTTTACCTATCGTTAACAAACTGAGTATATTTGTATATACCATCCCTTAGGCCTGTCTAAAATAAACTAATCTGGAGAGAGAGAGGGAATATTATGTTTACCTATCCTTTAACTAAACTGAGTATATTTGTATATACCATCCCTTAGGCCTGTCTAAAATAAACTAATCTGGAGAGAGAGAGGGAATATATTAGTTTACCTATCTTAACTAAACTGAGTATATTGTATACCATCCCTTAGGCCTGTCTAAAATAAACTAATCTGGAGAGAGAGAGGGAATATTATTATGTTTACCATCTTTAACTAAACTGAGATATTTGTATATACCATCCCTTAGGCCTGTCTAAAATAAACTAATCTGGAGAGAGAGAGGGAATATTATGTTTACTATCCTTTAACTAAATGAGTATATTTGTATATACCATCCTTAGGCCTGTCTAAATAACTAATCTGGAGAGAGAGAGGGATATTATTATGTTTACCTATCCTTTAACTAAATGAGTATATTTGTATATACCATCTTAGGCCTGTCTAAAATAAACTAATCTGGAGAGAGAGAGGGGATATTATTATGTTTACCTATCCTTTAACTAAATGAGTATATTTGTATATACCATCCCTTAGGCCTGTCTAAATAAACTAATCTGAGAGAGAGAGGGGATATTATTAGTTACCTATCCTTTAACTAAACTGAGTATATTTGTGTATACATCCCTTAGGCCTGTCTAAAATAAACTAATCTGGAGAGAGAGAGGGAAATTATGTTTACTATCCTTTAACTAAACTGAGTATATTTGTATATACCACCCTTAGGCCTGTCTAAAATAAACTAATCTGGAGAGAGAGAGGGAATATTATTGTTTACCTATCCTTTAACTAAACTGAGTATATTTGTATATACCATCCCTTAGGCTGTCTAAAAAACTAATTTGGAGAGAGAGAGGAATATTATGTTTACCTATCCTTAACTAAACTGAGTATATTGTATATACCATCCCTTAGGCCTGGTCTAAAATAAACTAATCTGGAGAGAGAGAGGGAATATTATTATGTTTACCTATCCTTTAACTAAATGAGTATATTTGTATAACCATCCCTTAGGCCTGTCTAAAATAACTAATCTGGAGAGAGAGAGGGATATATTATGTTTACCTTCCTTTAACTAATGAGTATATTTGTATTACCATCCCTTAGGCCTGTCTAAATAAACTAATCTGGAGAGAGAGAGGGAATATTATGTTTACCTATCCTTAACAAATGAGTATATTTGTATATACCATCCCTTAGGCCTGTCTAAAATAAACTAATTTGGAGAGAGAGAGGGAATATTATGTTTACCTATCCTTTACTAAATGAGTATATTTGTATATACCATCCCTTAGGCTGTCTAAAATAAACTAATCTGGGAGAGAGAGGGGATATTATTATGTTTACCTATCCTTTACTAATGAGTATATTGTGATATACCATCCCTTAGGCCTGTCTAAAATAAACTAATCTGGAGAGAGAGAGGGGATATTATTATGTTTACCATCCTTTAACTAAATGAGTATATTTGTATATACCATCCCTTAGGCCTGTCTAAAATAAACTAATCTGGAGAGAGAGAGGGATATTATTATGTTTACCTATCCTTACTAAAGTGAGATATTGTATATACCATCCTTAGGCTGCTAAAATAAACTAACTTGGAGAGAGAGAGGATTATGTTTACCTATCCTTTAAATAAACTGAGTATATTTGTATATACCATCCCTGGCCTGTCTAAAATAAACTAATCTGGGAGAGAGAGAGGGAATATTATTAGTTTACCTATCTTTAACTAAACTGAGTATATTTGTATATACCATCCCTTAGGCCGTCTAAAATAAACTAATCTGGAGAGAGAGAGGGAATATTATTATGTTTACCTATCCCTTAACAAACTGAGTAATTGTATATACCATCCCTTAGGCCTGTCTAAAATAAACTAATCTGGAGAGAGAGAGGGAATATTATTATGTTTACCTATCCTTTAACTAAACAGAGTATATTTGTATATACCATCCCTTAGGCCTGTCTAAAATAAACTAATCTGGAGAGAGAGAGAGGGAATATTATTATGTTTACCTATCCTTTAACTAAACTGAGTATATTTGTATATACCATCCCTTAGGCCTGTCTAAAATAAACTAATCTGGAGAGAGAGAGGGAATATTATTATGTTTACCTATCCTTTAACTAAACTGAGTATATTTGTATATACCATCCCTTAGGCCTGTCTAAAATAAACTAATCTGGAGAGAGAGAGGGGAATATTATTATGTTTTACCTATCCTTTATAAAAAATGAGTATATTTGTGTATACATCCCTTAGGCCGTCTAAAATAAACTAATCGGGAGAGAGAAGGGAATATTATTATGTTACCATCCTTTAAACTAAACTGAGGATATTTTGTATACCATCCCTTAGGTGGTCTAAAATAAACTAATCTGGAGAGAGAGAGGGAATATTATTATGTTTACCTATCCTTTAACTAAACTGAGTATATTTGTATATACCATCCCTTAGGCCTGTCTAAAATAAACAATTGAGAGAGAGGGAATATTATTATGTTTACCTATCCTTTAATAAAACTGAGTATATTTGTATATACCATCCCTTAGGCCTGTCTAAAATAAACTAATCTGGAGAGAGAGAGGGAATATTATTATGTTTACCTATCCTTTAACAAACTGAGTATATTTGTATATACATCCCTTAGGCCTGTCTAAAATAAACTAACTGGAGAGAGAGAGGGAATATTATTATGTTTACCTATCCTTTAACTAACTGAGTATATTGTTATATACCATCCCTTAGGCCTGTCTAAAATAAACTAATCTGGGAGAGAGAGGGAATATGTATGTTTACCTATCCTTTAACTAAACTGAGTATATTTGTATATACCATCCCTTAGGCCTGTCTAAAATAAACTATCGGAGAGAGAGAGGGAATATTATGTTTACCTATCTTAACTAAACTGAGTATATTTGTATATACCATCCCTTAGGCCTGTCTAAAATAACTAATCTGGAGAGAGAGAGGGAATATTATGTTTACCTATCCTAACTAAAACTGAGTATATTGTATATACCATCCCTTAGGCCTGTCTAAAATAAACTAATCTGGAGAGAGAGAGGGAATATTATGTTTACCTATCCTTTAACTAAATGAGTATATTTGTATAACCATCCCTTAGGCCTGTCTAAATAAACTAATCTGGAGAGAGAGAGGGAATATTATTATGTTTACCCTCCTTTAACTAAACTGAGTATATTGTATATACCATCCCTTAGGCCTGTCTAAAATAAACTAATCTGGAGAGAGAGAGGGATATTATTATGTTTACCTATCCTTTAAACTAAAAACTGAGTATATTTGTATATACCATCCCTTAGGCGTCTAAAATAAACTAATCTGGAGAGAGAGAGGGAATATTTATGTTTACCTATCCTTTAATAAACTGAGTATATTGTATATACCATCCCTTAGGCCTGTCTAAAATAAACTAATCTGAGAGAGAGGGAATATTATTAGTGTTACCTATCCTTTAACAAAACTGAGTATATTTGTATATACCATCCCTTAGGCCTGTCTAAAATAAACTAATCTGGAGAGAGAGAGGGAATATATTATGTTTCCTATCCTTTAACTAAAACTGAGTATATTTGTTATACCATCCCTTAGGCCTGTCTAAAATAAACTAATTGAGAGAGAGAGGGGAATATTATGTTTACCTATCTTTAATAAACTGAGTAATTTGTATATACCATCCCTTAGGCCTGTCATAAATAAACTAATCTGGAGAGAGAGAGGGATATTATGTTTACCTATCCTTTAACTAAACTGAGTATATTTGTATATACCATCCCTTAGGCCTGTCTAAAATAAACTAATCTGGAGAGAGAGAGGGAATAGTATTATGTTTACCTATCCTTTAATAAACTGAGTATATTTGTATATACCATCCCTTAGGCCTGTCTAAAATAAACTAATCTGGAGAGAGAGAGGGAATATTATGTTTACCTATCCTTTAACTAAATGAGTATATTGTTATACCATCCCTTAGGCCTGCTAAAATAAACTAATCTGGAGAGAAGAGAGGAAATATTATGTTTACCTACCTTTAACTAAAACTGAGAATTTGTTATACCATCCCTTAGGCCTGTCTAAAATAAACTAATCTGGAGAGAGAGAGGGATATTATGTTTACCTATCCTTTAACTAAACTGAGTTATTTGTATATACCATCCCTTAGGCCTGTCTAAAATAAAACTAATCTGGAGAGAGAGAGGGAATATTATGGTGTACCTATCCTTTAACTAAATGAGTATATTTGTATATACCATCCCTTAGGCCTGTCTAAAATAAACTAATCTGGAGAGAGAGAGGGAATATTATTATGTACCTATCCTTTAACTAAAATGAGTATATTTGTATATACCCCCTTAGGCCTGTCTAAAATAAACTATCTGGAGAGAGAGAGGGAATATTATTATGTTTACCATCCTTTAACTAAACTGAGTATATTGTATATACCATCCCTTAGGCTGTCTTAAAATAAACTAATCTGGAGAGAGAGAGGGAATATTATGTACCTATCCTTTAACAAAACTGAGTATATGTATATACCATCCCTTAGGCCTGTCTAAAATAACTAATCTGGAGAGAGAGAGGGAATATTATTATGTTTACCTATCCTTTAACTAAAGTGAGTATATTGTATATACCATCCTTAGGCCTGTCTAAAATAAACTAATCTGGAGAGAGAGAGGGAATATTATATGTTTACCTATCCTTTAACAAAACTGAGTATATTTGAGAGATACTGTAGGAAAGTTAACATGAAACAGAGTAGACAAGTATTAACAGGGAGATGCAATATCAGTGAGAAATAAGCTCTAAAATCACGCTAACCAATGTTCTAACGTGTCAGTGAAGGTTTCGCACTGCCTGCGCCATGTCGCAATTTTTTTCTTTGTGCAGCGCAAAGTGATGCAATCAATTTTGCACCGTTTTTTGCTCGACAATTAACGCCTCTTCAATGGTGTCTTTAAATATGCGCAGAAGGTCGCAACTTACCGCTAGCGTTTTCACAATGTATTAATGGTCGCAAAGTGGTTAATAGATTGCGGAAACGAGTGCACGTAGGTTGGTGTGACCCTGAGGAAGCCCCGTCACTAAGTTGGAGGAGGGGTGAAACACGTGTCGGTCCGTTCTTTGATGGCCGCTTCCACCTGTAACGCCGCTATCTGCATGGACGCCGGCATCATTAGGGCTGAGAGAGGGATGTGATGTTGAGCAAACACTGTAACTAACAGCAACCGTGCCACGGAGATTGAGCATACAGGACATTCGGTGCCGGCAGCTTATGTGACCAATCTCCGTGCACGGTTTGCTGTTGTTACAGTGTTTTGCTCAACATCACATCCCTCTCTCAGCCCTAATGATGCCGGCGTCCATGAGATATAGCGGCGTTACAGGTGGAAGCGGCCATCAAAGAACGGACGCGACACGTGTTCGCCCCTCCCTCCAACTTAGTGACGGGCTTCCTCAGGGTCCACACCAACCTACGTGCACTCGTTTCTCTGCAATCTATTCCACTTTGTGACCATTAATACATTGTGAAAACGCTAGCAGTAAGTTGCGACCCTTCGTCGCATATTTAAAGACAACATTGAAGAGGCGTTATTGTCGAGCAAAAAACGGTGCAAAATTGATTGCATCACTTTGCGCTGCAGACCAAGAAAAAATTATGACAGACATGCGCAGGCAGTGCGAAACCTTCACTGACACGTTAGAACATGGGTTAGCGTGATTTTAGAGCTTATTTCTCACTGATATTGCATCTCCCTGTTAATACTTGTCTACTCTGTTTCATGTTAACTTTCCTACAGTATCTCTCAAATATACTCAGTTTAGTTAAAGGATAGGTAAACATAATATATTCCCTCTCTCTCTCTCCAGATTAGTTTATTTTAGACAGGCCTAAGGGATGGTATAATCACAATATACTCACTTTAGTTTAAAGGATAGGTAAACATAATAATATTCCCTCTCTCTCTCCAGATTAGTTTTTTTAGCAGGCCTAAGGGATGGTATATACAATATACTCATTTTGTAAAGGATAGGTAAACAATAATATTCCCTCTCTCTCTCCGATTAGTTTTTATTTTAGACAGGCCTAAGGGATGGTATATACAAATATACTCAGTTTGTTAAAGGTAGGTAACATATAATATTCCCTCTCTCTCTCCAATTAGTTATTTTAGACAGGCCTAAGGGATGGTATATACAAATATACTCAGTTTAGTTAAAGGATGGTAAACATAATAATATTCCCTCTCTCTCCAGATTAGTTTATTTTAGACAGGCCTAAGGGATGGTATATACAAATACTCACTTTAGTTAAAGGATAGGTAAACATATATTCCCTCTCTCTCTCCAGATTAGTTTATTTTAGACAGGCCTAAGGGATGGTATATACAAATATACTCAGTTTGTTAAAGGATAGGTAACATAATATTCCCTCTCTCTCTCCAGATTAGTTTATTTTAGACGGCCTAAGGGATGGTAATACAAATATACTCAGTTTTAGTTAAAGGATAGGTAAACATAATACCCTCTCTCTCTCCATTAGTTTATTTTAGACAGGCCTAAGGGATGGTATATACAAATATACTCATTAGTTAAAGGATAGGTAAACATAATATCCCCTCTCTCTCCAGATTAGTTTATTTTAGACAGGCCTAAGGGATGGTATATACAAATATACTCAGTTTGTTAAAGGATAGGTAAACATAATACTATTCCCTCTCTCTCTCTCCAAGATTTTATTTTAGACAGGCCTAAGGGATGGTATATACAAATATACTCAGTTTAGTTAAAGATAGGTAAACATAATATTCCCTCTCTCTCCCAGATTAGTTTATTTAGACAGGCCTAAGGGATGGTATATACAAATATACTCAGTTTAGTTAAGATAGGTAAACATAATATTCCCTCTCTCTCTCCGATTAGTTTATTTTTAGCAGGCTAAGGGATGGTATATACAAATATACTCAGTTTAGTTAAAGGATAGGTAAACATAATAATATTCCCTCTCCTCTCCAGATTAGTTTATTTTAGACAGGCCTAAGGGATGGTATATACAAATATACTCAGTTTTGGTTAAAGGATAGGTAAACATACGGTAATATATTTCCCTCTCTCCCAGATTAGTTTTTTTAGACAGGCCTAAGGGATGGTATATATCAATATACTCAGTTTAGTTAAAGGATAGGTAAACATAATATTCCCTCTCTCTCTCCAGATTAGTTTATTTTAGACAGGCCTAAGGGATGGTATTCAAATATACTCAGTTAAGTTTAAAGGATAGGTAAACATAATAATATTCCCTCCTCTCTCCAGATTAGTTTATTTTAGACAGGCCTAAGGGATGGTATATACAAATACTCAGTTTAGTTAAAGGATAGGTAAACATAATAATATTCCCTCTCTCTCTCCAGATTATTTTATTTTTAGACAGGCCTAAGGATGGTATATACAAATATACTCACTTTAGTTAAAGGATAGGTAAACATAATATTCCCTCTCTCTCTCCAGATTAGTTTATTTTAGACAGGCCTAAGGGATGGTATATACAATATACTCAGTTTAGTTAAGGATAGGTAAACATAATATCCCTCTCTCTCTCCAGATTAGTTTATTTTTAGCAGGCCTAAGGGATGGTATATACAATTACTCAGTTTAGTTAAGGATAGGTAAACATAATATTCCCTCTCTCTCTCCAGATTAGTTTATTTTAGACAGGCCTAAGGGATGGTATATACAAATATACTCAGTTTAGTTAAAGGATAGGTAAACATAATATTCCCTCTCTCTCTCCAGATTAGTTTATTTTAGACAGCCTAAGGGATGGTATATACAAATATACTCAGTTTATTTAAAGGATAGGTAAACATAATAATATTCCCTCTCTCTCTCCAGATTAGTTTATTTTAGACAGGCCTAAGGGATGGTATATACAAATATACTCAGTTTAGTTAAGGATAGGTAAACATAATAATTTCCCTCTCTCTCTCCAGATTAGTTTAATTTTAGACAGGCCTAGGGATGGTATATACAATATACTCATTTTTTGTTAAAGGATGGTAAACATACGGTAATAATATCCCTCTCCTCCAGATTAGTTTATTTTAGACAGGCCTAAGGGATGGTATATACAATATACTCAGTTTAGTTAAAGATAGGTAAACTAATAATATTCCCCTCTCTCTCTCCAGATTAGTTTATTTTAAGACCAGGCCTAAGGATGGTATAACACAAATATCCTCAGTTTAGTTAAAGGATAGGTAAACATAATAATATTCCCTCTCTCTCTCCAGATTAGTTTATTTTAGACCGGCCTAAGGGATGGTATACACCAATATACTCAGTTTTTTAAAGGATAGGTAAACATAATAATATTCCCTCTCTCCTCTCTCCAGATTAGTTTATTTTAGACGGTCTAAGGGATGGTATATACAAATTACTCAGTTTAGTTAAAGGATAGGTAAACATAATAATATTCCCTCTCTCTCTCCAGATTAGTTTATTTTAGACAGGCCTAAGGGATGGTATATCAAATATACTCATTTAGTTAAGGATAGGTAACATAATAATATTCCCTCTCTCTCTCTCTCCAGATTAGTTTATTTTAGACAGGCCTAAGGGATGGTATATACAAATTACTCTGTTTAGTTAAAGGATGGTAAACATAATAAATTCCCTCTCTCTCTCCAGATTATTTATTTTAGACAGGCCTAAGGGATGGTATATACAATATACTCGTTTAGTTAAGGATAGGTAAACATAATATATTCCCTCTCTCCTCTCCAGATTATTTATTTTAGAAGGCCTAAGGATGGTATATACAAATATCTCCGTTTAGTTAAAGGATAGGTAAACATAATAATAATTTTTTACCCTCTCTCTCTCCCAGATAGTTTATTTTAGACAGGCCTAGGGATGGTATATACAATATACCTCAGTTTTAGTAAAGGATGGTAACATAATATTCCCTCTCTCTCTCCAATTAGTTTATTTTAGACAGGCCTAAGGATGGTATATACAAATATCACTCACTTTAGTTAAAGGATAGTGTAAACATAATAATATCCCCCTCTCTCTCTCCAGATTAGTTTATTTTAGACAGGCCTAAGGGTGGTATATACAAATATACTCACTTTAGTTAAAGGATAGTAAACATAATAATACCCCTCTCTCTCTCCAGATTAGTTTATTTTAGACAGGCCTAAGGGATGGTATATACAAATATACTCACTTTGTTAAGGTAGGTAAAATAAATATCCCCTCTCTCTCCCAATTATTTTATTTTAGTACAGCCTAAGGATGGTAATACAAATATACTCACTTTATTAAGGATAGGTAAACATAATATTCCCTCTCTCTCTCTCCATGATTAGTTTATTTTAGACAGGCCTAAGGGATGGTATATACAAATATACTCACTTTAGTTAAAGGATAGGTAAACATAATATCCCTCTCTCTCTCCAGATTAGTTTATTTTAGACAGGCCTAAGGGATGGTATATACAATATACTCACTTTAGTTAAGGATAGGTAAACATAATTTCCCTCTCTCTCTCCAGATTAGTTTTTTTAGACAGGCCTAAGGGATGGTATATACAAATATACTCACTTTAGTTTAAAGGATAGGTAACATCATATATTCCCTCTCTCTCTCCAGATTAGTTTATTTTAGACGGCCTAAGGGATGGTATATACAAATATACTCAGTTAGTTAAGGATAGGTAAACATATATTCCCTCTCTCTCTCCCAGATTAGTTTATTTTAGACAGGCCTAAGGGATGGTATATACAAATATACTCAGTTAGTTAAAGGATAGGTAAACATAATAATTCCTCTCTCTCTCCAGATTAGTTTATTTTAACAGGCCTAAGGGATGGTATATACAAATATACTCAGTTTTAGTAAAGGATAGGTAAAACATATATCCCTCTCTCTCCTCTCTCTCCAGATTAGTTTATTTTAGACAGGCCTAAGGGATGGTATATACACAATATACTCACTTAGTTAAAGGATAGGTAAACATAATAATATCCCTCTCTCTCTCCAGATTAGTTTTTTAGACAGGCCTAAGGGATGGTATAATACAAATATACTCACTTTAGTAAAGGATAGGTAAACATAATAATATCCCCTCCTCTCTCTCCAGATTAGTTTATTTAGACAGGCCTAAGGGATGGTTACATACAAATATACTCACTTTAGTTAAAGGATAGGTAAACATAATAATATCCCTCTCTCTCTCCAGATTAGTTTATTTTAGACAGGCCTAAGGATGGTATAACAAATACTCACTTTAGTTAAGGATAGGTAAACATAATATCCCTCTCTCTCTCAGATTATTTTATTGACAGGCCTAGGGATGGTATATACAATATACTCAGTTCATTAAAGTATTAAATAATAATATTCCCTCTCTCTCTCCAGATTAGTTTATTTTAGACAGGCCTAGGGATGGTATATACAAATATACTCAGTTTAGTTTAAAGATAGGTAAAATAATAATATTCCCTCCCTCTCCTCCAGATTAGTTTTATTTTAGACAGGCCTAAGGGATGGTATAATACAAATATACTCAGTTTAGTTAAAGGATAGGTAAACATAATATTCCTCTCTCTCTCTCCAGATTAGTTTATTTTAGACAGGCCTAAGGGATGGTATAATACAAATATACTCAGTTTAGTTAAAGGTAAGGTAACATAATAATATTCCCTCTCTCTCCAGATTAGTTTTATTTAGACAGGCCTAAGGGATGGTATATACAAATATACTCACTTTGTTAAAGGAGGTAAACATAATACTATTCCCTCTCTCTCTCCAGATTAGTTTATTTTAGACAGCCTAAGGGATGGTATATACAAATATCACTCACTTTAGTTAAGGATAGGTAACCATAATATATCCCTCTCTCTCTCCAGATTAGTTTTATTTTAGACAGCCCTAAGGGATGGTTATACAAATCTACTCCCTTTAGTTAAAGGATAGGTAAACTAATATCCCTCTCTCTCTCCAGATTATTTTATTTTAGACAGGCCTAGGGATGGTACATAATATACTCACTTATTAAGGATAGGTAAACATAATATTCCCTCCTCTCGCCAGATTATTTTATTTTAGACAGCGCCTAAGGGATGGTATATTCGCTCAATGTTTCAGGCAGATCAATCACCTGGGCAGATATTTTGGGCAAATCAGTTAAAAACTTGTTCTATCTAGATGAATCCCACAGGTCGTGTTTATATCCAAGCTGGGCTGGGGGAACAGTAATGGCTAGCTGCACTCTCTGCACTTTTTTTTGTGTTTGTGCTTGCGTTTTTTTTATCATTGAAAAACGCGGCAACGCACCGAAAACGAGCGCTTTCGGTGCGTAGCGATTGCGATTTGCATTCCGCATTTTAAATCGCAATCACATGCGTTTTCAAATAGTTGAAAAAACAGATGCGAAAACGCAACAAAAACGCAAATGAAATCGCTTGCGATTGCGTTTGCGTTGCAGTTGTGGCCGTGCCCTAAGGAAGAACCATGTGGTTTGATGTCTTTTTTATTTAAAGGGCAAGTCCATCCTCACTACTTAATTTAAGATGCAGCTAAATGGTAACTGCGGTCCTCCATACAAGTGTCCTCTATATAAAAGAGCTACTTATACCTTTCAAACAAGCCTAGAATAATGTATCTATCTTCTTTGGTTCTTAAGTTAATAGGCTTGTAAAGTTACACTCAGACAGTCAGGATGAACAGGGAAGTGTGGGACAGTGACATGATGTGCTTTGCAAAAAGCCCCACCTCCCAAAAAAATTTTGATTTCTAAAGCTATTTAAAGACAGTTACGGCAGTAGGATACACTGGGCATGCTTAGTGCCTTGTGGCAGCAGAGGCAGAGCAATAGTGCTGTTGTTGTTACCACGTTGTTAGCTGGAACACCACCCTTATACTGCTATAGTTTGCATGAATTGCATTAGCACTAGAAGCATTAGAACCCGCATCGTGTTTAAGGTAGGAATATCTCTTTTGAATAAATGGCACTTGTAAGTTGCCCTTTAAGCCAACCCAATTTTCTTTCTACTTATGTTTAACAAAAATGCTTACCTTACTTACATAGCACAACCCTTACCACAGCTCTGCTCTGTCTCTGCAGCCTCTTGGCCTGACAGCCAGTCAAGCCATGACGCTTACAACAGAACAATTGACCGACAGCCATTACCAGAGCTGCAGAGGAGGCTTCTACCAGATGCGGGGAATCGGGCTTGTATAAGTAAGTTTTTGTTAAAAGTAATTGTGCTCAGCTGCAAATTAAAGTGGTGATTGCGATCATGCTCTTTAAAACTAGAACTATTATTCTATACAGATCACCAGCTTTTTTTTAATAAATTCCTAATCTGTTACATTATAGCATTGATCCTATGAGTAAGAGAAGGTTCTTTATAATCAAGACATATGAGTATTAAGCTTATTTCATCATCATAATATTTAGAAATTCATGGTGAAGGATCGTTTTTTAATCCCCTTGGAATATGACGTTTTCTTGTAACAGTTATGGAGATTATATGGAATTCAAGGGCACTTTCAAATACACCAAATGTAAAGGTTCCTTTGAGGCTTGAAACGATAAATATAGAAGAAAGATTTCCAGAACATACAACACGACTCCTTGTAAATCTGTAAGTATAACATTGTACTTAGTTTTTTCCTAGAAACCAATAGTAAAAACCCTGTTTGATTGTGTAGTCACTATTTTGTTATTATTAATGTTATAAAAATATTTTTAACCCAAATAAGACAGTTGGATACATTTCAATATCCAGCTTTTTGTTAAGAAAATAAGCTTGTGGGATCAACAGTCAAAATTAGTCTGTGTTGGGAAGCTTATTGTGATCTATGCCAAGATGCAATTTGTTTATACCCATTAAGATATAACACAGTCTGACCACTGCTTTTTGTAGTTGGTCAACCAGTACATAATGTAGTTCAAAAAACGTCTCAGGCAAGAACAATGCCAAACTCAGGAAGCCCATAAATATGTTGGACTTCCATAGAGCACTGATCCATTTAGATTGGTGCCTCTGTCTTTGTAAATGAATGGGCTGCCTACATAAAGGAATAGAACCTTTGAGCAATCAGCTGTATTTACTGGATGTGTGAAATAATGACCAGGTCCCCCAGCAATCTTTTCATTCTTTCAAGCAGCTAGTAGCTCAATTTACATCCATGGAGGTCTGTAACAATATGCCATCTGCTAAAAAGAACACAATGTAGGTTTCATGTCTGGTATTTCTGGGAAGAAGGACAATCAATTTTAAGGAAAAGAAAATTAGAATGAGGCAATATCTACTTAATTGCTTTTTTAAAAACAATTAGAAACTTTATTTTCATAGCATTAATCAGCAACTCATGTGGTAATTTATTCAGAAACAGGTGTTTTTGTGTTGGGAATCCTGATTAAACTGGCCCAACATTATGACCAAAGCCTGGCCAGATTAATGGCAGATCACTGTTGCTGCACCTGAATTTTTAATCAGTGCATTTTTTCATGACTTCATCAAAGAATGAATAATGGCATGGCCAAGTTAGCTTCTTGTTGCCATCCAAACAGTGCTAAATTATCAAGAAACCAGTTTCACACGGTAACGTGTTCTGTGCTCCCATTACCAGTATTCTGGACATTATTTTTGTCCATTTTCTATGGAGAATTAAAGTGCCATATGTATATTAGATGTTTCATTGTCCATGAACCACTTAAGTTCCTTTATACTGTAGTTAGAACCTTTAATAGAGAACGCAAAACTAAAAACAGAGAATAAATCTATAAGTGTCTTACACACGGTAACGTGTTCTGTGCTCCCAGTACCAGTTTCTGGACATTATTTTGTCCCATTTTCTATGGAGAATTAAGTGCCATATGATATGTAGATGATTTCATGTCCATGACCACTTAAGTTCCTTTACTGTATTAGAACCTTTATAGTAGACGCAAAACTAAAAACAGGAATAAATCTATAAAGGTGTCTTAAGTGTTGTTTTATGTGTGCCATATTCCAAACATGCTTAGGCTTTATTATGTCTTTTATGTCACTGAGAATACAATGAATTAAGAGTGCTTTAATTCTTGTGGTTTGAAAACCCGTAGCAAACCATTGTATTACCTTTAGAATGCTACTAGCACATCTGATTATATGATACCACCCACATGATATGTGAACTGAATAATCTAGGCCTTTAAGACTTACTGGTCTGATTGTAAGAGTATTTGGTGAAGGCTTAGGTGATGGGATTTTCTCACCCCGAGAAATGTAGAAACCTTTTTTGTGCTGGTAATTTTCTTTTATTAGGGTTTAAGTTGTCACTATTCTTTATAAATAGTGAATTCCATTTGATAACTGAAACTTTTAAATGCGATTGAACAATTTGCAAATTTAGCAGCATGTGTTAAAATATAGTTGTAAAATATATGTGTACCCCTATGTGTATGGGGGTTGAATGAGGTGCATTAATGATTACAGGATACATTGTTAATCAATCCAGTAACAGATATAGACGCATCAGCCTTGATCAAATCACAATAGGGTAGTTGTCAAGCAAAACACTGGTCCAGCAGTCTACGGTTTAACATCGAAAATTCCGGTAGTGATAATAGTGAAATTTTAGAAAATTATGCATTGAAATTTCAGATTCACATATTTAGCAATGGAAATTTCTGAGGTAAAACTTTTTTTTTTCACTATAAACAAGGTTCAAAGTTCCCTTACAGGATAACTCCATACTGCATTAAATTGGGTAGATATATTTAACCGGAGAGATTGCGGCTCAGAGTAATCTTCCTGATAGAATAACCATTGAGAAGCTCCGCTTCTCTGTTTATTTCAAATAATCTACTTGCATTTTGGCCCTTGACAAGTGGGGCCAAAGACTATCAATGTTATGCTCCATGTATGGATAAAATCGGCCAGAGGTTATTTTACTGGGATGGATTGATTTTAGCCGATCAATATTATTGGCTTGCACAATGGCTGATAATATCTATCCGTCATAGTCATCCATTATTAATTAAGCCTTTGTTTAGTATCCATAACAGAATATCCTCAGTACTATATTAATTAACCACAGATATTTGTCATTTTAAGCAGGTGGCCTTGGAGAATCTGCGGTTTACCGAATTGTTGTTTGGAGCCTTTCTGGGAACTGACTGATAGGCATTCTACTTTTTCAGGTAATGAAAATAAATATCGCTTGCCAAAATATGGACTTCCAAGAATGTCAGCAAGGGCACCATATTATGTAGGGGCTGGAGGTGTTAAAGGCATGTTCTTTATTAATAGCCTGATAATTCACAGTACTTATATGACGTAATTGTTTTTCTTTTCCTGCTATACCCCCTGAACATATGCAGCTTGGTATGGCCTTTCACTTGACTAAATCGTCATGTGAATATATCATTTTGATTTTTGTGTGGACCTGCCTTGTGGGATTACTTTCCCAACATACTAATTGTCAATTACGCAATTTGCGTGCCATATTCCATATTGGCGCTGAGATACTTTACAGAAAACACTATACGGCCGAGAGCTGCTCCTCGGTGCATTGATAAGTGCCGGTATCTATTTCTGCACCTTTTTAATGCCAGCTATCAGCGGACGTTTAAAGTGCGGCAATAGAACTGCCCGCATTCGGCATGTAACAGCTCCACAATAAAGGTGTTTATGGTCAAGCTAATCTATATAACATCGTTAACGTGACTTAAACTCCAGAACAGGAGCGGGTGTGTTGTCTTGTGCATTGCACCTGAGGAAAGACCCACTTGGTCTGAAACATGTCATGCTGTGTCTCCCTGAATAAATCACTGTAACACTGCTGTCTGGTTCTTGTGTGAAATTTACTTTGGTCTTGGCAGTATAAACGGACGGTGACCCCTTGACACAATTGATGCCTACTTAAGTGACTCAAGGACCTGCTCACGTTTGTTTACCTTTTGGGGTCCCTAAAAACATTTTTAATTAAAAATTTTTTATTAGGGGTGGACATAACCCTTTAAGCTTTGCTCACTTACTAAGATCTATTATACAGTTAATGCAAAACATTTTAAAATCGTAGTGTCGATCAATAAGAATGATGCGTGTTCTGTCAATCGCCATCTGATTGGTTTCTTTTAAATTGAATATAGTGTATGCACACTTGCTAATAATCAGCCAGACCTTATAATAATTCCCATAGCGCAACTTCTGTGATTGATATTTTTATGGATTGTGATTGCTTTTTTTGTAATATAACTACTATGTATATGTTTTTGTTTTTGCAGGAAGAAATACAGAATAACCATTGAAAGACGGAATCAACAAGATTATATTGCATCTTGGAAACATAGACAACTTAGGGAAGATTCCATCCGATCTCATTTTTCAGCTGCATAATCATGAAAATTTTCCTACAGGTTTATTTATAAGAGGTGCAAAAAAAGCCTGATGTATATTTGCCTCAGCCAACAAGATGATAGCATTTGATGGTTTGCTGCAGATTAGAACCACTTATTAAATAAGCCCCCATCTTAATGACGCAGGCAACCAAAGACATCTATATTTGTGATGGGTCACTTGTAAAAAGCTATTCTTTAAGCATTAGAATGGTATTTTCCTTTTTTTTATTTCAGAAACTCAGGAATAATTGATTCAGTGGCATTATGCAAACATCTTTGATTTGTGGGGAAAAGGGGCACTTTTTCTTGAGTAGGACATTTTGGAACATAATGGCTAAGTAATGGCTATCTGTATTCAATGGGTGCAATTAAAAATGTCCCTATTTTAACCTTTATAACCTACATGTTGGACAGTGGTAGATTAAGTTTTTCAGCTAATGTTCCATTGCAAAATTTGTCCAGGCTCATAGAGGAAATAGATTGTTTACATAGAATGGTTCTGTTGGGTTAACTGAAAAATATTTGTGACACCTGAAAAGTTTTGCTGCAAAATTTGCAGCATCATTCAATTTACATTTCTTAAAGCGTGTCTGCTTTTAAATTGCCTACTGCTTGAAAAACAGAAATGTTTTAATGGTTTTGCTGTTTTACATTGTGTTTTAAACCGCAAAACCTTGTGGATATTGAAAACAGAAATGGTCATTTTTAAACCTTCAAATACAGTTGGGTAGTGTTTGGAAAGCTTAAATGGACAAAGTTTTTGCATCAAATGTTAAACCATTAAATATAATTATCTTCAGTAATATATATATCATTCATCTGGTTTCTGCAATAAATTCACTGGTTTGATGGTTACAATACCTTTTTTTGCCAAAGTACACTGAATATTCATGTTGACTCTGGCAAGTTGCATGCAAACACAATAAGCTTGATGCAAATAAATCTGTCCATCTCATTAATTTTTTCTGGTTTGCTCAATCTTATACAGTTTTGACCGTCGGATGACCGAATCTGTACATTTAAAGGTCAAAGTTGAGTGACACACGCAATTGACTATATAATCCTGTGTAATGTATATGTCTTTAACCTGGAATCCATTTTTAGAACTAGCTCTGCATAGTCTCAATTGATTTAGTATCTGTTCGTATATTTATTAATGAGGTAAATTTGGAAAATGTATCATGCTTTCTTGGGGTTTTTCTTTCATATATATTGATATATGCTTGGAATGTACTAATCCAACATTCTGTAGATGTTCATTTTAATATGGGAGTGGCTGTTTGAAAAGTCTAAAAACAATGCAACAATTACATATTGAAAGTAATTATCATTAGATCTAACAAAATCAAAACCAAAATATGGCCTAAATATAAATATGGGTGGATGATGATTTACGTTTTTTAAACATTAAAAATATATATAAAATAGAAATCTGTTTACTGTACTCTTTTAAATATCTAAACTATATTTGGTGAGAAAAAATTAAGATAGTATATATAGTGTTTATTAATTTTCCTTGAATTTTTTTAAAGATAATATTAACATAATTTTTGTATTTTTTTTTTTTTCAGCTTTAATATATGAGATTGAATTCATATGTTTCACCTGCTTTTAGTGTAAAAATAGCTTCTAAATATACTGAAAGTTGTTAACATTAAATAATATTTTTTATGTAGCCCATTTTTTAAAAAAAACAAAAATAAACGAACAATAGTTTGATCATGGATAGAAGAAAATACTTTTTATAAAAAAAAAAAAAATGAAAAAAAAATTTGAAATAGAGAATTATCATATATTCTTGTTAGTAAAATACCCTTGATTTTGTTGTTTTTAAGAACATTCCATTCATATTTTTCTTAATCATATTAGGAATGATGAAGCATTCTACATCGTTAGTAATTAACATTTGTGTGTAAATAGAAATCACAGACTGGCTCAAAAGCAAAATTCTACATTTATGGAAGAGAAGTAACAAAACCATAATTACACTAATCTGTTGATTTGTCTATAAATGCCTGTTTTATCTTTCTATAGACTTGGTGGCCACGTTTTAATCACCCACCACTGTTTTGTCTGACAAGTTATCAACCCCAAATTCAAAATTGTATAATGGTAATGGTATATATATCACCCCAAGATATATATGCGAGAGAAATGTAGAAATATCCCTGAAATGTTGTCTGTGTTCTATTACCTCTCTTTCTGCTTCCTTGTTTTCTACATGTTAAAAGCTTGAAAATGCTTGGAGAGCCTTGAAAGAGGAGTGCAAAAACTTTAAAGCGGCACAAGGCAAGGGTTGAGCTCATTTTGCTTGCATAACAGATTAGCCCTACTGCTCTGTCAACTTTCTACTATGAAGTTTTTGGGGTAATTTACCTTATATAGTTTTTTTAAATCATATCCATTAAGCTCTTTAAAGAAACTCTAATAATAACCTCTGTTGGTGTGTGGGGATTGGTGGGGATTTGGACATCTGTTATGCAACAGCAGGAATATGGTATAGGGTGAGAATCCGCCTATGTTTCTATCAATTAAATGTCAGGTTCACTTGAATAAATTACAACACAATCAAAGGTCAGTACTCTCCTGGAAATGTTACTCTCCTCCCCCCCCCTTCCCAACCCTCGTGACCATAATACTTACCTCATCAGTACCCATTTTTCTGAGAAAAACCTGCTGCTTCATATTTGCTAACCACCCCTTCCTTTCTCGTTTTGGCAAGCTCATTTTCAAGCTTCATTAAGTTTTATAAGAGGCGGCATGAACATATTTGAGTGAAGGGACAGAACACATAAATCCAAGATCTTCCTGAAAAACATTCTTAGCGCCGCAAATATTGTGTTTTGGGTGGTAGGAACGTTACGCATACACTGGTGTTGACCTCTCTTTCACTTATTTTACTTTTCATTTTCTAAGGGTTTTCTGGTTCATTATTGAAAACTTTGCATTTCTAAGTAAATCACATTAATTTTAAAGTGTATAGCAAAATAAGAACGATAATAAAAAGGCTATCAAACAATAATATGAGGAAGTGGGCCAACAATTCACAGCATAAAACACTGCAACACTCAAACGATATGTCTATTGCAACCATTTTTTTATGTTGGTACTTAAAATATTGGTATTACAAATACAAACCATTATATAAAGAGATGCTGCTGATATCATATTATAGCACTGAGCCACTTAAAACATTATGGCATTTAAAAAAGTGAAGCACTCCATTGTTGATTATTTTACATTTACCATACTAATGGGCATAGGAGTTCTTAATTAGGACATACAAGCAGCGCATCTTTGAAAGAATACGTCTTGCAGACTGTTGAAAGAAATTGCTGCAGTATATCTGCACTATAAGGTTTATGAACATCAAAGTATGTTTTAACACAACGCACTCTGTGCACATTTCTTACTTGTTATTCACTAGTCACAACTAGGCCAAGGAAGAATATTGTATTTGTAGTCTGTCCATGGTATACAGCATTGAAGTTCTGTAAGAATTTAACTTATCTCTTGCCTTTAATTTGGATGATTCTGGGTTACAAAATAACTAGTAATGATTTAATTTAGCACTTTAACAGGCCCAAAGTAATGCTAAAAGTTTTGTTTTATACCCTGACCTGGTCCCTAGAAGACTACATCAGCCCGTACGCCACTGTAGCAATGATGTAAAGATAAGTGCAAAGTGTTGCGCTAATCTTTACTATGCATTGGATATATATTGCTAGCAATACTATTTCCAAAGAATTTTTATAATGGTCAACTCATATTAACTCAAAAACCCCAGCTCAACCCAATATTAGTTTTGCACTAATATTCGGCAAAAATTGGTCATCGGCCCCTTTAAATGTGCCTCTAAAAGTAGTTTGCAGTTATAGGCACTTCCTCTTCTTTCAACTATGCAGTATGCACTTGTAACATCCTGGTACTTAAAAAAAAAATCAAAAAGTAAACGTCTAAACAAACATGCGCGAGCTAACTATGCAGCTGTGTTCTTCCATACAGTTCATTTGACGGCCTATTACTGTATTTTGTGTTAAACACGGTAATTATTTTTAAAATTGAGACCTTTTGAGGCGTAACATGTTTGCGGCGCTGGAAATAATCTGTGTGTATGGGTATTTGCTTTGCCATGTTTGTCAAATAATACTGTAAAGGTTTTTGTTTCCATAATAGATTTCGATGACATTTGAAGTTATTAGCTACTTCCAGTACCTCAAATATTTAGATGGAATCATTTTAAAAATGTCGTAGATTTTGAAAATGTAAAAAAGTTTGTAAAGTCGTATTTTTTCCTGCTCTTTTTTAAATTAAAGAAAATAATGTTTTTATGAACCGATTACATAAAATAATGATGCAGAAACACATGTGATCATAAAGGGGTTTGCATTGAATAGTAATAATTTTTTGTAGAAACCAAAAGTTAACAGAATATGCAACGAATTCCATTTTTGAACCTGTTTTTGCTTTTCTTTTTTGGTATAGCTTTAAAGTAAGAACTGACTACATATCTATTGTCATTTAAATTACAAGGAATATTGTACGGTATAGTTACTCTGAATATATTATAAACACAAAGCAGCCTATGTCGGGTTCATGACCTCCTGGTGGTGGAGTCAGCAGAGACAAGGGGTCCCTTTCATTAATAGTATTAAACAACTTATTGGAAACTATTCAAGGTGTAGTTATCAGCAAGTGCTCTTAATAGTAATGTCAACAAAGAATATGCTACTTGAAGTATAGCTTAAATCTCCCCTGTTTTTTTAGGGATCCAAGGAAGAAACTCTTCCTCCCATTCTTGGCAGATAAGCACTTATGTAAATGACGGACAAGCTAGAGCAACTATCTCTTTAAAATGTTGGCCTTCCACATGAATTGTTTCTCTAACTATTTCGCATTACAAACAATCAGCCCACTCAGTTACTACTTTGGTTTTGCATGATGAAAAAATGGTGATGCAACAGCAATTCGCCAAAAACCAAAGTTGTCTCCTCCATCCTCCATCCCATGGCCGTCTCGTTAACTACATAGCTGTAAATACTGGCTCTGATGATTATTTATGTCTCTCTAAAGCAGTTTCAATGTTCGTAAGAAAAGAATATCATGAACTTCTTAAAAATGTTTGACCGCACAGCATCCCCCATCCCCCCCCCCCAAAAAACACAAATGTATGCTAATATTAAGGGCAATTTATATTTTTTAAAACAAAAACGCTGTTTTTATACAACAACCTATCCACAACAATAACCTTAGCCAGATTGGCATAGATTGAGTATTCCTACCGGCTAGAACAGGCTAAAGACCATAAGTAACTTTTCATGCTTTTTCTTTAAGCCTCAAACAAAGACCATGAGTAGTGAAGAGGTAGAATATTACATTCTACGCCGCCCTGGCACAGGTATGAAGTGAAGAGGTATGAATATTTAATTCTACCGCCCTGGCACAGGTTTATTTTATTCAAATTAATTGTAAAGGATAAAAAACGTATAACTCCCCTTAAAATAAGTTTTTTACTAAGATTAGCCTTTATCCACAAATATCCCATATGTATAGAATGTACTTAAATGTGAAGAGAAGAAGCAGACATGCACTAGTGATTTCTTTTCTGGTTACCAATAGTATTCCTACGTTGCTACAAATGTTTATCTTTATAGATAAAGAAAATCTGTCCACACAATTAGCAACACAATCCATGTAAAATGCAAGTGTTTTTTTTTTTTTTCCATTCGGAAAAAACACGGGGTTTGTGAAGGGAATGTGTTGACCTTACCCAATAAATGGTATCGCTTCATAAGGTGGACCATAGATTTTATAATCCAATCACTGGGCCTGATACTAATAACAATATTGTACGATAGTCGGCCGATCGTACCTACAACAATCGTATGTGAAAACTGATCAACTGCAATATTTAACGTGAAACGAGAGAAATAACTGATCAGTTCCATTCAGTGTCATGTCTGGAGGTTTTTTTTCTTGCTGAGATTAGACCACCGAAACCACAGGCCTTTTCTAGTGTTTTCGGCCGTTCTTCCCCTAAAAACAGAGCTCCTTGTCTTTGTGGTGTTCTCTATATTTTACTGTGAAGATGCAAAACCTTGTGTCCATGTTTGAGTCCGTTTTGCCATCTGTTGGTAGTCAAGTAGCACCCTGTATAGTTCTCTTGGTGTTTATATTCACTTAAAAAAATGTCACAACCCTACTTGTTGTATGATTAAGTAGAATGTCCCTGCATATATGTGATTTTATCTTATTGTTATTTTGTAGAGCGACATATTTCTCTTGTGGATTGGTCTTTTTGTGTAATCTAAATCTCTAAAAGTTCCATAGTTTTTGTCCATTGTGCTTTGTATAATATGTGTCCATTCACGATTGTGTGTAATGATGGTGTCTTTAAGCATTTCTGACATAGCAATGTCAATGATCGGTCTCCAATAAATAGAAATAAAGTTGTAACTGTGTGTGGTTTTGTTTTTTTTAACCACAAAACGTTCCGCTGTGTGACAATAGTAAAACAACCCATTTAGCATACATTTGTGGTACCGTTAAGTAAAACTATACCTGGCCCACACTCCCCCCAGACCATTTGCCAGTTGAAGAATCTAAACACTAGGTTCCCACTGAGCTTCATCTAGATCTCATCTTTATACATAACCTTTCAGTCTGTCCAGCGCACAAGGCCTATGCTATGACAGAAGATCGCCATCTTCCCATTGGATTAGATTGGGACTGGACCAGGCCGGTCCAAATCCATTCTCATTTAAGCATCACAGTACACTGGGGCATTGTAGTATGAGAATGGACCCTGTTCTTGTTCGTCGTTGGGAAAGGCATTTGAGATTAGGCAAATGTCTTCAAGACTAAACCAGTCTAGAAATCTACTGATACTACCAGATCAAAGCTAGCCATAACAGCCTCTATCCATAATTGGTTGCAATGATCAAAAAGTGTAGCGGTTAATGAACCATTCATCCACCATGAAATCTGCTCAAGTTCTGAGGCCCGTGAGGGTAGGATGGTGTGAAGAGATTTCCTGCCATGTCCATCACCTCCAAACTTAGACGTCCGGTCGTTGGATAGGTGTTGTCAGGAGTCATATATCTGAGAGCTTAAGTGGTTTACAATGATCATAAATATTCATCCATTCATGGCCACCTTATTAAGTTGCTGAGGCATAGAAATAAATGGTGGCTTTATACAGGTGTACCTGCAATTATCATTTAAAGGTGCATAATACATCGGTTTTTTAATGCTGTAGTTCAATTGGTCAGTCTACTCAGTAATGTTTTAAAGCGGTCTTCCTTTTAATGACATAAGCTGATAAAGTTGCTAATTAAACCGTAAGTGTTCAACTAATATCAAGTGGTCCATTAGAGGATGGACAGAAGCTGAACCCTATCCCAGCCGAACTTAATCGAATTCTAGAACCTATCCCGGACTCTCTGGGATCAGTTTTTGGCTTTCGAACATTCGATAATTATCCCATAATGATTCAAAGCATTTGGTGTAGATGAGCGAATTTGAGATCGTTGTATAGGATAATTATCAATGTTGAATAGGTTTATGGGAGAATTATAAGACAATCAGGAACTGCTGGAAGAGCTCGAAAGTAACTGGCGGCGCTGAAATAAAATCCTCCTTAATTTTGTTTTAAGTTCTGGATATTCAGGGGGAGAAAAATCGTGTTTCCCCAGACCATTTCCAGGTCCCACCACAGCCATTTAACTACATTAAGTTACCATTGATGTTTTAATTTGGTATTTCAATTAGAACTTTTTTTTTTTTTTTCGACTATTTTGACCCCATTGACTTATGGGGGCCCGTTTTGGGAACTTCCATCATAGTTTTCCATCTCTTCTATGTGCTCAATGTCAGTTTCTAAAATTAAAAAAGATTGAGAATTACTGGTATTAATACATTTACTGTAGTTTCGCTGTTGGTGCAGGATCAATATAATATTGAGAATTACTGGTATAATACATATACTGAGTTCTTGATTTATCGTTGTATTCATAGATCAACCGGACTTGAAAGTTTTGTGTTCTTGAAGACGTTTCTCTAGTCTCCCGACTGGTTTCTCAATTCCAGAATGACTTGTCAATAATCTGTGTGCCCTTATGTACCTGGAAAATTCCACATGAAGCATAATCACAAGCCAGGTGTTGAAGGGCGTGATTAGATAGTGGCGTTATAGAAGAGGTGTTTATAGGAACGCCCAGATTAAAGGTGTCAAACAGCATTGTACATGGCAGACAGATGGTGTGACTCGAACCCGCAATGCGACCCCCACCTCTATTTAGGCTTGGTTTCTTTTTTTCACATAATGGCCTCCTAACACCTCTCTTGAACCATCATGTTCCTTTTTTCCGTAGTATTAGGATGGTTGTGCAAGTAACCTTACAATCTTCAAAGTAATGTCCTTATCCTTAAGATGCAGGTCCAGGGAGGAACGGCGGAATCCGGCCCCAGTGAAATGTGCTCGTCGTGCTGGCCAGACATTGTCGGCAAATATTGTGGGGTGTTGTTTGGTCCTCCGCGCGGCACCGTGACGTAACGGGCCAGTGCAATTTCTGTCGTACCGTGTGACAACTAGCATCACGCGTTAATGTCGCGGGGCGTGTGTTTCGGTGGGAGATTGAGCATACAGGACATTCGGTGCCGGCAGCTTATGTGACCAATAGAGATGGTCGAACAATTGAAAGTTCGGTCCGTTTTCGAACTTTCGAACTATTGTAAAAGTTCGAAAGTTCGAAAGTTCGAAAACGGACCTATTAAAGTCTATGGGAGGCAAATAGTTCGAAAAGTTCGAGTCAAATACAACTAAAATATTAATGGTAAATTAATGTAAATGGCTGTGGGACCTGGGAAATGGTCTGGGGAGCATGTTCCAATATCCAGGACTTTTGTAAAATCGATTTTACTCTCACACGCGCTACTTTCGAGCTTTCGCGTTCGAACGTTCGAGGTAACATGGACATTTTACACGCAGATTCGATGCTCGCCTATAGGCTTTAATGGAGACTTTACTCGCAGATTCGATGTTCGCGCCTAGATACCATGTACATTTACTTTTAATTGTATCGAATGTTTTCGAACGTTCGAACATTCGATAAATCATCGAAAGGCCGGGAAATATCGAAAGTTCGCGTCCGAGATAGTTCGAGAAGTCCGGGTCCGTTCGAACTCGAACAGTTCGGCTCGAACTCGGGTTCGAGTTCTATACCATCCCTAGTGACCAACGGTTGAAGAGTGTGGCCGTCGGTAAGTTCCTGCAGTTCCTATTTGACTTACCTGACCAGGCTTCTTCTTGTTTGTCCTATTATCTCCAGTACAGCATGGAATCGCTAATATGTATCACTTATGTTTCACCCTGCTGAGGAGGTTGTAACTTGTGCTACCCAAGTAATTTGTGCTATTGAAGTCTGATACATCGTATCTTTATTCCCTCTCACCTGGTCATTGCAGGAATCTCCCTATGGTTACATCTATCTCTCCTGCTTCACAGAGACATCGTGTGACTTTATAAGGAGGATCCAGCAGCAGTATTGGTGGACTATTTGAGCCAATATATTTAGGCTCATCTTACGGCTGGAGGTGGTCATTTTTAGTATTATCAGTCAGGGACGCCTGAGTGTTTTTGTCCTTTGATGGGGATGGTTAGAGGGGTGACCTATTTATAGAGTATAGTTCCCTGTTTATGTGTGTCCGGTGCCCTTTATGGGGAGTCTTTTTAGCATAGGCGAAGTATATTTACCTCTGCTGTTCTTCTATTTTTGCTACTTAATATTTCTACCCCCTGGAGCACAGGCTTAAGTGGCTTTGTGACACATATTTGTATTAACGCGCTGTGCACCCATCCTTCCATATAAACAATATATTGCATCTCCCCCTAAGTACTTAATGTAATCTATTCATTTATAAACCCCATAATAATACAGCAGTATTTCACCCCTAAGGATAAATAGAATTTGTCATGTTAACATTCATATGTGAACATTCTTAGTGGTCAGGCACCCAGTATCAAACATGTTCCGTGCCTGTTTATTGCAAATGAAAAAATAACGCAGCTTAACTCTAAGTCTCTCTGCACAGATACAATCAGTGATTTTCTGTTTTTCCAATAACACCACTTTCTGCCATTACTGCATCTCTGTGTTCTAGTTATCAGACCCCAAGGAAGGAAGGATTGATAGCTCCTACCCCCCAATATCTTTTCTATGAGGAGTGGCAGCATAAAGAAAACAACAATCAAGAAGGAAAACACGTCAGACAAGTACCCGCCAAGTGAAATGGTTGACTTTTTTGACGTCCAAATAAAGAAGTTTTGATTGAATTCGCTTTTTGTTGCTTCTGGGGTGCGCTGAAGTTTTCCTTTTTTGATTGTTGCTGTATCGGAACCTATGCAAAGAGTTTAGGGCTGGCGGCACATATTTACATTTTTGTGTGTGATATGGCAGCAGCAGCATCACCAGGTCCCCTGTACTTCCTGCTTCCTGCACAGAAAGCTGTCAGTGGATGACAGTCAATCTGCCCTCTGTCTCCGCTTGCAAGCCCCCCTGGTCCCTCCCACTCATGGACCCCATGGCCCCTCCATTTGCAGGCCCCCCTTGGCCCCTTCCCTTACAGACCCATGTGGCCTGCCCACTCGTGGGTGCCTTAGCCCCACACATCCGCGGTGCTGTTGCCCCGTCCACTCACGGGTGTTGTCGCCCTGTGTCAGTCATTTCTTTATATCTTGGGCTGTGGAGCAGGTAGAGAGGTAGTTGATGGCTTGTTTTAAAGGTAGGAAACTGGCCTTTTATTTAAACTCAACTTGTTTGGAGACCACAGTTCCCCTTTAAGCCCCCGGGGGCCTGTGAGAGGCTGCAGTCATGTACTAGAACATTTTTTGGATATCTCGGGGACATCCCTGAATTCAGCTAAACATTAAACTATTTTTTTAAGCCATTACTTTGTGCTGTGTGTTTTTTCCTCTAATACAAAGACATAAAACATAGCAGACTGTACATATTAGGTCAGAAGGAAAGCAACCAAAACAAGATTTATTGATATGCACCTTGTTTATATTTTCCACATATAAAATGATCCTGTGTAGATCTTTCCTGACTGCAGTTATATATAACATTTACCATGGCTGAGCATGGACTAAATGTAAACAGCTGACATCATGACAGTCTTGGAAGACAAACAAGTTATTGTATTATGTTGACCTAGCTACAATACTTTCCCATGTTTACAAACAGCACACTGCAAATGAAAAATTCAGCCTGATCGTTGGTATTATAAGAATTTAGGACTGTATTTATAAAGGATCAATATCGGTGTTACAGCTAAAAAAACGTATTAACATAATGTTGCCAATATCGATCATTAATTGAATCACAAAAAGGATTTACTAGGCACACATCTATGTAAAGTTAAAAGACCATAGAACATGGGTTATTAGCGTAAATCATTTAAAAACTAAATCAAATGGCCCTATATACCCAACATAGTAACTACACCTAGCGGTGAGTATGAAATGTAATGTTAGCATACTCACTGCTAAGTTTAGTTACCATGTTGGGTATATAAGGCCATTTGGATTTAGGTTTTTAAATGATTTTACGCTAATAACCCATGTTCTAATGGTCTTTTAACTTTACATAGAGTGTGCCTAGTAAATCCTTTTTGTGATTCATAGTACGGTATGTTTGATTACTATTGTGAACCTCTCCTCACTTGAGGTTTATTTGGGTTGTGCTTGGTCATAATAAATAAATATTAATCATTTATACACTCTGATTTGATGTGAGTGGGGAGTGGTTGAGTATAATTGTAGTTTAATAGTTGTTTATGAAGACAGTTTCATAGTTATAGTTATTAAAGGGTATGTCCACCCTTAAAACAAAAAACTGGTCAATTATCAGTTTCCTGCCCCCAACCCCAACTGATCTATTTTGCACTTTATTACCTGCATTACTAACTCACAAAGGATAAGTATTGTCCCCATTCTGTGTTTTGTTGTTTAAATAAATATTGAATTCACAGAGTGAGTTTGCTCCTCCAATCTTTTTTGCTATTTGGAGTTCCATAGCCCTGGGAGTAGGGGGCAGGAGGATTGCACCTCAGGATTGTCTGGCAAACAGCCAACAGACAGTGTGTTGGAGTGATTTTGTGGACTGTATTGTCCCCATTCTGACGGAGTAAGCTGGCCCCTCAATCCATGCAGTCAATCAAGGCTGTGACAACTGACAACTTGCCACAGCCAATTATTGACTGCTGTTTCCCCTGCTGCTTTCTCTGCTCATGCTCAAGCTTATAAAGCTTATAAAAAGCTCATTGAGCAAAGGGAGGAGGCAGATACCTTTGCCAGAAAGGAATAGAACTTATCATTAAACATCTGGTTACAAATGCATGTTATAAACTGGTGGGGTTGCGGGCACATGCCCTTTAAGGATTTGTCTTACCTCCTGTGTGCCCGTTTCGGGATCAGTCATGGCAATCACTGAGAAATCCCCGTATCTGTCCCCGTTTGCATCGATGGAAACCTGCCCTGCTATGCCTAGAGAATGGAATGCAAAGAATTAGAAAATTAATTAGTTTAAATAGCTCCCAGTCCAAGTAAAATAAAACAGTGAGTCGACAGATTTTTAAAGGCCACTACAACAGGAAATCTCATCAGCCTCCAACATTTTTGTTGGAATTCCAAGAGAAATTGTAATTTCATCTTAATGTCTGCATTCCTAAAATCCGAACATTGCTCCGTTTGTAAAACTATGCAAGCTCTGGAATATGCAAACGACAAGCGCTATACAGTACAAATACAGACTTCAAATATACAGAAATGGAATATACAGTGTCAGCAGCTGTTATTTCAACAGGGTGATAAAGAAATAATACACAAAGTACTAAAATTAACTAAATCTACATTCTTAAAGGGTAAGTTCAACCAGAAACAAAGTTCCCACGCTGGGATATAGGTACTTGCAAACAGCCGTTCCCCTGCCAAAATTCCCGGCTACTCCTACTTTGTTGTAAACTGGTTACGTGCTGTTAGCCATTGGCTGTGATGTCACAGTCATTACCTGGAAGAGAAGGAGGACTCGGCGAGGGATTGGCTGTTTGTAAGTACCTATATCTCAGAGTGGAAGCGTCGGAGAAAGGAAAGATTAAAACACAAGTAAGGATTTGGGGGTAATGTATGTAAAAAGTATTATTACACAGATTTTAAAATATTTTTTATGTGAAATGTTTTTTATTGTATTTTCAGAAGAAATATAAAACATTACCATGCATTTATTTATAAAACATCAACAGTAATACAAATTAAACTTGTGAGACAAAGGTTTCCATGTCTTTTTGATTCTGCTCGGGGGATGCCATAATAATAGCAGGTAAAACAGGTTTGACATTCCAGTGATAGTAATTTATATTAATAAGTAGAAGTATTTGATAATATTCCTGGTAAGCCCTCACTTTGGCATTTATTCTCCTCATCCTTCTTTTATCCAATCTGTTAGGTAAGAGGCGTGGTTAAAATATTTTTAAATGGAAAATTTTATTCACCTTTCCACACCTCTGTTTTTTTTTCTTCTAAAATACCATTAAAAGCACCTAGAATCAGGCTCCACTCCCTTACTCAGTCTGTGACCTGGCCAATGTGTAGACACACTTCTTGCAGAGCATGTCTTTCCATGTGTATAAAAGGAGGGTGGGGGAAGAGCTTACTGGCTAACGTGAGGTGAGGACCTAGTGGTTTACCTTGGGTACTTTTAATGGGTGGTGGTAGTTAAGATCTAGGTATTTCAATGACATGAAATAGTGGGTAAGTCTATGGTTTTGTGTAGTTTGTGTCCCCATCAAAGCCATCATATTTGGTAACAGCAATTAGAAAGCTCAGAGGGAAAATACCCATCATTCTTTTATTTCCTGTTGCAAGGAGATGCCCACTGTGTTCTGTAAATGTGCCCCAAAGACCAATGGGGAATAACTGATTTGCTTAGTTCTTAACTAATAAATTTTAATGGTCAAATGATGAAATCACAAGTGGTTGCAATTACACAGTATGCACATGGTTTAAGTTGTGGTTCTTTCCTGAGCTGTGTTTACCAAATCAGTTGAAAGACTAGATACACAAGGGTTGATATTTTAACTCGATTGACTGCCCAGTACAATATTTCGGCCCTGGTGAAACATCTGACTGCATGGTCTTCAATACCCCATAATATTGGCAGTGCTGTAGTTAGAAACTATAACAAGGGAAAACATTTTCTGCAGCAATCACAAGTTTTTTTCTAGGGGGAATTGAAGGCAAACTTTGGCTTCACTCACAATATCATTTTCATGGGATTACTCGGTCTGGTCCTAGCCATAATAAAACGTGTCTCTTATTAAAAAAACAACAACATTTTTTTCCTAAAAACAAAATTTGAGAGTAGAATCTAGATTGGAGAAATTTATTTTAATTAATCATTATCCTTTGTTGGCTGGAAAATATAATAAAGCATTAACAAAAACAAGACAATCTACATATATTAGTTTATTTACATCAACAGATCATAAAATAGGGCTCCCACATTAGTGGTGTAATATTACAGCCCTTTTTGCAGTTGTACCTGGCAGGAGGTACTAAAGAGAGTATACTTGTGGCATCCAATCAAAATAAAGCTCCACCAAGTTAAAACCAGATTATGCATGTGGCGTCCAATCAAAATAAAGATCCACCAGGTTAAAAACAGATGCTTCAAACATTTCTGCTTTAAACTTCCCTGTTCTTTACATAGATTACATAGATTTGGTTATTCCATTAACTAGACCTTGGAGGTTGAGTGGATGCACTTAACATGGATTTTGCAAACGACTCTGATTACAGTACTGTACCTATTAAAAGGCTACTTATTAAAATGAGGAACTGTGTTCTTGACTGTTTGTACTTGGATTTAGAACTGGCTGAAGCATAAACTACAGAACATGGTTATTAATGAAACATTTTCTAGTTCGCTCGGTGAAGTCAACTGTGTTTTCCAGTGGTCTTTACTGTGCTCTTTGCCTTTTTATTAATTTATTTGTTAATCACCTTCAGTTATTGCATTGAAAGCATTATCTGCATGTTTGCTGATAGCACTAAATTGTACAGGGATAATAAATATCTTAACCTTGTAGAGCAATTTAACCACACTTTGGCTTAGGCAAATGAGATGCAAAAAACAATAAATGTAAAGTTATGCATTTGCAGTATCCATCCTGCTTGCAGTGCAGCGATCCTGTACAAGTCAATGGCTGCCATTGAATTCTATTGTAAGGGGAGCTAGCGTCGGAGGGAATATGCTCTCAACACCGATTCCCCCAACTGCTTGAGAAACAAGAAAACCCGCTATACCCAAAATGGAATGTTGTTGGGAGCTGACACAGCTTGGGAGTTATTTGGATAGGCTTTTGATCGTAGTAGTTTTCGGTATAAGATGGATCATAGAGTTGTTGTAGGAAAATGTAATTGTAAATCTTTTCACCTCCTGGTGAGGCCTCACCTTGAAGGAGAGCTAACCTTCCCCTAGCCTCCCAACCCATTCTCCCCCACCAGGATGAAGACATAAACCACTAAGCCTCACCCCTAGGCTTTCAGTAGATCCATGCTGCCCCTTCTTCACTCCAGGATATGACCAATGGGAAGATGCAGTACTTGGAGAGGTTCTTTTCTTTGGTCTCATCACAATGAGTGATGAGGTCAGTTGGACTGGTGAGGTCATGCAGGCTCACACAGACTGGTAAGTATATGATGCCCTCATGCCCAGCTCACACATTCACAGGGCATGAAAAAGAAGGAATTCTTTTTTGTTGGGGCTGTCAAGTAATAATATAATAAATCATTATAAATAACTAATATGTGAATTTATGTTTCCTGTTTTCTCTTAACAACTAAAACCATAAATATATTAAAAAGTGGAATTTTTCCTGAAAAAGGCAACATTGAGTACACATGGAACGTTACAGAATTTACAAACTATATTAAGCAATGTAGATGTCAATATTAATAACATTCACAGATTTAACCTTGCCTGGCAAAATGAGGCTTAAAGGAGAAGTAAACCCAATTTTTTATACTCTAGAATCTGAAAACAACCCCCCTAAAAACACCAATAAGCTATATAATATGACTTCAGTAAATTGTATTAAAGTAAATGTAATCCTGTTAAGAACTGGATGAAGTATCTGTGTGTATGTGTAGTGTCAGGCCACACCTCCTGGCCTCAGTCACATGCTTCCTTGCTGCATCTGTCCAGTAAAAGGACTGGCTAGAGATTATTAATGGGTGTGACCAACTGTAACAATTTCTGCATAGCTAAGGACTGAGCATGTGCAGAACATAATGGTCGTTGACCAAACTGTGTGATACTAGAATGCTGTGAAGTAAAGCACAAACCATATGTTATTTAGGTTACTGGCTTTATGTCAAGGTGTTCTGCCTTCTGGTTCAGTGTTGTTCTGTGGCTTTAGTTGTCCTTTAACTTAATAATATCTGCCAGGACAATGTAGCATATCAATTCAGGTTATGGTCGGTAAACAATGATTTGGAATCAATAATTTGAACTTTCTAGGGGATTGTTTCCAAATACGGATATCCATTTAAATCCGTAGGACCCCTTTTATGTTTTAAAGGGACACTACTGAAAAAATGACTTTGCCTCATGTTAATCTATAATTGAATACATCTAAATAGCACTTACTCTGATTTGCGTGTGTTGCTGCATGCCTTCAATCCAGCACACATTTTGTTTAGGAGCAGTATCCCCCCTCCCTCTTTTAACCACTCCCACTTCCATCTGACCTGACTTTTTCCCCACAAACCAACTGTCAAGCCTGCACACAGCATACAGCATTCCAACTGTCAAACCTCTGTCACCATTCCAGCTACAGTAAAACTACTCACAGAAGGATAGTTTTTGAGAACCAAGAACTTGATTGACAGCTGAAATATAAGAAGTTTTAGATTGGAAATCTAAAGAAATAGGGGCGGAACAAAAAAAATGATACAGTGGTGGTTGGGAAGAATTATAGTTTCCAGTTATGGTCAATTTAAAATAACCTATTTTTGGTATAGATGCCCTTTAAGCTGCAGCATTCAGTAATGCAACCTGCTAGAGTGATTTTGAGACAGTATAGTTTGAAAGGCATCATATTAAGTATGCGCCCGCCACTATTTAATTAAAGGTAGACATGTCATCTAAACATAGACCATAGAATGTATTGTCTATGTTTAGATATCAAGCCTACTTTTAACTAAATAGTAGTGAGCACATACGGTACTTCTATTTAACAGGTAATAAGTGCAAAATAATCACTATGTCTACCTTTCAACACACTGAGATTTTTGCTGACCCCACAATGCATCACACCATTTAAATTACACCTGATTTTTATGAAGTGGAGGAGAAAATACTCCTCCAAAGGAGACATCCTAAAACTCTCAGTCCCCCAAACAAAGAAACACCTAGAAGACTTATGCTGGTCATACATTATTTAGACATAAGATAGATTCAAATATTATTTATCAAACCTATCTGTCTTTCTAGAGCATTTTCCACAATGCAGTTCTTATCTCCTGATGTTCCTGCGTGAATGGCCCATTGGACATAGCAGGAACAAGAACGTGGAAAGATGTTATCCTTTTACTGGTCTACTACAGTTAGAATACATTTTCGTGATATGTAATTGGCTGCTGCAGACTGTAACTGTGTAACTGTGGTCTCCAAACAAGTGTTCTCTATTTAAAAGAGCTCTTTCCTAGGATGATGTCTCTAGATCTTAAGTTATAGGCTTGTAAAGTTATAGTTTCTGGTCTGTCCTGTCTGTCTGAGTCTCTATGACAGTCACATGATGTTCTATATAAGAAGCCCCACCCACCAAAATTTTTATTTTCTGAAGCTATTTACAGATCTATAACCATTCTCTATTACTTCCTCTACCAATGGACACCTTAGGGAAAGAAAAAAAAATATTTTCAGACTTGTGGCTAGCTTTAAAAATGATTTAAAAGTTTGGGGGCAGGGCTTATGATGATGCTCTGTCCCAGCAGTGGGCATGCTCCAAACATAAACTTGGAGTCAGACCTCAAAATGATGGTGATGTCACAGATTAGCAGTACTAGCAAGAAAAAACACCATTTATACTGCTGTAACTTTGGATAGACTGAAGCTAGAAGTATGATCCAGCAGTCATTTTAAAGGAGACCACAGTTCCCCTTAATATCTTAATGAATAAGGCTTATAGTGTACATTGGTGGGTACATCAATCTGTACAGCCTGGGGGCATATTTATTTTAAATTATAGAGCTGTAGCCATACAGTGATATACCAGATTATTCCTGATGTCTCTGAGGCCTTTTCTAAATTGCATTTCAAGATGTAATTAAATGAATCTGTTCTGTCTAAATTCATTCATTCATTCTAGGACCTCATACCAATAAACTATAATTTCCCCCAACATATCTTTCCTTTTACAAATCTATCCAACCGTTTTGCAAATATTAGCTTTAGAAGTTGAAATGAACTGTCAATCAGTAAGTGATTGACAGGTAAACTCTTACTGATAGAAATTTCCCTATTCACTCACTGTTGAGTACTTGTGGGGGAATGGTGGGAGTAGTAATTATGCTTTATCTGTAATAGTATTATTCAAATCTGCTATTTAACATTTGAATAAAGCAGCTTTTTACTGTATGTTATGTATTTAGAGGCACCAACCAGCAATTATGAATCTGTGTTTAGTAGAGAGAGCTACCAAACAGCAACCACAAAAACCTAAACCCAAAACTGCGGATTCAGGCAGCCTAGTCAAGCCTCACACTACTTGCGGTCTCATGCTCCCATGCCACATGACCTACACGTTCAGTTGTTACAACTGTTTAAAGTTTTTCTGGGGAATTTTGGCTATTTTATATTGTCTCCTAGACACACCCCTAAAATATGATTGGTTCCAGATCCAAAAACCAATTGGATTTGAGAATTGTTTTTGACCAATTAAACTGTTTAGGGAACACTATAAAACAGTAAGGATTCCTAGACCAGCTTTCATTTAGCAGCTCTGTCAGGTTTTGCCATTGTGAAAGACCTGTAAGAGATATGCTGCCTGGCTGGGCTCTGTGATTGTATACCCTGGTAGTCTATGATTGTGGGACAGTCCTTTTGCTTATTTTAGTCTCCCCATGCAATGGCTTTATGATGAATAATACACAAACATAGGTATAACATATCAACAATTTGGACTGGAGTTTACCCTGAATATTCCCCTTAAACATTTACAGCATATTCCAGCAATGTTACTGCAGATAGAGTTGGATTACAGCTGCTGCTTTTTTCTCACAAGCATTTTTTAACAGTAGAGAGCAGGGAATGGTGGGGATTGTATATTGAAACGTTAGGATATTACCCACACAGAACACATGTAGCTACTGCAGCTGCAACCAGTAGGTAATCAATGCTGCTTTGCTATTATTATTATTATGGGTCCTCAGACATCTCACCCTTCCACTATGTACTTGCGGGCAGGGGGGTAGAGGGCGCGTGGCGAGGGGGCGTGGCAATGCGTTGTGATCTCATTTACGTCACGTCGTGGGCGAGGCACGCACCCGAGGTGGGAGGAGGTGGCGTTATGGGTGTGGTGTGGGTGGTCCAGGGGTGTCGTGCACAAAAAGGGGCGTGGCGGGGAGGAGATTCAGGACACTCGCGGGAGCCCACCCAAATTCGAGGGAGACTCCCAGGAGGGGCGGGATACCTGAGTTTCCTTATAAATATATAAAATGTAAAATCTCTTTAGTCCCACTCTGTGCTGAACAGGGAAATTTAACCATCACAAGTGCAGATGTAGTTAAACTACCCCTAACACCGTCCCCTCACAAGTACTTTTAGGGGCAGTGAAGGAATGGTGGGGGTTACATTTTGAAGACATGCAGCAATGCTTAAGGTTCGTACACACACTCTATTTGAGAGCGAGCAACGACCCCCGATGACTGAGCGCTACACGCGACGAACAGCCGATTCGGACGAGAATCGTCAGTGTGTATGCGTTCAGTCGGGGGTCGTTTGCCAATTCGGACAATTCTTGGCCGAAACGGCCGTTCAGGGGTCGTTGCTGGCTCGCAAATTGAGCGTGTGTACGAACTTTGAGTCAGCATCAATGCAGTTTAAATACAATCAGATCTGTTAAATACATCCTGTGACATGTGCAGGGAAATAATGTCTATATGTTTCCACTGCTCTGCATATCCAAGAAAATAAGTTATGTGAATAGATAATTTTACAGAAAGTGAATGATTGGACAATCCCTTATAATATATTAACACGTTAGTTGCCTCCATTCCAGTGGAAGAAAACACTTTCTGCACATTTACCCTATATTGAGATTTTTATTCTTCTTTAAAAAGCAGAGACACTGAATCCCAGCCAGTTAGGGAGCTCTAGAGAGACCATTAGTGCGTAATGATAGGATATGCAGGTTAAGTTATAGGAATGTCCACACTGGGCATGCTTAGAAGCTCTGAGTGTCAGTGGCACTTGATAAGGGCACTGTCTTAGGAAGGGCAGAAATGGAGCATGTTTTGGGGAGTATGGTGACCCTTTAAATGTAGATCCAATTGAAATTTCTATTGCTTTCTGGATAAGTCTGTATGTAGTATGATACTCATTTCATAAAATAACTTATTATTTATTGCATGCAACCTATTACTCCCTAATTTATAGATATACAATGAGCAGTTTAAATTGAGATGAACTAATGTAATGTATCCGGCTACATCAGGCTTATAAAAAAAGACCCATGAACAGGTCTGCTTTCAATAAACCAGGTTTCTTATCTGTTCTAAAAATGCTTTCCCTTTGCTTCCCTTTATCTTTAAAAACAATAAGACTTTAAAAAAAAAAAAAAAAAAAGGTTGAGACTATGGAAAAAAATAAATTAAACAGCTGTCAGTTTGTTTACAAAAGAGAGATTACATTCACTGCATTTTTAGATAAGCACCCGCCTATTAAAACAGAAAATATCAAAAAGAAAAAAACCCACCAGCTATAAAAAAGAACATTGTCCCGTTTGGATTTTATCAACCCTGCCTTTAAAGGTTCGTACACACGCACCATGTGTATGAACGGCCGATTTGGGCGATAATCATCCCGTATATGGGCACTTTATCGTCCAAAACGGCCGCTTGTTTGGAGATCCGCCCGGCGGACCGGACAACGATCTCCGAACGAATGGCAGCTTCGGCCGATAAAGTGCCCGTACTTGGGCCGATTATCGTCCAAAACGGCCATTCGCACACATCGTGCGTCGCGGGTCGGCATCCGAAATCACATGTGTGTGCAAACCTTAAGAATAAAAAATTAGGAGTAGACAAACCTAAAGCTGGATACACACACAGTGTATGGACTGCAAGATCCTGTCTGCCATCTTTCAAAGATCTGCATGCACACAGGGACTGTGTGACCACTTAACCCTTAAAGGGCATGTCCACCCCAAAATTTAACTTTTGATATGTGGTAGGGCATGCTCCCCCAGCCCCAACCACTGCCTTCTACAGGTGTAGTGTATATATATATGGCTACACTGCCTTCTACAGGTGTATATACAGTATATGGCTGCAATGCCTTCTACAGGTGTATACATATGGCTACACTGCCTTCTACAGGTTTATACATATGGCTACACTACCTTCTACAGGTTTATACATATGGCTACACTGCCTTCTACAGGTTTATACATATGGCTACACTGCCTTCTACAGGTGTATAAATATGGCTACACTGCCTTCAACAGGTGTATACATATGGCTACACTACCTTCTACAGGTTTATACATATGGCTACACTGCCTTCTACAGGTGTAAATTATGGCTACACTGCCTTCTACAGGTGGATACATATGGCTACACTCCTTCTACAGGTTATACATATGGCTACACTGCCTTCTACAGGTTATAATATTGGCTACACTGCCTTCTACAGGTGTATAATATGGCTACACTGCCTTCTACAGGTGTATACAATGGCTACACTACTTCTACAGGTTATACATATGTGCTACACTGCCTTCTACAGGGTTATTAATATATGGCTACACTGCCTTCTACAGGTGTTAAATATGGCTACACTGCCTTCAAGGTGTATAATATGGCTACACTACCTTCTACAGGTGAATAACTAGGCTACACTGCCTTCTACAGTGTATACATATGGCTACACGCCTTCTACAGGTTTATACATATGGCTACACTGCCTTTAAGGTGTATAATATGGCTACACTGCCTTCTACAGGTGTATAATATGGCTACACTACCTTCTACAGGTGTATATATGGCTACACACCTTACAGGTTATAAATATGGCTACACGCCTTCTACAGGTGGATAAATATATGGCTACACTGCCTTCTACAGGTGTATAAATATGGCTACAATGCCTTCAACAGGTGTATACATATGGCTACACTACCTCTACAGGTTGATAACTATGGCTACACTGCCTTCTACAGGTGTATACATATGGCTACACTACTTCTACAGGTTTATACATATGGCTGCACTGCCTTCACAGTATACATATGGCTACACTGCTTCTACAGGTGTATACTATGGCTACACTGCCTTCTACAGGTGTATACAATGGCGACCACTACTTCAAGGTGATATATATGGCTACACTGCCTTCTACAGGTGGGATACATATGGCTACACTGCCTTCTACAGGTGTATAAATATGGCTACACTACCTTCTACAGTGTATATATATGGCTACACTACCTTCTACAGGTGTATACATATGGCTACACTGCCTTCTACAGGTGTATAAAATCGGACACTGCCTTCTACAGGTATAAATATGGCTACACTGCTTCACAGGTGTATATATATGGCTACACTGCCTTCTACACAGGTGTATTACATATGGCTACACTGCCTCTACAGGGGAATACATATGGCTACACTACTTAACCGCATTAATATAGTTAGAAAGTCCCCCGATTCTTACTTACCTGCCCTCTCTCCCCTGCTGCAGTGTTCAGGCCCTCTGCTTGCATGGAATTGAAAGCAGGGGGCGGACCGGCAGCCGCGTCCGTTATTGGCTGAGAGGCAGGGAGGGCGCACTGAGCTGCCTCAACCTTGATGAGGTTGAGGAAGTTCAGGCACAGCATGAGTCACACACTGCTCCTACACAGCAGTTTCCTGGACTTTGGAGGGGCACAGCAGGGGAACTATTTGAGCAGGAATGTAAGGTAAGGATTGTTTAAACTACTTGATGTGGCCAGTAGTAAGGGTTAAATTTTAGTTTAGGGGGGTGGACATGCCCTTTAACCCTTCCCCAACGATTATCATAGATCATATTAAATAAAACCTGATGTATTGTTTTTTCTATTTGCTTAAAGGACAACTTCACCCTCATAAGAACATCTTTTAGAAAGAACGGCTTCTTTAAAATATGTAGATATATCATAGTTTGTCCTATGAATTCATTACTGTATGCCTGCTATGCTTATGGATGCCTCATGGAAACTGAGCAATTTAGAGACCTTTACTGAGCCTGTACTGAGCCTGGGCATGCTCAGAAGAGGCAGACAGGGGATTAACATTCAGTCATTGGCTGTGATGTCAACTGTCAAATCCAAACTGACAGTTACTAACTGGAAGAACTAGGAGGCAGAAACAGGGGAAACAGGACATTGTGCAGGATTTCAGGTTAGACTTATATATTTCACATTTCAAACTATTACCAGTTTAGGGTTATGGGGGGTGATTTACCTGTATGTAAGTTTTCATTTTAGGGCTGGACTTTCCCTTTAAACAGCTTGAGAGCTTTTCTCCCTCTACAACTGTTATATTTGGCTATTGTCTAACTAATTTAACGCACAACTTCATGTTTGATTTTATCCAAATAATAATAATAGAAAAAAAATCTAAATGGTGCACAAATCTTGCCACATGCTCTAAAGACAGATATTTCTTTCTTTCATTTGGTTGGATCACAGGGGTCTACAGGCTACTCAGGTGATCTGTTCACTTTATATATATTTTAGTGAGGTCATCAAAAACAGAAACCAATCAGAGATGTATTTGATTAGGCAATATGTCTTTATTCAACCTCAATTACTATGTTACAATGAAATGATATTAACATAGGTATATGTTTACAGTCTGGTGATTATAGACCTGTTTGGCAGTGGTGTGGATAGGGTAGATCTTGCTTAACACACTTGATTCCTTTACAGTATACAGACACTGTTTATGGAATGCCAGAGTCCTTTGTGTTAGTAAATTTAAGAGTCAAGCTCTCTAAAGCTGGATAAGCTCTCTAAAGCGATAAAGCCCTGATACCATCAGATCCGACGTGATCGGGGCTTTATCGGCAGTGTATCAGTTTATTGGCAATGTATCAGTCAGTCGGTCAGAAATATCTCATAATGTGGGCAGCCGTGACTGAGCTTGGTCGTCCCATTGTGTGAACCTACCTTAACAGAACTAGTAATTGTTTTACTAAAGGTGCCACATTAAAGGACAATTCTACTTACCTAAACCTTGCTCCACTTCCCAGGGTGAGAATCTAAACTGCTGAGTCCTCACCCCTGGCATAACTTTTTAGATGACAGTTCTCCAGTTTGCAGGTAAATCCAAGGGTCCTAGGTTTAGGTTCTCGCCCTGGGAACTATCAGTGTGTGGATGGGGGAGGTTTAAACAGGTATATCTGTCCTTTAACTCAGCTAACATCAGGTTGTTTACTTCACAAGTGGTTTAAACAGATGAGGTTGAGGTTTTGATACCTTATGTAAAATACATCTTAAAAAGATTTGCACAATGAAATAAACACAAGGCCTAAATTACCCTCAAGCCGATAAACATTAATTTGCTGAAGTTTAAAAACAAAACCCCCATATCCCAACTCTACAGTGCATTTCAAAATTGGCTACACTGCTTCTACAGGTGTATAATATGGCTACATGCCTTTACAGGGGCTATATATATGGCACACTGCCTTCTACAGGTGTATATCTATGGCTACACTGCTTCTACAGGTGTATACATATGGCTACACTGCCTTCTACAGGTGTATACATATGGCTACACTGCCTTCTACAGGTGTATATATATGGCTACACTGCCTTCTACAGGTGTATATATATGGCTACACTGCCTTCTACAGGTGTATATATATGGCTACACTGCCTTCTACAGGTGTATATATATGGCTACACTGCCTTCTACAGGTGTATATAATGGCTACTGCCTTTACAGGTATACATATGGTACACTGCCTTCTACAGGTGTATTACATATGGCTACACTGCCTTCTACAGGTGTATACATTTGGCGTACACTGCCCTACAGGTTGTATATATATGGTACACACTGCCTTCTACAGGTGTATATATATGGCTACACTGCCTTTACAGGTGTGTATATAATGCTACACTGCCTTCTAAAGGTGTATACAGTATATGGCTGCACTGCCTTCTACAGGTGTATATATATGGCTACACTGCCTTCTACAGGTGTATATATATGGCTACATGCCTTCTACAGGTGTATACATATGGCTACACTGCCTTCTACAGGTGTATATATATGGCTACACTGCCTTCTACAGGTGTATATATATGGCTACACTGCCTTCACAGGTGTATATACAGTATAATGGCTGCACTGCCTTCTACAGGTGTATATATATGGCTACACTGCCTTCTACGGTGTATATACAGTATATGGCTGCACTGCCTTCTACAGGTGTATATATATGGCTGCACTGCCTTCTACAGATGTATATATATGGCTACACTGCCTTCTACAGTGTATATACAGTATATGGCTGCACTGCCTTCTACAGGTGTATATATATGGCTGCACTGCCTTCTACAAGTTTATATATATGGCTACACTGCCTTCTACAGGTGTATATACAGTATATGGCTGCACTGCCTTCTACAGGTGTATATATATGGCTACACTGCCTTCTACGGGTTGTATATACAGTATATGGCTGCACTGCCTTCTACAGGTGTATATATATGGCTGACTGCCTTCTACAGGTGTATATATATGGCTACACTGCCTTCTACAGGTGTATATATATGGCTCACTGCCTCAAGTGTATATATATGGCGCACTGCCTTTCTACAGGTGTATATTTGGCTACACTGCCTTCTAAAGGTGTATACATTATGGTGCCCTGCCTTTACAGGTGTATATTTATGCTACATGCCTTCTACGTGTGTATATACTATAGGCTGCACTGCCTTCTACAGGTGTATATATGGCTGCCACTGCCTTCTACAGGTGTATATATGGTACACTGCCTTATACGGTGTATATACAGTAATGGCTGCACTGCCTTCTACAGGTGTATATATATGGCTGCACTGCCTTCTACAGGTGTATATATATGGCTACACTGCCTTCTACGGGTGTATACATATGGCTGCACTGCCTTCTACAGGTGTATATATATGGCTACACTGCCTTCTACGGGTGTATATACAGTATATGGCTGCACTGCCTTCTACAGGTGTATATATATGGCTGCACTGCCTTCTACAGGTGTATATCTATATGGCTGCACTGCCTTCTACAGGTTGTATATATATGGCTGCACTGCCTTCTACAGGTGTATATATATGGCTCACTGCCTTCTACAGGTTATATATATGGCTACATGCCTTATAAAGGTGTATACATATGAGCACTGCCTTCTACAGGTGATATTTATGGCTACACTGCCTTTCTACGGTTTTTATGTATATACAGTATATGGCTGCACTGCCTTCTACAGGTGTATATATATGGCTGCATGCCTTCTACAGTGTATAATATGGCTACATGCCTTCTACGGGTGTATAAAGTATATGGCTGCAATGCCTTCTACAGGTGTTATATATGGTGCACTGCTTATACAGGTGTATATATATGGCTACACTGCATTCTACAGGTGTATATATAGGCTACACTGCCTTCTACGGGTGTATATACAGTATATGGCTGCACTGCCTTCTACAGGTGTATATATATGGCTGCACTGCCTTCTACAGGTGTATATATATGGCTACACTGCCTTCTACAGGTGTATATATATGGCTACACTGCCTTCTACAGGTGTATAATATGGCTACACTGCCTTCTACAGGTGTTATACTATGGCTACACTGCCTTCTACAGTGTATATATTGGCTACACTGCCTTCTAAGGTGTATATACAGTATATGGCTGCACTGCCTTCTACAGGTGTTACATATGGCTACAATGCCTTCTACAGGTGTATATATATGGCTACACTGCCTTCTAAGGTGTATTACAGTATATGGTACACCTTACAGTGATAACTAGGCTCACGCCTTCTACAGGTGTAATATAGGGCTTACACTGCCTTCTATAAGGTGTATAAGTATATGGCTACACACCTTCTACAGGTGTATATATATGGCTGCACTACTTCTACAGGTGATACATATGGCCACTGCCTTCTACAGTGTATATATATGGCTACACTGCCTTCTATAAGTGTATAATATATGGCTACACTACCTTTACAGGTGTAATATATGGCTACACTGCCTTCTACAGGTGTATACATATGGCTGGCTCACTGCCTTCTACAGGTGTATATTATGGCTCATGCTTCTACGTGTATATACATAAGCGCACTGCCTCTACAGGTGTATATATATGGCTTGCACGCTTCTACAGGTGTATATATATGGCTACACTGCCTTCTACAGGTGTAGATACAGTATATGGCTACACTGCCTTCTACAGGGGTATACATATGGCTACACTGCCTTCTACAGGTGTTATACATATGGCTGCACTGCCTTCTACAGTGTATATATATGTACACTGCCTTCTATAGTGTATATACAGTATTGGCGCACTGCCTTCTACAGGTGTATATATGGCTACACTACTTACAGGTGTATAATATGGCTACACTGCCTTCTACAGTGTATATATATGGCTACACTGCCTTCTATAGTGTATATACAGTATATGCTAGGCACACTCCTTCTACAGTTGAATAACTATGGCTACACTGCTTCTACAGGTGTATATATATGGCTGCACTGCCTCTACAGGTGTATATATATGGCACACGCCTTCTCAGGTGTATACAATGGCTGCACTGCCTTCTACAGGTGTATATATTGGCTACACTGCCTTCTACAGGTTGATAATATGGCTACACTGCCTTCTACAGGTGTATACATATATGGCTGTACACTGCCTTCTACAGGTGATATATATGGCTACACTGCCTTCTACAGGTGTATTATATAGTACATGCTTCTACAGGTGTATATATATGGCTCACTGCCTTCAAGGTGTATATATAGCTACACTGCTTCTACGGTGTATACATATGGCTACTGCTTTCTACAGGTGTATAAATATGGCTACAATGCCTTCTACGGAGTTTATTATGGTGGCGTTAATTCTGTGTGTAATGTGATGATGTTAAGTTATGATATGGATGCTAAAGGTAATGTATATGGTGGGAATTGTTTGAATAACTATGGCTATACTGCCTTCTACAGGTGTATATACAGTATATGGCTGCAATGCCCTCTACAGGTGTATACATATGCTACACTGCCTTCTAAAGGGTATAAATGGCTACACTGCCTTCTACAGGTGTATAATATGGCTACACTCCTTACAGGTGAATAACTATGGCTACATGCCTTCTACAGGTTTATAATATGGCTACCACGCCTTTCTACAGGTGTATAAATATGGCTACATACCTCTACAGGTGATACATATAGGCTACACTGCCTTCTACAGGTGTATAACATATGGTACACTGCCTTCTACAGGTGTATACATATGGCTACACTCACCTGTCTACAGGTGTATATTATGGCTACACTGCCTTCTACAGGTGTATACATATGGCTACACTACTTCTACAGGTGAATAACTATGGTACACTGCCTTCTACAGGTGTATATATATGGCTACACCCTTCTAAAGGTGAATATATGGCTACACTGCCTCTACAGGTGGATAATATGGCTACACGCCTTCTACAGGTGATAACTATGGCTACACTGCCTTCTACAGGTTGTATATACAGTATATGGCTGCCAATGCCTCTACAGGTGTATAAATATGGCTACACTACCTTCTACAGGTTTATACATATGGCTACACTACCTTATACAGGTGTATACATAGGCTACATGCCTTCTACAGGTTTATATATAGGCTAACTGCCTTCTACAGGTGAAACATATGGCTACACTCTTCTACAGGTTGAATAAACTATGGCTACACTGCCTTTTACAGGTTGTATATATATGGCTACATGCCTTCTACAGGTGTATTACATATGGTACATACCTTTACAGGTGATACATAGGGTACACTGCCTTCTACAGTGTATACATATGGCTACAACTGCCTTACAGGTGTATACATATGGCTAACTACTTCTTACAGGTTATATATGGCTACACGCCTTTACAGGTGTATACATATGGCTACACTACCTTCTACAGGTGGATAACTATGGCTACACTGCCTTCTACAGTGTATACATATGGCTACACTACCTTCTACAGGTGAATACATATGGTACACTGCCTTCTACAGGTGTATAAATAGGCTACACTCCTTTACAGGTTGTGAATAACTATGGCACAATGCCTTCACAGTGTTATATATATGGCTACACTGCCTTCTACAGGTGTAATATAGCTACACTGCCTCTACAGGTGTATATATAGGCTGCACTGCCTTCTACATGTATATATAGCTACACTGACTTCTACAGGTGGTATACATATGGCTACACTGCTTTACAGGTGTATAAATATGGCTACACTGCCTTCTACAGGTGATAACTATGGCTATACTGCTTCTACAGGTGTAATATACGTATATGGCTGCAATGCCTTCTACAGGTGTATACATATGGCTACATGCCTTCTACAGGTGGATACATATGGCTACACTGCTTCTACAGGTGTATACATATGGCTACACTACTTCTACAGGTGATAACTATGGCTACACTGCCTTCTACAAGGTTTATACATATGGCTACACTGCCTTCTACAGGTGTATAAATATGGCTACACTACCTTCTACAGGTGAATAATATGGCTACACTGCCTTCTACAGGGGTTATAAATATGGCACACTGCCTTCTACAGGTGTATACATATGGCTACCACTACCTTCTACAGGTGTATATATATGGCTACACTGCTTCTTACAGGTGTATACATATGGCTACACTACCTTCTACAGGTGAATAACTATGGCTACACTGCTTCTACAGGTGTATATATATGGCTACACTGCCTTCTACAGGTGAATACATATGGCTACACTGCCTTCTACAGGTGTATAAATATGGCTACATGCCTTCACGGTGAATAACTATGGCTACACTGCCTTTACAGGTTGTATATCAGTATATGGCTGCAATGCCTTCTACAGGTGTATACATATGGGTACACTACCTTCTACAGGTTGATACATATGGCTACACTCCTTCTACAGTGTATACATATGGCTACACTGCCTTCTACAGGTTTATAATATGGCTACACTGCCTCTACAGGTGAATACATATGGCTACACTACCTTCTACAGGTGAATAACTAGGCTACACTGCCTTCTACAGGTGATATATATGGCTACACTGCCTCTACAGGTGTATACATATGGCTTACACTACCTTCTACAGGGTGTTATACATATGGCTACACATGCCTTCTACAGGTGTATACATATGGCTAACATGCCTTCTACAGGTGTATACATATGGCTACACTCCTTCTACAGGTGTATATATATGGCTACACGGCTTTACAGTTATAACATATGGTACACTACCTTCTACAGGTGATATAACTATGGCTACACTGCCTTCTACAGTGTATACTATGGCACACACCTTCATACAGTGAATACATTAGGCTAACTGCCTTCTACAGGTTAAATATGGCTACACTGCCTTCTACAGGTGAATAACTATGGCTACACTGCCTTCGTACAGGTTGTATATTACAGTAATGCTGCAATGCCTTCTACAGGTGTAACAAAATGGCTACACTACCTTCTACAGGTTTATACATATGGCTACACTACCTTCTACAGGTGTATAATATGGCTACACTGGCCTTCTACAGGTTTATAATATGGCTGCTACACTGCCTTCTACAGGTGAATAACTATGCTACACTGCTTTCACGTGTATCATATGGCTACACTACCTTCTTACAGGTGGAATACAAACTATGGCTACACTGCCTTCTACAGGTGTAATATTATGGCTACACTGCCTTCACAGGTGTATAACAGTATATGGCTGCAAATGCCTTCTACAGGTGTATACATATGGCTACACTACCTTCTACAGGTTTATACATATGGCTTACACTACCTTCTACAGGTTATACATATGGCTACACTGCCTTCTACAGGTTTATACATATGGCTACACTGCCTTCTACAGGTGTATAAATATGGCTACACTGCTTAACAGGTGTATAAATATATGGCTACACTCTTCTACAGGTTATAACATATGGCTACACTGCCTTTACAGGTGTATTAAATGGCTACACTGCCTTCTACGGTGTATACATATGGCTACACTACCTTCTACAGGTTTATACATATGGCTTACACTGCCTTACAGGTTATACATATGGCTACACTGCCTTCTACAGGTTGATAAATATGGCTACACTGCCTTCTACAGGTGTATACAATGGCTACATACCTTCTACAGGTTTATACATATGGCTACACTGCCTTCTACAGGTTTAATATATGGCTACACTGCCTTCTACAAGGTGTATAAATATGGTACACTAGCCTTCACAGGTGTATAATATGGCTACACACCTTCTACAGGTGAATAACTATGGTACACTGCCTTCTACAGATGTATACATATGGCTACACTGCCTTCTACAGGTTTATACATATGGTACACTGCCTTCTAAGGTGTATAAATATGGCTACACTGCTTCTACAGGTGTTGTTACATATGGCTCACTACCTTCTACAGGTGTTATATATGGCTACACCTACTTCTACAGGTGTATACATATGGCTACACGCCTTCTACAGGTGTTACATATGGCTACACTGCCTTCTACAGGTGTATAAATATGGCTACACTGCCTTCAACAGGTGTATACATATGGCTACACTACCTTCTACAGGTGAATAACTATGGCTACACTGCCTTCTACAGGTGTATACATATGGCTACATACCTTCTACAGGTTATACATATGGCTGCACTGCCTCAAAAGGTTGATACATAGGCTACACTGCCTTCTACAGGTGTATAACATATGGCTACACTGCCTTCTACAGGTGTATACATATGGCTACCTACCTTAAGGTGTATATATAGGCTACACTGCCTTCTACAGGTGTATACATATGGCTACACTGCCTTCTACAGGTGTATAAATATGGCTACACTACCTTCTACAGGTGTATATATATGGCTACACTACCTTCTACAGGTGTATACATATGGCTACACTGCCTTCTACAGGTGTATAAATATCGCTACACTGCCTTCTACAAGTGTATAAATATGGCTACACTGCCTTCAACAGGTGTATATATATGGCTACACTGCCTTCTACAGGTTATACATATGGCTACACTGCCTTCTACAGGTGAATACATATGGCTACACTACCTTCTACAGGTGAATAACTATGGCTACACTGCCTTCTACAGGTGTATATACAGTATATGGCTACACTGCCTTCTACAGGTGTATAAATATGGCTACACTACCTTCTACAGGTGTATACATATGGCTACACTGCCTTCTACAGGTGTATACATATGGCTACACTGCCTTCTACAGGTTTATAAATATGGCTACACTGCCTTCTACAGGTGTATACATATGGCTACACTACTTCTACAGGTGAATAACTATGGCTACACTGCCTTCTACAGGTGTATACATAGGCTACACTGCCTTCACAGGGTATTACATATGGCTACACTGGCTTCTACAGGTGTATATATATGGCTACACTGGCTTCTACGGGTGTATATATATGGCTATACTGGCTTCTACGGGTGTATACATATGGCTACACTGCCTTCTACAGGTGTATACATATGGCTACACTGCCTTCTACAGGTGTATATATATGGCTACACTGGCTTCTACGGGTTGATATATATGGCTGCACTGGCTTACGGGTGGTACTTTGTTGCTTGGGCCTAATGAACAGTTTTAAATTTTTTTCTTTCCAAAGAAAAAAAAAAAAAACAGAATTAACAAAACCAAGATATATCTGAAAAAAACACACACAAAGTTAAATCCTGGCAGAAATAAGTTAAAGCCTTGAAGAAATAGACTGAAAATCTGAACAGAACACAGTTGTATATGGAAATGGTTTGCGTATTATGTTAAATAAGTTGTCTGATTTTGCTGAACCATAAAGATAAATTCAAGTCTATGCATGACAATGAGCAAAATTGTATGATTGTACGATCAGGATTTGTTCATGTATGGGCCCCATTACTAGTGTTGACCCAGAACTTTTGTGCCAAAATAGATAGCAGCACTAGCAATGCACCAATGAAACACAAAAGCATCGCCGGAGTGTTTACACCGGGTGCCAATAGCCGCTCTAGGTGCATCGAGCTGATAATTTACACAAATATAAATGATAGATCTATATAAATATATCTCTATTTAAAAAAATGCACCCAAATCCACCCCAGGGGATGGGTCAATACCAGTGTTTCTAAACTTTATGGAACCCTTTAATATCTTTGATATTCTTATGGAACCCTTTAATATCTCAGGGAACCCTTACATAAAACATTATTACTTCTTTTTCTTTCATTCATCAATACACCAAACACATAATTCGTACAATTATCGAACACTGAGAAATATATAGAAAAATAATTCTGTAAACAATGATGGATTTCTGTCAATCTCTTGAGGACCCCCATGCAAACTCTCAGGGACCTCTGGATGAGAAATGATGCTCTAACAGTGGGCTTATTTAGAGAAAATGAAGACATCTTGGATAAAATAATGGAGCGCTTAGACTTCTTCAGGCATGAAGCCTAAATGCTTTGAAAGCTTGCATTTTCAATCCTTTAGTTGGCCAATAAAATTATTATTTTATATCCAAGATATCTTTGCTTTCATCAATTGCTAACATGGGTACAATTCTCTACTACTGCCGTTATAGAAAAGTGAAATATTGTAGTAAATGTTCATATTTAATAAATTATCCGTTGAATAGTACCTTCATATGTTCGATTCACATTTGGTGAACAAGCTTCTCCCATCCTTTGCTAAGCCATTCTTAAGCAGTTCATGTAATGCAAGAGCATAGAGGATTATGGCATCATGAAATCCTCAACAAACATATTGACCTGGAACACGAAAGGTAAAAACAATATCAGAAACTCAACATCAACTGTCTAGAAAGACTCAGGTGATTCGGGTTTTAGTGGCTGTAATTTTTACTAAAACTACCATAGATCATTTTGATTTAACGAAAAAAGGATAAAAGGCTGCGATGAAACCAGGTGGGCATACTGCCTAAGATTTACTTTAGAACAATTTCAGATTGCGTCCCATCAGACCTAAAATCATTGACCTTTGCACATTTCAAATGTTATCCCATTTAATATTTCACACAATGTAGAAAAAGATATTTTCAAATTGATTAGCATTAGTGTTCAGAGGATTTTAGAAAAATCTTATTAATTCATTCATTTCTAACTTCAGAAAAAATATCGCCCCCTGCTGGTGCACATTATAACATACTGTCAGTCAAAAAGAGAAAATCCAGAATTCATTCAATTGCACACATTATGATCATTATCTTTACTGCCGCTAAGCAGCCCAAGAGAAACTGTTCCAAAAGTTCCCACCTACTCACGTAAGGATTTAAGTCATAAGTGGAGGACTATTGTGAAATGTTACATTTAAACGTATGTTTAAAAAGACAAAAATGCATCAAATGTAAATCTTCTATGGAAAACTGAACATTTAACAGGGAACAACACTCACCTAATCCTATCGGGCCATGGCCTCTTCTAACCAGCACAAGGACATAACTAATCACATTATACATCTATGGATGCATTTAAATAACTGTAACCCTGCATGCGCCCCTAGCCTTGAAGCCTTTGGGCACTGTTTAGCATGCTTGTGTGGAAACTGGTATAGAGGGGGGAAGTAAATTGTTTCCAGGGTTGCTCTCTCTATTTCTACCAAGCATTTTTAAAATGTGTTAAATAGTAACACATTTAAAGGTTTACTGGTAGGCTATGTTCTGGTTTATTCAGGGATCCTTTCCGATTGCTACTTGGGGCCAGGAAGGATTCCCCCCCCTTTACACTTTTTTTTTGACTTGATCAACTGTTATGTAGAGATCATGGGTAAAATGAAAAGGTTGGACATGTGTCTTATTCAACCTCTAATACTGTTTCCCCCTCCCTCCCACCATCCGGGTCCATCCTTTGCAGCCATGTGCACCAGAGTAAAACCCTTTGGACATAAGGGATGTTGATGAAGGTGTCATGTGACACAGAAACGTTACACTAGATGTGTGAATAAACACGGTTTGTTTGTGTCACTAAAGACTGGTGTGCGCCATGCTTTCTTGCCTCTTTGGATTTTGGTCAATGGCTGTGACCTTTTAGTGGCACCCAGCGTAGTACCTATCTATATATGGTGGTGCGGGAGGCTCCTTTCTTTTGGAAATAAGAGGTACCCTCTGCCCACCCCAACAGCTGAAATATTTCTTTAAAAAAATGTTTCAATCGCTACTTACAGACCTTTTCTCCTGCGGATCTTTGCAAGCAGGGGCCGGACCGGCAGCTGCGTCTGTGATTGGCTGAGAGGCAGCCAATCACAGGCGCGGCTGCTGGCAATGGACACGCCGCGGGAGAGAAGGGTCTGTAAGTATCGATCTAAACATTTTTTTAAAAGAAATATTTGGTGGTTGGGGTGGGCAGAGGGTACCTACTTATGTCCAATGGGTTTACGCTGGGTGCCACGGATGGTGGGGGAGGGAGGGGAGGGAAAGGGTTCCCCTGCACATGTCACTGCCTTACTTAGGTTAGAGGAAATAAGAGGGACTGAAAGACTCCATGACACCTCCTTTTCTTCATTTTCCATTTTTGGACTTTGAACCAGCAATGCAGGAGAACCAATGGGGCAGAGATGTAAGGTAAGAATTATTTTAAACTGCACAATTTTTTTTGCGTGCGTCTGAGGTGATTAGATTGTAAGCTCTTTTAGGCTGGGCCTGATGTGAATGGATAATAAGTGTAACATATTGCGCCATTTAATAAAAAAATATATCCAAGCACAAACAGGTGCATTCAGGGTCTTTATAATAAATTGTAAAGGTGCATGAAATTGCAACATTTAGTGGTATGTCTATGTCTGCTATGTGCACTGTGTGCAATATGCTTCTGCTGGTGATTGCAATATGGCTTCTGCTTGGTGATGCAATATGGCTTCTGCTTGGTGATGCAATATGGCTTCTGCTTGGTGATGCAATATGGCTTCTGTTGTGAAGCAATATGGTTTCTGCTTGTGAATTATTTAAAAAACGTGAACACACACAAATGCATTGCAAGACATTAGACACAAATAACTAGTGGGTGTCTAGCACAGAAAGTACATTTTTTTTCTTTTGTTTGAAATTTGGTAAACAGCCATCATAATTTAAAGGGAACTGTAGCCTATTATCTATTGTGTATGTAGATAGAAACAGATTTATACTGGTATACTGTTTTTTACATTGATATAACTACCAACATTGTGGTTGATGTCTTGCCATGTTTTTACTACTACTGCATTCAAGCTCAACATTCATATATGTCGATTGAATATTAGGAACCCACTGTAGAAATGTGTTGACTTTAAAGGGCATGTTCACCCTTAAAGGGCATGTCCACCTTAATATGAAATTTTGACATATGATAGAGTACCCTCCCCAGCCCCAACCGCTATAAAATTAATTTAAGAAAGTCCCCAGTTCTTCACTTACCTTCCCTCTCTCCTCCGATGCCCGGGCCGGCCTTCTGCTTGCAAGACACTGCAAGAGGGGGGGGGACCGGCAGCCGCGTCCGTAATTGGCTGAGAGGCAGCCATCACGGACGCGGCTGCCGGCTTCTCAGAATGCCGGGGGAGAGAGGTAAGGTAAGTAGAGTTCTGGTCACTTTCAAAAAAATTTTTATGTGGTTGGGACTGGGGGAAGTTGTTCTATTACATGGCCCAGGGTTTTACACTAGGGGGAGGGATAGCAAAACGGGAGGGAGAGGGAGAGAGAGGAGGGGGAGAAGGGCTGCAGTACACATGCCAAACTTCTCCCGGAGGCATATAGGAGGCAGACTCCTATATGGACTCTGCTATCCTCTGGTGGGCAGTTTTTGGGACCTTGGGGGGACTACAGAACCTATGGGAGGGATGTGAGGTAAGGATTAAACTACATACATGATGGGGCCATTAGTGGGGGGGGATTATAGTTTGGGGGTGGACATGCCCTTTAAAACTGCTAATTTATCAGTTATTACATGCATTTATAATCAGATATTTAACAATAATTTCTATTCCTTTTTGCAAAGGTCTCTACCTCCTCCCTCTGCTCAATGAGTTTTTAAAAGCTTGAGCATATGCAGAGGAGGCAAGTTGAAACAGCAGTCAATCATTGGTTTGATGTCAGCGGTCACAGCCTTGATTGAATGCATGAGGGAGGGGTTAGCTTACTCTGCCAGAATGGGACCAATAATTATTCTTATTGTTTTATATTATTAAATCGCCTCACGAGGTCACTGTAGGGAACATGGTCCCCATAGGCGTTTTGCATAAAATGTCTTAAATATCTATTATTTATTTTATTAAATGACAGAGACATGCAATAATTATCTACTTTACCCAGAGAGCTGCAGAGGAATAGAGGACAATGTTATTATGTTCAATCTCTGTGCAAGAGTAACTAACAAAGTGCAATAGAACAGCTTTTCTTTTGTATATATTGATGTATGTATTCATTTCAGGGAATGCTCTGTGTATGGGACCCAAAACTGCTATATTTTTAACTATAGGAATGCCATTGGTTGCCTGATTAATTTGATTGTTGGTGCTGCTACGCTTCTTTTACCCAAGCTCCTTTGCTTCTGGTAACAACTCCCTGTGAGTCAAATATTTGTTTGGGACCAGCCTCCTAGACATGAATAAAGCTATATTCACCAGCAAAAAAACATAGGAAATATAAAGAAAGGCATCACAATAATTACAGGATAAGCCACATGAACTTAATTGTTAGACTTTCGTTTTCTTTAAGCTGCAATAAATGTCGCCCACGGCTGATGAGAACACAGGGGTTCTGGGGTAAATGTGCATGCATGTTTGCTGGAGACTATTCTGCAGCTTGGTGCTGGCTCCAAAGCGCTAATAGATGCAGAAAAACAGAGATATTTCAATATATCAAAAAATATAAAACAATGCGATCCCTTTACAGAACGTAGCATATACATACTGTTAGTTACAACTGTAGGTCTCTTTCCAAAATGGTTTTGTTGAAAGCAGAAATATATTATGCAGCAGCCGACATTTGTAGAAAAAAAGTCATTTGTATTGTTTGGGTTTTTTTTTTGCTTGGCACAATCTAAAGCTTCCTTCAACAAAAGATGTTTTAAGCAGTTTTATAGAAGCTACCGTCACACAAAAATATTGGCAATAAAAACTCATTAAAAATACTTGGTGATAAATTGACATAAAATGTGAACCAAACCGTCACAGGAATTTTTCTTGGCCAGTTACAAATATGTGCTTAGTTTAAGCTACAGGTGAATAACTATGGCTACACTGCCTTCTACAGGTGTATATACAGTATATGGCTACACTGCCTTCTACAGGTGTATACATATGGCTACACTACCTTCTACAGGTGTATACATATGGCTACACTGCCTTCTACAGGTGTATACATATGGCTACACTGCCTTCTACAGGTTTATAAATATGGCTACACTGCCTTCTACAGGTGTATACATATGGCTACACTACCTTCTACCAGTGAATAAACTAGGCTATCACTTGCCTTCTACAGGTGTATACATATGGCTCACTGCCTTCTACAGGTGTATACATATGGCTACACTGGCTTCTACAGGTGTATATATGGCTACACTGGCTTCTACGGTGTATATATATGGCTAACCTGGCTTCTACGGGTGTATACATATGGCTACACTGCCTTCTACAGGTGTATACATATGGCTACACTGCCTTCTACAGGTGTATATATATGGCTACACTGGCTTCTACGGGTGTATATATATGGCTGCACTGGCTTCTACGGGTGTACTTTGTTGCTTGGGCCTAATGAACAGTTTTAAATTTTTTTTCTTTCCCAAAGAAAAAAAAAAAAAACAGAATTAACAAAACCAAGATATATCTGAAAAAAACACACACAAAGTTAAATCCTGGCAGAAATAAGTTAAAGCCTTGAAGAAATACTGACTGAAAATCTGAACAAGAACACAGTTGTATATGGAAATGGTTTGCGTATTATGTTAAATAATGTTGTCTGATTTTGCTGAACCATAAAGATAAATTCAAGTCTATGCATGACAATGAGCAAAATTGTATGATTGTACGATCAGGATTTGTTCATGTATGGGCCCCATTACTAGTGTTGACCCAGAACTTTTGTGCCAAAATAGATAGCAGCACTTAGCAATGCACCAATGAAACACAAATAGCATCGCCGGAGTGTTTACACCGGGTTGCCAATAGCCGCTCTAGGTGCATCGAGCTGATAATTTACACAAATATAAATGATAGATCTATATAAATATATCTCTATTTAAAAAAATGCACCCAAATCCACCCCAGGGGATATATAGCTACACTGACTTCTACAGGTGTATACATATGGCTACACTGCTTTCTACAGGTGTATAAATATGGCTACACTGCCTTCTACGGGTGAATAACTATGGCTATACTGCCTTCTACAGGTGTATATACAGTATATGGCTGCAATGCCTTCTACAGGTGTATACATATGGCTACACTGCCTTCTACAGGTGTATACATATGGCTACACTGCCTTCTACAGGTGTATACATATGGCTACACTACCTTCTACAGGTGAATAACTATGGCTACACTGCCTTCTACAGGTGTATACATATGGCTACACTGCCTTCTACAGGTGTATACATATGGCTACACTGGCTTCTACAGGTGTATATATATGGCTACACTGGCTTCTACGGGTGTATATATATGGCT